>JAQPZY010001304.1:0-600000 GCA_029931535.1 Margaritifera margaritifera | reverse complement strand
AAACATGACACAATGTCAAACACTGCTTTTCCTGAACTAAACTATGGAAGCAAACCAGTGGCAAGGGAGGTTATTTATTGTAACTACTGTCCATTAAGAAGACTCAATGGGCCATACAATATTGTCCCTTATGGTCAGGTGTCCTTTATATACAGGTTCAAATGATAATGAAAATAAGACTACAGGAACCCAGAGTGTTTTGTATTAGTAAGTGACCATCATACAGAGGTGTCCACTAAATTAGGTTTACTATAAGTACCAGTATTTTGGGTAATGCCCATTTTGACAGCATGCACTTTACAATAGAAACTAAAATGTTTAAAGTCCATAAAACCTACATGTCCAGTAGTTTGAAAAATTGTTCATCATCAAGGAAGCAGTTTAGATCCATTAGAACTTTCTGTACATCATTAACTGAAAGGCTTCCCTTGTTCTGAGTGTCATACTTCTTGAAGGCTGTGTAAAAGTCTGTGTACTTGTCCCGGATCTTGTCTCTGAAATAGATTTCCTCCAAATTTGAAATGACAATACTTTATTTCATTCAAATATTTATATAAAGATAATAAAATAGGTACAAATCTATATAATAATACTGAAATGAAAGAAAGATTAACAAATATTCAGCGAGCATAAATATGCTGAAATATGAAATTCTATTCCAAAGTATTGCTGAAATAAGAAAATAATATTATGTTAATGATATTGTTGTGAGATGAAATCCATCTTGATAAATATTTTAGGCACAAATAAAGATATCATCTTTATCTCCCTAGAAACTAGGGATAGAGATGTACCATGAAAACTGTCAATCAATAACACTCAGATAATTTTCACCTTTGTATGCAGGTGTTTTTTAACGAGATTAAATATGTAAATAAACTAAAGAGGTTCATAAATGTTGTCTTAAGTCAGCAGGTCTCAAGAATACAAACAATTCTCAGACTTGCACACAGACCTAACTCAAAATATTCTGACATCTGATTGGCTAGCACCAACTCCCTGACCAATCAGACATTACAGAATATGGAGTTGTTTTCTGAGTTGGAGTGTGACAATATTTTTGTTATCCTAATGTCAAGTGTTATTTATATTAAGGTGTCTGCTAAAGCAGGTTTCAATGTATATGCATGCTAATAGATTTTCAACTCTTCATTCCTGTTATTTAGTGACAATTTGATTCACATACCAGTGTAAGGATTATAATATAGGTAACATTCCATTTTGACATTAACTTATTTAATTTCATATCAGAATAACTTTCTTATGGTTCTAGTATGTTACTGTCATGACTACCAGCAACTGTGATCTTTTTTTTTTAGTTTGTCACTGCAGACATAAAAACAATTAGCTATGCTATGCATTTAGGTCCTACAGGGTGACCATAAAGATTCTACAAACAAAATCCTTACTATTAGTTGACAGTCATGATTATGCAAGTATCATATATAGAGGTCTCTGTTTAAACTTATTTTTGAATCTTCCATACCTGAAAACCCCATATTCCTTGTTATTATAAATTTCTATTCCATTATTTAAGAATAACTGTATTTAAAAGTATGACCCTGACAAACGGTATTACCTGCCCCAGATATGCATGCAGAAGTGACATATCACTAGAACAAAGAACTCGCTAATGTTAAGATTATATTGTGTAAGGAATTTGTGAAGGTTATGAAATAAACAGTACTCCAGTAGAATTTTGGAACAAAAATAACTGATGCTACACCTACAGTCAATATGGTCATGAACAGATTGATAGAAAAAAAAGAAAACAAATGATGACAATTATTAGAAAGAACTACACAAATTCTGTGCATTCAAATGCAGAAGTTCAATCTTGGTGTATTTTCTAACTTTTATATTATATTTATATAAGCCACATTGATTAAGAAAAATACACCAGGTCCCTTTTTTTAGTCAAAATTATCAACAATAACTCTTATAAATAAGTTTTTTGAAATGTTACATGAAGGACCCCTCCCTCTTTAAATGTAATTATATCCAAACATAATATTTCACCCTGCACTACTTAATATTTGCTGCTCTTATTTCTCCATTATAAATCTATAAAGCAAAGATTTAATGAAGATATGTGTTTGCAATTAAAATTCCTGTATCCTACAGTGAAAGAATACTTATTTTTTAATATTCTTCATCTTCTACTTCTCTTACTCTTCCTTGCTCATTTTCCCCTGATGAATGCCCAAATGCTAGGTTTAAATCCTATTTTCAATATTTCAAAAAAGTTTTGATTATCATATATCGTAATATGTTTGGGACCCGCCCCCCCTCCCCCCGAAGAAATGGTAGGCCTAATCAGAATGTTCTTATAATAATTCCTGGTTTGATAATGAATAATCAGTAGAGTCCTATTTTCTGCATCTTTCATAATTTAGAAATTAAAAAAAGGAAAACTATAGACCTTTTTCCGTTTTGATAATTACAGATAACAGATAATTCTGATTTTTATCATAATTTGTGACTGTATAATGTACAAAATCCATCAATTTTACTTGAAATGATCGTGCAATCAATGAACTCTACAATTGTGGCTGATTGGCTTGTTCTAGAATGACATCACAAATAACAGCAAACTGAGTCTTAGTAACGGGAGGTAGTGAAGTTGGTAATTTGGGACAAGCTAACTGTCTGGAATGCAGTTCAATTAAATTTTACTGCAGAAACAGATTTTCAATCTACTCATAATATTCTACAAAAAGCATGACAAATGTACATTTTGAAGATTTTCTCTATAACTGACCTTTAAAGGAATCAGGAAATCAGTAGAAACAGCACCAACAATCAAGATGCCTTTTAGTCATTACAACTCTGCATCAGCTGCTTGGTCACAATATGCTAAATAATTTATCATGATACTTGGGTGGTGATACAATTCATACCACAAAATGTATCATACAGTTAACAGGTGATACAAAAATATACTGTGGTTTCATTTATTTTTGTAAGTATCAATTTTCATGTTTTTTGTAAATTTTTATATTTTCATGGGTACGTCTGTTTCATGGATCTGACTCTGTCAAAGTTGTCATATTGATATGTATTTTTACCTCTACAAACACCCAAAATAAAGAATAAAAAAGAAAAAAAATATGCTGACAATAAATAGTGGTTACTTGAATGGTTTTTACAATACTACCGCCACTATGAGTACAAAATCAAAAACTTGTCAAGATCAATTCCTTACACTGTGTTTTTGTCTGAGTGCTCAACATCAACCAGAGCTGATGTAGCCAAGAACACCAAGCCAAGCAGTAAAATAAACATATGTATATGATCTTTTACTTAAAATTATGCCCATAAAGTTGCACCATCAGTGCATTCGGATGATCATGCCATGTCAATAATGTCATCATTCCATATGTAAACCAAAAACATGACCAAATGTCCCTTGCTCAATGCTGTCAGCAAGCTGTGGCAACCTTTGATGTATAATAGAGGAATGCAGCTCAAGATAAAATGTCTGAGAGATCAGTCCTAATTATCCATGACTTTGAGAATGCTGGACTTGTGTAATTTTGCAATTTTGGAATTAATTACATGACAAATGTTTGTGTGTATCAGGACACTTTATTTGGAATAGAGTTCATTCAGTGGTTTTGCGAAAATCAGAACTGTGCTGTAATTAGTATATATATGTAGTGTTTAATTAGTACTTGTGCTGTAATTAGTGTATATATGTAGTGTTTAATTAGTACTTGTGCTGTAATTAGTGTATATATGTAGTGTTTAATTAGTACTTGTGCTTCAAGCAACAGTGTTAGTATCTTACAGTCTTGTTGTTCCTCTGGATTAAAAATGTGTGGATAACGTGATATGAGATGTGCTTCAGGAGGATTTAAATCTGAACTGGAAGGTTTGCTACTTGTAATTTGAAGTATAAATGTTTGCATTTATCAATGCTTTGTGTAGATTATTCTTTCAGTGACTTTAAACAGTTTGATGAGGAAAAGTTCTTAAATGATTTAATTTGCAAACCTTTCCACTCAGTTAGCAATATAGCTGATGTCAACACTGCGTTAGATACATGGTATCAATTATTAAATACAGTCTTAGACAAGCATGCCTCAATTAAAACAAAAAGGGCTAAACACTAAATTACACCCAAGTGGATTAACCCTGAGATCAATATGGCTAGGCAATTAAGGGATAAATTCCACAAGAAAAAAGGCATGAAAAACTATAGAAAATGGAGGAATAAAGCTAAATACCTGATTGATAAGGCAAAAGAAGAATACTATAAACAGGCTGTTGATGAAAGTAAAAGTACCAAAACATTGTGGACGCATCTAAAAGACCTGAACCCATCCAAGAACAGTTGTTTCCCCCATAGACTTAAGAAAAATGATGACAAAGCAACATCTGTACAAGATATTGTTGAAATCTTCAATAATTTCTTCACAAGCATCTCCAGTAACTGTATTCAGAACCAGACTAACATCCCAACTGAGCTTGATGCCCTTCTATCACTTGTAAGAGCTAAAATACCTGATGATAAATATTTTTCAATAGCTAATGTTAGAGAAGCTGAGGTTTTTGATATGCTCAATAAGTTCAGTATTAATAAATCCTCTGGACTGGATGGTATTGGTCCATGAATTCTTAAAATTGCTGCACCAGTAATAACAAGGTCATTAATGCATATTACAAACTTAAGTATAATGAGTGGTAACTTTCCAGATACCTTGAAATGTGTAAAGGTTACACCTATCTTTAAAAAAGGAGAAAAGGAGTGTCCAAAGAACTAAAGACCAATATCCATTCTACCTATATTATCAAACTTATCTGAAAAGCAAGTAGTTATGCAGGTCAATGAATTTTTTAAACTTACTTTCTATTTCAAAAGGCACAATCAGGATTGAGAAAATATCACTCATGTCAAACAGAACTCACCAAATTAAAAGATATTTGGCATCAAGAAATGGATAATGGTTCATTGACTGGGATTGTTTTCCTTGACTTCAAGAAAGCCTTTGATCTAGTTGATCATGAAATTCTGCTGCAAAAGTTGAACTGTTACAGGTTTGATAATTCTTCTTTAAACTGGTTTAGATCATACCTAAGCTAAAGGTCTCAACAAGTAACCATTGGCAATATTAGCTCACAAACTCACACAATTCATTCAGGGGTCCTTCAAGGCTCTGTTTTAGGCCCTCTCCTCTTTCTTATTGATGTAAATGATCTTCCATTAAATACTGAATTCACAAATACTGATTTTTTTGCAGATGATGCAACCTTGAATACATCTAGTTCTGATACTGAAGTTATCCAAACAATATTAGAATCAGACCTTATTAGAGTTCAAAGTTGGGTACAACAAAATAAGATGGTAATTAATGAAGGTAAATCAAAATGTATGATTTGGGGGACATCACAAAAACTACATAGGTTAGGCAACCCAGAATTATCTCTTACAATAAATAATCGTCAGTTAGAAAATGTCAAACATGAAAAGCTTGTAGGTGCATCTGTAGATAATAATTTGCAGTGGGATGACCTTACTGACTAGTTTTGTTAAGTACTGTCATCCAAAATTGCTCTACTCAGCAGAATCAAGAAATATTTACCTACAGAAACTTGCATTCTATACTACAATTCATACATTCTTCCAACAATGGATTATTGTCAACTGTATGGGGAAACTGTGTCAAATCTCAGCTTGACAGGATTTATAAACTTCAGAAAAGGGTAGCACGCATTATTTTAGATCCATCTACTGATTATTCATCAAAAGCATTGTTTACAGAACTAAAATGGTATATGAAAGGATTGATCTTCACAAGGCAGTTCTTGTAGATAAATGTCTACATGGAGCTGCACCAGAGTATCTTCAGAATTTATTCAGGCCTTATTCAACACATTACCAGTTAAGATCAACATCAGATGGAAACCTTCATCCACCAAAACCAAAAACAGAGCAATTTAAGAAAAGCTTCCAATACTATGGTACAGTTATGTGGAACAAGTTTCCACTGCATGTAAAATCTGTATAAAATATTACAGTATTTAAGAAGAGATATCATGAGTATGTATGTGTTACTAATAGATTATAATAGAATTTAGCATCTATAATACTAAAGAAATGTTAAAATAGAGAGCAATTACTATTATCTTTTGTATGATGCAGATTGTTATACTTTTCTTAAGAGGCCCTAAACGGAGAATAGTCCTTGACTAAATGAGTCACCCTCTATAAATAAAGTATTATTATTATTATTATTCAGATGGATCACAACTGTGGTTAAATCTTAAATCACAGAGAATTGCAGAGAATAAAGTAAGTGCAATTTTTGTCATAAAATTATTTTCGACAGCAGTTTCACTGGAATAAAGGACCAATGTAAATAAGAATTAAATCTAATTTTCATACATAATTTTTTTATTCTTTCTTTCAACTTTGGTAATACTAGTGCTTTCTCTTTTTTCTCTATACCTACGGATCTCACAATACAAATTTGATTTAAGGCAGTGAGTGGAAAAGACAATTACCACATACTGTATACAGACATGTGCACTGAAACAATATAAACTGCTTTATAATTCTTTATTTTTTAAATGGGTTCAAATAAAGTAAACACTTGTAAAAGATATTATATTATTAAAGTAGTGAAGTTTAAGTATTAAACTGCTCAATATTGTTGACTGCACCCTATGATCCAGCACTCTCAGTTCATATGCTACCTACGATGGTATCCTATGGTCCAACAGTCTCAGTTTATATACTTATGATAGTACCCTATAGTCCAGTAATCTCAGTTTATATACCCTATAGTCCAGTAATCTCAGTTCATATACCCTATAGTCCAGTAATCCCAGTTCATATACTACTTATGATAGTACTCTCTAGTCCAGTAATCTCAGTTCATATACCCTATTGTCCAGTAATCTCAGTTCATATACCCTATAGTCCAGTAATCTCAGTTCATATACCCTATAGTCCAGTCATCTCAGTTCATATACTACTTATGATAGTACTCTCTAGTCCAGTAATCTCAGTTCATATACCCTATTGTCCAGTAATCTCAGTTCATATACCCTATAGTCCAGTAATCTCAGTTCATATACTACTTATGATAGTACCTAATGGTCAGTGCTCTCAGTTTATATACTACTTATGATAGTACCCAATGGTCAGTGCTCTCAGTTTATATACTACTTATGATAGTACCCTGTGGTCCTGTGATTGACATGTGTAGCAAGTATGGTTGAAATATCTTGAATGGTTTAAGAGTTATGCTGTGAAAACCATGTGTATTAGGACCATAGACAGACAGACAAAGTGATAGCTATATGCCAGTTTTACATACTGGGAAATAAAAAACAAACCCCTCAAAGACGGAATCATTTACATCCCCTACCTTACCAAAATATGTTAGGAGTCTGAATGATATGTTGAAGATTGAATTTATAGGAAATTTTGTATGTACAAATTGTACAGTATATGTACAAACTATATAGTGTATGTACAAACTATACAGTGTATGTACAAACTATACAGTGAAGTGATCTGTATCACAAATTTTCTTCCAGAAATGAAAGTATGAATGGTGGATGGATGATAAATTGATAACTGATAAAAACATTAAAAATATTATCAATAGCAAAGGCACATCTCAAATCACTAGTGTAATATGTGCACTGAATTTCATAGAGATATCTTAAACTGTTTTGCCCTGGAAACAAAAGTATGGATAAGGGATCAACAAATGGCCACATATATAAACAATTTTGGAACTTAAAGAATTGTGAATAGCAAAAGGCACATCTGGACCACTAATCAAATATGTGTACTAAGATTCATCGAGATATTTTGAATAGTTTTAGAGTTATGTTCTGGAAACAAAAGTGTGAATGATGACTGGTTGGCTGTCTGGACAGACAAATGGATAAAAATCTCTGTTAACTATCAGATGGTTGAATATGTCAATATTCCTGTCCACCGACCTAAGTATCCTCTCCACCTGCTCAGCGGTCATGAATGCTGCCCTCTGGGCCTGGTGGAGTGTTAGCCTCTCATGTTTTGCCTGCTGTTGCTCACTGTGATCCTCCAGATGCTTACGGCTTTGATCAATTATCTCTGTGCTGGGGCCCACAAGGTCTCCAGGGGTGAACTCAGAAGCCCCAATCTTTGCTAGGAAATCTCTGTGTGACACAAAGCCCTTCCCTTCCTCATCAAACCTGAAAAGTTATTTCATGTATTAAGTCTCAAACACTCAGCTTATGTACTCATAATATGTAAATGTCATATCTTATTTATGAATTTGCTAACTGAATAGATAACTTCTCTATGAAATAACAGACATAGTAAACCATGAATATCTTTAAGTAGCAAGATAAAAAAAAGTATTGACTATGCCATGCATAGGGTGAATAAATATATTTTGGATTGTGACAAATGAACAAATGTGTTGAATTTTTTTTCATGATTTAAGTAAAACTTCAATGATCATACAAGAGAAAAATTAAAATCTTTGCTTAGTAAAACTCTTACCTGTTACTAATTTGAAATATGAAATACATAATAAAAACTGCTGATTGCAGGCTCCCCTCTCCCCAGTCAAACAAACAGACTATTTCATATACAAACTTAACTGTCAAAATCTTCCACTAGGGTACTGACAACTAATGAAATTCCCATGGACCATGATGTTAATGTTTCACCAAATTACTATACTTTCATGGTAAGACTGGCATCACATGCTTACACCCTATGGATGATCTATCCAAGAGGAAACTGTTTAAAGGATTTTCAAGGTGGCTACTGTGGCAGCTATATTGGATGTCTTAACAGCACCATTTTCATGCAGGAACAACTAGACCTCGGGATGAATGTGTGTGTAAAGTTTCATGGCAATCCTCCAAACAGTTTAGGATGAATTGCAATAACAAATTTGTGCTAATGGATGGATGCCGGATGATGGATGAAGGACAACAGGTCATCCCATAAGCTCTTCTGATCAATGACCAATAAAGCCAAAAATTATCATAACTTTTCTGGTAATTATTGTAAGCCAATCAGCAACCTTCAATCTTTTAAATATGTTATTTAATATACCACCACAGATATACTGGTCCTACAGTTCTTAAAATAATTAGTTGCCTATGACCACTAAGGTGTGCCATCCTTGCTTATTTACAAGACTAAATTAACAACATAATGCATTAATGTTCGGCATTTGCAATAAACTGGTTATTCAAGCAGATGGGTTATGAAACAGGTTCACACTGAAATATATAACAAAAAGTATGACTGACCAATGAAGACTTTCTCACCTTGCCCATAGTTCATTGAAGTCCTCTCCATATACTGGCATGACAAATATCTCTAATAGTGACTTCAGGTCCTTCTTTCTGATTAACCCAATCCCACTGCTGTCAAGTCTCAAGAAAGCCTGTAACAGATAAAAATTTACCTCCAAAGATATCACTTACAATAATATATCACTTAATTAGAGTTATCAGTGATGGGTGCATTACAAAGGGTCCCAATTTGCTTCATAGGACCTTAAACAGAGGAACTGGTTTGGGGAAAGCAATTTTAGAAGAACATGGGCATTTAAGGGCTATAACTCCTCTAAATGGTGAGATGGAATGCTTGAAATCCAACTCCTTCAAGGACTCACAAAAACAAGCAACATCCCATGTAAAGATACGAGGTCGATCAACATGGGCCATAACACTGTCCGAAATGAGGGGCCCCGGGTGGCTGAGTGGTCTAAGGTGCTCGCCTTTACAGATCACTGACATCTGATCTCTGTCCGCGTGGGTTCGAGTCTCGGGCTCGGCCAACATGGGTATGTGAGAAAGCTTGCCAGTAGCTTCCCGTGGGTCAGTGGTTCTTCCCAGGGTTTTCTCAGGATCTTCCTCCACCAAATATATGTATAGCCTATCATATGCTGAAAAATGGTGTTAAACCCATAACAACCAACATAACAACTGTCCGAAATGTAGTGGATGAGACATAATCCATAAAAGATACATCTAGGCCACTGAAACAATGTTCACATCAAACTGCATCAGAAAATTTAATGGTTTTTGAGTTATGCTGATTATAAGCAACATCCCATGTACAAATATGAAGTGGACTGACAAGGGCCATAGCTCTGTCTAAAATGATGCATGCCAAAATCTATAAAAGGCACATGTTGATGTAAAAGTAGACAACATTCTCATAAAATTCCATCAGAATATTTTGAATGGTTCTTGAGCTATGCTGACTGCAAGCAAAATTCCAAGTTTCCACGTGAAGACAAGAATTTGCTTGACATAACTGTGTCCAAAATGGAGCAGATGAGACAAACCCATAAAAAGAGCATGCAAGTCTATGAGACAATGTTAATACCAAATTCCATCAAAATATGCTGAATGGTTCTGAAACTATGCTGTTTACAAGCAACATCCCATGTGATGTTATGAAATTAACTGTAGGGTCTATTCTAGGACATGCAGTTTTAGGATTCAGGCTCATTTCTAAAAAAAAGGCATAAAAAAATCGAGCACAACTGTGCATTATATTTTTCAAGCCCTACATTTATTTCTTCCTTAAATCCCTTCTATATTCAGAAAATTAATGTCTTTTTTCAAATGGTGGGGTAAATGTTCCCCCTAAGTTTTCAATTCTAGAACAGACCTTGCAAATGTCAGGGGCCATAACTCTATCCAAATAGAGCTGATGAGACAAAAATACATAAAAGACATTTCAAGGTCTATGAGACAATGTTCATACCAAATTGCATCAGTGTATGTTGAATGAATGATTCTTGAGCTGTACTGGTAACAAGCAACATCCAATGTGAAGATATGAAGTTAATTGTAAAGGGTAATAACTCTATCCAAAATGGAGCTGATGAGATGAAAACACATAAAAAGCATTTCAAGGTCTATGAGACAATGTCTATACCAAACTGCATTGCTATTTTCATTTCCTGAACTTCAAAAGTAATCTATAAAAAAATAAGCTGATAACATTTTTTAGTTTTTTGATATTTTAAAACTTCATAGGTATACATTCGGAAAATAGTAATGTGTAAAATATGAAAATGCATTTCTGTACTTAAAGGACAGGCAAAGTACTTCTTGCTATTTCATGTACATTTCCCTAGCACACAGAAACAGTGATTTTATCAGCTGTCTGCTTCTGAAAGTACACAGTTTTCCTAATAGTGAACAAAACTAAAAGTCCATCCAAGCAAGTGAAAGACATATAAATGTATTTTAGCTTTCTCTACTCTGTTAGAGTTGAAGAGCAAACAACTTTTTCCTGTGCCTTGCCACTTTCAATAGTTCTCCAAAAACCAGAGTGGAACCTTAGCTGGTTACAAGATGTGTAAACAGACAGACAGACAGACATACCAGAGAAACCAAAATGGCCATACTAGCTGGACATGAGTAATGAATGAGCTCAAAGTACAGTTTGTTAACTAGACATGTCAGACACTGGCCATAAAATGCCCATAATTATCCCATGCAATGACAGTTTTGTTAACTTCACATTGTTGGACACTGGCCATAAGATGCCCATAATTATCCCATGCAATTGTTTGGTCATTATGTTTACCAACTGTTTAAACACTCAATATCCACAAGCACAAGACAAAAGAGGTATGAAACATTATCTCCTGGACTTATCAAAAACCCTATAATTGAATCAATGCCCTAATGTACTATAGTTATTACATCATTTCCTTACACCATGTGCGTTTTAACTATATTGTGTGGCATTGTGTCAGCACATATCAGAGCTTTATAACAAAATATGAATTAAGCCTCAACCCTAATTAAAACAAAACACTAGCAACATCAACAAACTTTTATTATCATCCTCAAAGGCTTTTTTGAGCACCTGATCAATACAACTTTACCATTGGATTTGATCAGAAATGTCCATCAATTAAATGTTACATGTCTGTATTTTTGAGGTAGTCAGTCTGCTTGTAGTCAAAATATATTTTATTTTTACAAGTAGTATAGTGGAATAAACTGCTGTTCTTGTCTAAAATTCTATAATATGGTTTTCTGAAGGAAAAAAATTTTTTTTTCTAAATAAATAGTTTGAGAAAACTAGTGAAGTATGGAAGGATATTACTAAAATGGAAGCAACAGCAAAAATCCAGAACTGAAAAATTTCCGGGACAGATGGATGGATGGAAAAGGGGATTACTACTGTGCTCCTGCATTTCAACATGGAACCCTAAGGATCCCTTGCAGAAACTTATAAAATATACATGTATATTAGTACTACAATGAATACAAAATGTATGCTAAAGTACTCAAAATGCCAGACTCAACATTGCCTTAAATTCTGTCAATGGAACATATCTCTATGAACATAATAAAATCTGCCCACTCCCCCATTTCCCAGATATGCTTGAAAATGGGAGTGCAAAAATATTAGTAAATTTTCGGTCAATAAGTGCGCATTTTTGCTTATATATTTATACACACACCCATGTGAAAAACTGCACACCAGTTTACAATCATTATCGCTATATCACTTCTGTTGCCATAACAGGGACTCATATCACTGCTTGTATATGTGAGGTCTATGTATAATTACATTATAAAAACACAAGGAAGGAGACTTTCCCATGACCTACCGTTTCAATCAACACTCATATCTCACCCTATAGTTTTTACAGCCTAATAAACATGATCCTGGTGTTCAGTTCAAATATTTGACTTTTCATGCCTACAATGAATTTGACTTTTCGACTGTCAAGAGCACAATACATGTTGAACTTATTAAATAGTAAAAGTAATTCTATATACATATTAAATCTAAAGCATTTTTTCATGAAAATTAAAGCAATTATTTGTATTATTATAACATACAATTTGTAGTTACCACTTTGTTATAGCAATATACCTGAGCTAAATCTCTGAAATTTCTATGTGCTTTTAATTTCAATAATCCCATGGCCTGCTCAGCTGACATTGTGGGTGTTGGTGGTGCCGTGTTGTATCTGACAAAGAATAAGAGAACAATATTAATATAAACACAACACAACTCCATGGGTACATAATGTTCATGATGCCAGTGGTAAAATTAATGTCACATGTAGAAGTACTAAGCTGTGAACATTTTGTTCTATCATAAGCACCACAGTGTTTATCTATTATAAGCACCACAGTGTTTATCTATTATAAGCACCACAGTGTTTATCTATTATAAGCACCACAGTGTTTATCTATTATAAGCACCACAGTGTTTATCTATTATAAGCACCACAGTGTTTATCTATTATAAGCACCACAGTGTTTGTCTATTATAAGCACCACAGTGTTTATTTATTTTAAGCACCACAGTATTTGTCTATTAAAAGCACCACAGTGTTTTTCTATTATAAGCACCACCATGTTTATCTATTATAAGGATCACAGTGTTTATCTATTATAACATTATAGTGTTTATCTATTATAAGCACCATGGTGTTTGTCTATTATAATCACCACAGTGTTTATCTATTATAAGCACCACAGTATTTGTCTATTAAAAGCACCAGTGTTTTTCTATTATCAGCACCACCATGTTTATCTATTATAAGCACCAGTGTTTATCTATTATAAGCACCAGTGTTTATCTATTATAAGCACTAGTGTTTATCTATTATAAACACCAAAGTGTTTATCTATTATAAGGATCACAGTGTTTATCTATTATAAGCACAGTGTTTATCTATTATAAGCACCACAGTGTTTATCTATTATAAGCACCAGTGTTTATCTATTATAAGCACCACAGTATTTATCTATTATAGCACCAGTGTTTATCTATTATAAGCACCAGTGTTTATCTATTATAAGCACCACAGTGTTTGTTATATGCACCACAATGTTTGTCTAATATAAGCACCACAGTGTTTATATAATTATATGCACCACAGTGTTTATTATATGCACCACAATGTTCATCTAATATAAGCACCACAGTGTCTATCTATTATAAGCACCACAACGTTTATTTATGATGTAGACATGAGTATAATTCCATCAAAATGACATACTGTTGGTGAAAAAAATAATGGAAAATGATCAAAACTAATAGTTCACTTTACTGGGACTGTAACTTTTGATCCAGTCACCTGAATGTGGCATTCAACACACCATCTAGTGAGGATGTGTATCTGGATAACAATTTATGAAAATGTCTCACTCGTATTTCATGTAAAAGTATATGCAAAATAAAATGATATATTCACCTGTGTACAGATTTTAACCATTTATGTCCTTCTGCTGTATCTCGCACTTCAAATCTCTCCAAGAACTCAGGATATGTAATTCTAGTTGTCTTTGATATTCCATGTTTTGCACATAGTTTTTCAAATTCTTCATCAGACATAACACACATAAACGAGTCCAGTAATCGCCGGAAATTTTCCTTTTTTATTGCTCCCTTGTGATTTTCATCAAATTTGTAAAATGCTGCTCTCAAATTCTGGAATGAAAATGAGGAAAATGTGTGTATGAATGTATGTACATGTGTATTTGGGTTTTGTGGCATGTCAGCACAATCATGACTATTTGGTGCCAATTAACAGTAAATTTCTACAAACATAAATATTAAGAATTGCACACCAAAAAGGTTAGGAAGATAAACCTTCCCAAATAAACATGAAGTACTACAAGATACAAGATAAAATGTAAAGATATTAAAACTCTGTAAATTGTGTATAAAATAAAAGGTAAAGATAAAAAATGTAAAATCCTTTAAATATTGGGTCAAATTTTTTTATATAAACTGCATTCATTAAAAAGTCCAAGACTTTCTCAGGTGGTATGTAAGCCATGTTCTAACTGTGACCACCTTATACTAATGTATGTTTTAAGAAGAATGTGTCATACTTGTGGTTAAAAATCCCCAAATTATAGTGTCATGTGAAACCACATAATAATAACTGGGAAATAATCAGATGATATATGAAATTCACATCAGAAATAATTTGCACTCATTAGTCAAGAACAAAATTTAAGTGAAACAGATTAAGTAAAAGTAATAAAACAAAATCTGCATTTAATGGGATCCATGACAATATCTGGCACTGTTTAATGGGATCCATTCTATACATTGCAGTTTAATGGGATTCACGATGATACCTGGCACAGTTTAATGGGATTCATGACAATACTTTGCATAGTTCAATGGGATCCATGGCAATACTTTGCACAGTTAACAGGGATTCATGACAATACCTGGCACTATTTAATGGGATTAATGACAATACTTTGCACAGTTAAATAGGATCCATGACAATACCTGGCACTGTGTAATGGAATCCATGACAATACTTTGCAGTTTAATGGGATCCATGATGATACCTGACAGTTTAATGGGATCCATGGCAATACTTTGCACAGTTTAATGGAATCTATGATAATACTTTGCACTGCTTAATGGGATCCATGGCAATAGTTAGCAGTTTAATGGGATCCATGGCAATACATTGCAGTTTATTGGGATCCATGATGCTACCTGGCACAGTTTAATGGGATCTATGGCAATACACAGTTTAATGGGATCAATGACAATACTTGGCAAAGTTTAATGGGACCTATTGCAATAATTTGCAGTTTAATAGGATCTATGGCAATACTTTACACATTTTAATGGGATCTATGAGAATACCTAGCACTGTTTAATGGAATCCATGGCAATATTTTGCACATTTTAATGGAATCCATGACAATAACTGGCAATGTTTAATGGGATCCATGGCAATATTTTGCAGTTTAATGGGATCCATGATGATACCTGGCACAGTTTAATGGGATCTATGGCAATACACAGTTTAATGGGATCTATGACAATACTTGGCAAAGTTTAATGGGACCAATTGCAATAATTTGCACAGTTTAATAGGATCTATGGCAATACTTTGCACATTTTAATGGGATCTATGAGAATACCTAGCACTGTTTGATGGGATCCATGGCAATACTTTGCACATTTTAATGGAATCCATGACAATACCTGGCACTGTTTAATGGGATTAATGGCAATACTTTGCAGTTTAATGGGATCCATGATGATACCTGACACAGTTTAATGGGATCTATGGCAATACTTTGTGCAGTTTATTGGGATCTATGACAATATTTGGCACTCTTTAATAGGATCCATGGCAATACTTTGCACAGCTAAATGGGATCCATGATGATACCTGGCACTGTTTAATGGGATCTATGGCAATACTTTGCACAGTTTAATGGAATCTATAACAATACCTGGCACAGTTTAATGGAATCTATGACAATACCTGTCACAGTTTAATGGAATCTACAACAATACCTGGCACAGTTTAATGGGATCTATGACAATACCTATTTAAACAAATTAGTATGCTTATTACACCTGCGAAAGAAAGTTGCATTTAACTTACTTTTTCCATCTTTAAGTATCCACCTTAAACTGCATTTACTTAAGGATATGTTTGTGGTGCAGAAGTGTAAATAGTTTCAGGTACACAAAAGAATAAATTGATTATCCTTTTGCACATATAAAATGCAGTATAATTTTCAATTAAATTTGATGACAAATTATGAAATGAAAATAAGCAAGTATGAACGGCATATATTCTGTACAGCACATCTTGAGAAAAGTTAATTCACTCAGGATTCATTTTGGCTCAGTTAGAATTCAAAGATATGCCTTTGTGGAATACAGTCTAACTGTCAATTTACTATTTTCTATGAGATGCCAATTTTCATTAATTTCATTTGATATACAACAGGATCTCATCCCCAATCAACAATTTCAACTGAAGTACTGACACAAATGTAAGTTTCTGCAAAACCACAATATTTTACACTCATGAATGACTTGACAATATTTAATTTGAGAATGACACTTCAGACCTCTCAGCTACAAAAAGCCACAAAATTACAGAGTAGTAAATAATGCATACAATAAATAAAGTAAATGACTTTAACATGGAGAATTCAAGTCTCATTAAGTACAAGAGTCAAACAAAGAAACTGAGATGCTCATATACCTATGTGGCTGTAGGTAACAATTAAACAAAAAGAACCTAAGAATTAGTTTACTTAATCTTTTCTTTAATTTTTAAAATTTTGTGGACATAGTATAAACTTCTTCATATTTTTTTTTTACCTTAGTCATCAGAAGAAATTAAATTTAATGTTGTGACAAAAGACAAAAAGTCTGGGTGCTGCCCCTTAGGTATAAAACTAACAATAACAAATTGAATGCTACATCAGTAGGATACTTGTTTTTTTAACCTATTTAACATTTTGTGAACTTCCAACATATTTAAAATATTGTCACAAATTTGAATTTACAAACTATCATAACTTAATGTTTTATTAGTTTTAAAGCTTTGGTCATAACAGAGTTATTTTAAAAAAAATTAGGAACAGCAAGTGGCCCCCACAAATAGTCTTTTGTTGTTACCATTTAACTGTGTACTTACCCCAAAATTTTCTCTCAGTTTATTTCTTAACTTGTCTTCAACCTGTTCTGCAGTCATGCCATATTCATCACCCCTGATGGGGTTCACTCGATGGTTTCCAGTTCGCTGAATTTCCTCCCCAAGACTGTAACTTTGTGAATCATCAAATGAGGCGATGAAGTCAGGATACTTCATGTAGCCATTGTGGAAATTTAACTTGGAGACCAGAATGTTAAACTGTTCATCACTCATTAACATTCCAAAGCCAATTAGGACCTGCAGGACACAAACAGGTATTCATTCCATTTACCATGTGATATTAATAATATTAATAATACAGTTTTTATTTTCAGATGGTAATCCAATTAGTTTACAAAATAAACCTTCCTTGAGGCCATCTATTGTATACAAATATTTGTAAGTAAATATACAAAGTGTCATAGCATAGTTATTTGTTATTTACAATTTCATAAAAAAAGAAATTGAAGGAGATGGAATAGAAAAGATAACAGTATGAATTTGTGAGGAAAATTGAAAAGGTAAGAAACTGAGGAATGAAGGAATGTACTTATTATTCATACAGATTATCATATAGCCATTTTCTCATTCTTTGATGAAAAGCATTTAACATGTGTGCTCTATCACATCTTTAGGTAAACTATTTCAAATCAATGAACCTGAATATGCAAAACTTGTTTTATATTCTTTTTGTAGTTTTTAAATTTTGTAATTATTTCTTGATGAAGACTGTAATAAGGTTGAATTTGTATTTGCTTGCTGTTGTTTGACCATAGGAGATAATATACATCTCAACTTAAAAATGTTAAATGATTAGTCAGTCTCAATTAGATTTATAAATTCCATGGAAGGCGAATATCTGTTAACACAAACTAGAAATGTCTATATATGACATGGATGCCCTCAAAAGTATAAAATCAACTGAAGAAAACTTGTTTCAATCTGCAAAGGTAAAGGTTTATGTTAAACAGGGGCCATAACTTAGTTCACATTTTTAAGAATAATTGATTTTTGACAATTGAACCTGACTTAGGTCTCCTTAATAAAAAAGTCTCATAAATCTAGTTTTCAATCCATTAAGTCCATCAAAAGTCATTGAGTACAAATGAAATTTGTGATGGCTGGACAGACATGATTTGATGTCCCTCTAGAAAATATGGGGGGGGGGGTATATTAATGTTGATAATGATGACTGCATGATCCTGACATGGGCATGTGAAGGTGTGCATTGAAGAAGCAGATCAAGAACATCCTGGGTACAAGATTATAATAAGAGACCCAAGTTGTTTTGAGATCACTCAGTTGACTGACATCTACCTCAAAGTCAAGGGCAGTTGGGCAAGAAACCTGGATTATTATGATACTTACTGACAGTTGAAGATTTTTCTATTTTTAGTAACAGTGTCCATATTTGATGGCTGATTGGCATGATTTGTACAAATGTGAAAAGAGTTCATGGGAGGATGTCTTCTGTCAAATATGGTCAAATTCTGTTCACAGGTTTTTGAGAGAGAAATTCTTAAAAGGTTCATCTGTTTTTAGTAGCAGCAGCCATTTTTATGGCATCTTGGCATCAATCATATAAATCTGAATGGCCTCCATGCCTTAGTGCTTTCTATCAAGTTTGGTTTCATTCTGTTCAGTGGCTTTCCAGAAGTTGCTTAAAGGTTTTACTATTTTTAGTATTGGTGGCAATATTTGATGGCTAATTGGCAATATACATACAACTCAAAAAAGCCACCATGCAAAGAGTTTTCTGTCAAATTTTGTCAAATTCTGTTCAGTGTTTTTAAAAGTAACCTGGAGGTTTTTCTAATTTTAGTAATAGCAGCCATATTTGAAGGTGGGTCAGCATCATTTGTATAAACTTGAAAGGTCTTTGTGCCATGATGTTCTCTGCCAAGTTTGACTGAAAATGGCCCAAAGTTTTTGAGAAGTTGCAAAATAACAATTATTGACAGACAATGGATAGACAACAGCTGACAGATGACACACATTGGACAAAGGGCCATACCATAAAGTCACTTGGTTCTAGGACAAGGTGAACTGAAAATGCACTCAAACTGAACCTGGAATGCCAGCATTTGATTCGTCAGTGAAATGACCAATCAAATGTCGGTGAATTGATGTCTGCAAGCAATCAAATGTAAGAAACAAAGTTAAGTCTAAGTTTGAGGGTGGTAATAATTTTCTAATCTTGCACATGGTTCAAGGAGGATAAATGAGTTACAAACTAATGCTATAAAACAGAGTTTTATGTTGTTTATTTAATTAATTATTTCATTATAAGTGTAAACAGCAGAACTTGCCAGGCCAGATTTCATAAAAGATCTTAAGTCATTACCTGTTGGACTGATTACATGACAAATTTGACTTCAAACCAATTATCAAATTTGTACTTGTGTATTAAAAAAAAATTATGACTAGTTATAGACAAGTTCAACTTTAAACTGATATTTAAATTTCTTATGTGTAGACTTTTGTGTCCAAAATTGTTGGTGGTGAATCAGAGCAAAACAAATAACTGTCAAACAAAACATTGTAAATACAATGGTCTAATTAGATGTAACAAATTCTCCTTGCTTCATTTAGTCATTTCATCTCTGAGTTCTGTAAGACAGTCAAAAGTTCAATGTTGACATATATCACTTTTAGCAATAAAAATAAAATAACTGTATTTGAATTGGTCTATCAATGTATGACAATATGGGTTGGAAGAAGAAAACTGTATTTGAATTGGTCTATCAATGTGTGTCAATAAGGGTTGGAAGAAAACAACTGTATTTGAATTAGTCTATCAATGTATGACAATAAGGGTTGGAAGAAAACAACTGTATTTGAATTGGTCTATCAATGTATGACAATAAGAGTTGGAAGAAAACAACTGTACTTGAATTGGTCTATCAATGTATGACAATAAGGGTTGGAAGAAAACAACTGTACTAGAATTGGTCTATCAAGGTATGACAATAAGGGTTGGAAGAAAATAACTTTATTTGAATTGGTCTATCAAGGTATGACAAGGGTTGGAAGAAAACAACTGTATTTGAATTGGTCTATCAATGTATGACAATAAGGGTTGGAAGAAAACAACTGTATTTGAATTGGTCTATCAATGTATGACAATATGGGTTGGAAGAAAACAACTTTATTTGAATTGTTCTATCAATGTATGACAATATGGGTTGGAAGAAAACAACTGTATTTGAATTGGTCTATCAATGTATGACAATAAGGGTTGGAAGAAAACAACTGTATTTGAATTGGTCTATCAATGAATGACGAAAAGGGTTGGAAGAAAACAACTGTATTTGAATTGGTCTATCAATGTATGACAATAAGGGTTGGAAGAAAACAACTGTATTTGAATTGGTCTATCAATGAATGACAAAAAGGGTTGGAAGAAAACAACTGTATTTGAATTGGTCTATCAATGTATGACAATAAGGGTTGGAAGAAAACAACTGTATTTGAATTGGTCTATCAATGTATGACGAAAAGGGTTGGAAGAAAACAACATGAAACCTAGTATTATATCCTTATTTTCTTTTTAAAATATTATTTGACAAATTTCCATAATTCCACAGTTCGGTACCTATGTGATTCTTGCTATATTGTGGTTCGGAATATCATGCTGTTCTCACTAAAATGCAATTCCATAATGTGATTAGTGGTTATGGACCTCAACAACTTTGTTATAAGGAAGGAGAGCTGTGTAATCTGAATTGGTTTCAGAATTAGTTCACAATTAAGTTGTACTAATCTGTACTGCAACATTTCTGAATATGACTTAAAATTAAATAAAAAATTAAATTCACTGTACTAGTTCAATTTTATTCAGTGAAACCTGATTCAGTGGTCACCTTAATATAAAGGTACCTTTTCAAAATGGACATTTTATGAAACTTTTCCTTAATGTTACAAATTGTACCTGCATATAGAGGACAACTGTCCAAAGAGGATACTTTGTGGTCTTTACACAAAGGTGTCCTTGTTAGTATCCTTTATTGATATCACTACATTGAGTCAATCAACTATTGTTGCATCTTACTGTAGTCCCAAAGAAAATCATTATTTGGTCTCTGATTTTTTTTGCTGAGTAGTGATGACTGTTACTTGTATTCATAAGAAAGCAGTGTTAAAGTCTAAACAAAAATTGATATATTTAATTGAATTCAGCCTCTTGGTTGTTGAGTAGGATGACAAAGCAAATAGGTGCGATTTGACTGGTTCTGGAAATGTCACTTGCACTAAAAATTCCAGTCAGCTGATTCAAAGGCAATTATTTCCAGAAAATGAAACATAACCTATGCTGAATATACACACTGTGTCCAAGTTAGTACCTAACATAAGATAGTCTTAGTGCATCTGAACTCATAACTAATGCATTAGATTTTATCAAAAATGTAGAAAAAAGATGGAAATTTCATGCAGTGATGCCTTAGAGACAGGTTTCAGCATAAGTGAAAAAGCAGGTGTGAAAATTCTAAGCCAAAGACAGCAAAGAAAAGTCAAGATAACTTATAACCAGTGCATTTTTTTTCCTTCTGTGATTTTAATATTGGAATGAATGAGTATTTAACTTACATTTCTAAAATCTCTCTTTGATACAAGCCCCTTGCCTCTCTTATCATACATGAGGAAGGACTCCCGTATTTTGGTGCTGTGTTGTTGCATTCTATCCCTCAGTCGTGTGATGACCTCATCAGCTGACATCTCCCCTGTTCGCTCTGCTGCTACATTCAGTACTCTATTACTCCTGCAATAAGAAAACATGATGTATCATGAGTGTAAAAACTGTTTTTAAAAAAACTACAAAAAACTTGAACTATTAGCGATTGATGCATCACAAAGGGTCCCACTCACAACAATTTGCTCTATGGGGCCTTAAACATATGAATTTGTGCTGTGAAACTAAAGTCTGAAGATAGGCATTCAGGGGCCATGACTCCTCTAAATGATGCCATGGAATGTTTGAAATTCAACTCCTTCACAAACTCATCAATACAAGCAACATCCCATGAAAAAAGATATGACGCTGACCAACAAGGGCAATAACTCTATCCAAAATGACTCCTGTTGTTAGTTGTTTTTTTTATGGCACTCTCACCACTTTATTTGGCTATATCATTCCAAGGAAATGGGACCTAAGTGCCTTTCCCAATGAAACACTGAGGCAGCCAACCCAAGATGTCCTGGTGGATGAAACAAAATTCATGAAAGACACATCAAGGTCTATGAAACAATGTTCACATCAATTGCATCAGAACAAGTTCAATGATTTTTGAGTTATCTTGACTACAAGCAACAGCCCATGTAAAGATATGAAGTTGAGTGACATGGGTGATAACTCTGTTCAAAAATGATGCAAATGAGACAAAACCCATAAAAGGCACATTTAAGTCAAAGAGATGATGTTCTTAACAAATTCCATTAGAATATGTTTAATGATTCTTGGACTATACTGATTGCAAGCAACATTCCAAGTTTCCATATGCACACAAGAATCTGCTTGACAAAGGGCATAACTCTGTCCAAAATGGGATAGATGAAATTAAAGCCATAAAAGGCACATACAAGTCTATTAGACACTGTTCATGCTAAATTGCATCAAAATATGTTCAATGTTTTTGAGCTATGCTGGAAACACACAACATCCCATGTAAAGTTAATTGTCATTGGCCATAATGCTATCAATAATGGTGCAGTCGAGATGAAACACATAAAAGGCACTTCTAGGTCTATGTGACAATGTTGATACCAAATTGTATCAGAATATGTTGAATGATTCTTGAGCTATGCCAGTTACAATGTGAAGATAAGAAGCTAATTTTCATGGGTCATAACTCTATTTCAAATGGAGTTAATGAGACAAAACCCATACAATGCATGTCTAAGTCTATAACAAAATGTACACTAAATTGAATTAAAATATGCTGAATACTTCTTGAGCTATGCTGGTTACAAGGATCTGCTGTAATGAAGATTAAAAAGGCTGGAAAAATGGAATTAACTCTGTCAAATTGGAATTGAAAATATGAAATGTTTAAAAGGCACATCTACATGTAATAGGCAATGTACCAACCAAAGGCATCCAATTATGTGTAAGGGTTGCAGATCTTTGGTGGTTTAAAGAAGTGTGAAGGGACAGACAGTTGGACAAACATAAAAAGGTGATTGTTATAGGATTCCTACATCTCTATGCAGGGACCTAATGAAGTATCATGACTGTTCATACCATTTCAGTAACAGAGAAAAAGGCCTCAATACTTGTCAAACAGTCATTTTGTCTATGACCCTTTTATACGATAAAGTGTTTTTTGCCTTAAGTCTAATTTAGAAATAAAGGGCATCATTTTGTATTAAGATTTGATTGACTTTGCTTAGTATCATATTACCAGCTGTTCCTTCTACTCTAAATTAATTACTACATATAAATGCTTGCTTATACATTGACATTACTGTATATAAATGATTGCTTATACATTGACAATACTACATATAAATGCTTGCTTATACATTGACATTACTACATATAAATGTTTGCTTATACATTGACAATACTACATATAAATGCTAATACTACATATAAATGCTTGCTTATACATTGACAATGCTACATATAAATGCATGCTTATACATTGACAATACTACATATAAATGCTTGCTTATACATTGACAATCTTGACATTTTTATTTGGATTTGGCACAAAATACAGTATTTAGTTCTGGAACATTGTCATCACTGGTATTGATATATAACGCTGTTCAAAATAGCAGATTCTGCCCAGTTCCCTTGCAAATAAGTTGATTTTTTAAAACTTATAGACCTATACATTGGTATATACAGTATCAAACCCTTGAAATAACCATGAAGTCTACAATATTTACAATATTTTATATTTGGATAGGCACAAAATATAATATTTGCTTTTCTGGAAAACTATCATCATTGGTGTCAATATACATTGCTGTTAAATATGTCAGTTTCTGGTAAGTTGTGTTGCGATTAAGTTAACTTTATTTGTAAAGTTATAGACCTATACATCATTACTCACAGTATTAGACCCCAGATGTAACCATGAGTTAGTCTAGAGCAAATGTGTAGATTCGATCTTGTACAGAAAGGTTATAGGTTATTCAATTCTTCACAACACAATCTGAATTTGCATTCTATACTCAGGACTCTTTATTCCATGCTTCTCTGAAATGCAGTATCCAAAATAATACTGTATATACATGGCTCCTACATTTTTCTGAAGTTATTTGGAAGAGAAATGGTTAAAAAAAGACCATATTAGAAGCAAATGGTAACTTTTCTCTATGTTTCCCATTTAACTAGCAGATGTTCCTTTATCCATTAACCTCTTACCATTTGCATGTATGCTACCTGTATAATGTTTATGAACAGCAATCCAAAAGCTTTAAATTGCTTAATTCATTAGTGTTCATGCAACTGGTCACACGACATGCTTGGCTCCACTTGTTTGTTTGCTGGTTATTTAATGGTTCCACTGAATGATTTTGCTCAATATGATACAGTAATGAAATTTACTAAAGCAAATGCCACCATTAATAATGCAGTGAAAACAACATAAAGAAGTAGCTTTGATTTCAATAACAATAATACAGTAATCACGGGTGTCTAGATGAATGTTATATTGACATAGGGTCATATGATACAAGTTGTTCAGAAGCTGCAACACATTCTGGGTTCAGTTTACAGTATATTTAGTGCTACTTTCTGTTATGTCTACATCAAATCAGTGTTGTTTAATTGCCCAATAAAACATACATAAGCACCAACTTTTTGTATCTTGTCTATTGCTATGTAACAACATGTTTCTGCTATCAATACTTGTTGATTACTATCTAATACTATTAAAATATTGTACTCTCAATTTTCTTGTAATGTTTTATCAGCTTGAATAAAATTTTGCATTTATCTGTTTATTGTCTTTAATTACTCACATCAGTCAGATCATCTAAGTAAAAATTATTGTTAATGAGGAGACAGCTCAAAATAAGCTTAAACTTGCTGCTCAGTCCTCTGTATCTCTTGATGTGATATTCTATGTACTTTCTATGATGATGTTTGCAAATAAAAAATACTCTTTTATATGGAGGGATGCCACCAACATAGCTTACAAAACAACAGTGGAATGTACAACTTGTTTTATGCAAGTTCTTTTTTTAATATTCATATAGGATGGATTTAGCTAATTCATTTTATGCTTAAAACATTACCACATAATCATAATCAATCTGTATGGCATGTTTATTGATTTATGACTATATTTGAGTCAAAGGGGGGAGGAAAGAGAAAAAAACATACTAAGTCAATGGAATGGAGTTATCAGTTTTACTTGTTGAATAATGCTGTTTGGAGGTCTCAGATAACTTGCAGATTTGCTTCTTGGTTCTCAACCAAAGTATTATAAAGAGTCCTGAGTGTATTTTCATAATGAAAAAATATTAAAATTAAAATGTCTGGACTCCATTTTAAACCAAGATCTTGATCCCTACAGGATGTAGAGTAAGCAACTGGTGTATCCAATAATCTTCTCTATCATTTTACCTAATGTTGCTACTAGAAGCTCTGGATCAGATAGAATAACTTCTATTACCTTATACTGAACACAGTTTATGTTGTGGTCAGGATGGTTAAAGTGTTTAGAAACCAGGGTATCCTTCTTCATGTTGATATCCCTATTCTCACTTGAAATTATCTTTTAGTCTCACCTATATATTATTTGCAACAAGTGTGGCAGGTGAGCAAATAAATAACAATCAGATGAACCAATGAATCAACAAGAACTTTTCGCTCTGGTGAGTTACAAGGATAACAAAACTAGTCATGGACCGGGGGTGACTAGACCACTCCAGAAGATGGGAGGGAACACATCCACTGTCCTCCAGTATTTTCATAATGACGACTGAGTTTATATCAATTGTATTATTTAATACACTATAGGTACAATTGAGTTTATACCACAAGTATTATTTAATACACTATAGGTACAATTGAGTTTATACCACAAGTATTATTTAATACACTATAGGTACAATTGAGTTTATACCACAAGTATTATTTGTTGGGAATTTTACTTTGTCCTGTATTCTCAAATATTTCTGAGCACAATACTTAAATCTGATGGCTCAATGAGTACAAAAGCAAGACTCAGGTTCAAAGCCCAAAACTTTGACTTTGAAGTTGTTTTTTTTTTTATATTGACTCTCTCACAATATGATAAATTCTAATGAAAATAATCATACTGATTGAGATTTTAAACCCAAGTCTAAGTATTTTGCCCAAGGGGCACATGAGTAAGAGAGTAGTGTACATGTACTCAAGTCAAAGTTTAGAACCTAAATTTGACACTTGGAGTACATCAATGTTGTTGAAATTTAGCATGCTATTAGAGATATGAAGACCTGAATGTTCTGATTTTAACCAGGTATAATTAAAGTTACTGAATGTAAAAACAATTTGGAATTAAAGCTTGACTTTCAGTTTTGTATTCAACAATTATGAAAATACAAGATCCACTTTATTAGTGATATCTGCTCTCACTACCTGTGGAATTGATCCTCTTGCCTCTGCATTTCTCGCTGAATACTGCCATCATGGATTTGTGTGCTTAGCCCCTTAAGATCACCAGGCCGCACATCTACATTTAATTTCTCCAGGAACTCAACGTAGTTCACACTGCCATTTTGCCTGTCCTGACATCTGTTCACCATGCTGAAAAGAAAATCATAGTGAATTTAATAACATTTTTCAGTCCATGAAGCAAGAGACTCAGTTGGGTCTGAAATTGCTCATTGCTTTACACTTGCCTATAAACTAACACCAAGATGCTCTTTGTCAAAACTGGCTAAACTGGTAGAATTTGAGTGCAATTCTTAAAAAATGAAATTTTCATGTGAAATTGTTTCGTTTTTTCAATAATGGTGATCATTCCTGAAGTGGGTGGGATCATTTCAAAAGAATTGAAAGCTCTTAACACTAGGCCCAATTGTCATCAAACTGTCTAAGCACAAGAACTGAAGCTGGAAACATGATGCAAAAAATAGAAATGATGCTCAAACCCCTTCAAAACAGTAACATTTTGCAATCATGTAAAATAAAAAAATTAAGCTAATTCTGAAACTTTGATAATTCTACCTGTATTAATAGTAAAGTTATCTACAATAAAAAAATTTGAAATGCGAGTCTGAGTTCAATTAAAGCTATTAGCAATGATTGCATTAGAGCTTTCATGATTGAGCTAGATGTTGTCACACTGAGTTCAACTAAAGCAATTAGCAATGGTTGCATTTGGGGTTTTTTGACTGACCTAGATGTTGTCACACTGAGTTCAACTAAAGCAATTAGCAATGGTTGCATTTGGGGTTTTTTGACTGACCTAGATGTTGTCACACTGAGTTCAACTAAAGCAATTAGCAATGGTTGCATTTGGGGTTTTTTGACTGACCTAGATGATGTCACACTGAGTTCAACTAAAGCAATTAGCAATGGTTGCATTTGGGTTTTCATGATTGAGCTAGATGATGTCACACTGAGTTCAACTAAAGCAATTAGCAATGGTTGCATTTGGTTTTTTTTGACTGACCTAGATGATGTCACACTGAGTTCAACTAAAGCTATTAGCAATGGTTGCATCAGGGCTTTCATGATTGACCTAGATGATATCACATTGAGTTCAACTAAAGCTATTGGCAAGGATTGCATCAGGGCTTTCATGATTGACCTAGATGATGTCACACCAAGTTCAATTAAAGCAATGATTGCATTAGGGCTTTCATGATTGACATAGATGATGTCACAGCAAGTTCAATTAAAGCAATGACTGCATTAGGGCTTTTATGATTGACATAGATGATGTCACACTGAGTTCAACTAAAGCTATTAGCAATGGATGCATTAGGGCTTTCATGATTGACATAGATGATGTCACACTGAATTCAATTAAAGGTACTAGCAATGGTTGTATTAGGGCTTTCATGATTGACATAGATGATGTCACACTGAGTTCAATTAAATCTATTAGCAATGGTTGCATAAGGGCTTTCATGATTCACCTAGATGATGTCACACTGAGTTCAATTAAATTAGCAATGGTTGCATTAGGGCTTTCTTGATTGACCTACATGATGTCACAGAGGTAATGTTGTGGACAGCAAAAGCTTTTAGAAATCGTTCCATTAGGGCTTTTATTATTGACCGAGATGATGTAACAGAGCTAATGTTGTGGACAGCAAAAGCTATTAGAAATGGTTCCATTAGGGCTTTTATGATTGATCTAGATGATGTCACACTGAGTTCAATTAAACCAATGATTACATTAGGGCTTTCATGATTGATCTAGATGATGCCACACTGAGTTCAATTAAACCAATGATTACATTAGGGCTTTTATGATTGATCTAGATGATGTCACACTGAGTTCAATTAAACCAATGATTACATTAGGGCTTTCATGATTGACCTAGATGATGTCACACTGAGTTCAATTAAACCAATGATTACATTAGGGCTTTCATGATTGATCTAGATGATGTCACACTGAGTTCAATTAAACCAATGATTACATTAGGGCTTTTATGATTGATCTAGATGATGTCACACTGAGTTCAATTAAAGCAATGATTACATTAGGGTTTTCATGATTGACCTAGATGATGTCACACTGAGTTCAATTAAACCAATGATTACATTAGGGCTTTCATGATTGATCTAGATGATGTCACACTTGAGTTCAATTAAAGCAATGATTACATTAGGGTTTTCATGATTGACCTAGATGATGTCACACTGAGTTCAATTAAACCAATGATTACATTAGGGCTTTTATGATTGATCTAGATGATGTCACACTGAGTTCAATTAAACCAATGATTACATTAGGGCTTTCATGATTGATCTAGATGATGTCACACTGAGTTCAATTAAACCAATGATTACATTAGGGCTTTCATGATTGATCTAGATGATGCCACACTGAGTTCAATTAAACCAATGATTACATTAGGGCTTTCATGATTGATCTAGATGATGTCACACTGAGTTCAATTAAACCAATGATTACATTAGGGCTTTTATGATTGATCTAGATGATGTCACACTGAGTTCAATTAAACCAATGATTACATTAGGGCTTTTATGATTGATCTAGATGATGTCACACTGAGTTCAATTAAACCAATGATTACATTAGGGCTTTCATGATTGACATAGATGATGTCACAAACCTATTGTTGTAGACAGCAAAAGATATGGAAACTGTGAAGGGCAGTGATGAATTAGGTTCTTTAATTCAAAATGAAAGCCAATTTTAACATATCTTTTACCAATTTGTCAAACAAGAATGTTGTAACTTTATTTCAATCCATTACAGAACCTGAAAATTTCATCTGTGTCGATAAATTTAATCAATAATAAATCTTTCCACAATGAGGTTATGTAATCCTGCCACCCAGGGTCAGATCTTAATGATGAGTAATGTCACCCTGTTATGTAGTGCATGAAAGGGCTAATTAAAAAAAGCCTCACTTACTACAATTTGCTTGGCAAGGCCCTAATCAGAGAAATTTTGTGGAAACAATAATAACAACAATAATATTCAACAATAACAAGCAACATTCCAAGTAAAAGATATGATGTTGATAGAAAAGAACAATAACTCTATCCAAAATGAACAAGAGAAGACACAATCCATGAAAGGCACATCTAGGTCTAAGAAACAATGTTCCTTGTCAAATTGGAAATGATTCCTGAGCTATGCTGATTGCAAGCAACATTAAAAGTTTCCATATGAAGTAAATAGTTTGCTTGACAAGGGCCATCATTTTGTCCAAAATGGAGTAGTTTATGTGACAAAGTTTTTTGAAAACTGCATCAGAAAAAGCTGAATGGTTCTGGTGTTAAGCTGTTTACAAGCAACATCCTTTGTGAAGACATGAAGTTAATTTTTCAAGGGCCATAACTCTATCCTAAATGGGGTTGACAAGAAAAACCCCATAAAAGGCACATTTAGGTCATTGAGACAATGTATACACCAAATTGCATCAGAATATGTTAAATAGTTCTTCAGCTATGCTTGTTACAAGAATCTGTTTTGGTGGAGATATAAAACTCACTGAAGAAGAGCAATAACTCTATCAAAATTGGACCTGAAATGTCAAAACATTTTAAAGGCACATCTACATATAATAAGCACTTCACCTACCAAATAGCATTCAGTTATGTGTAAGGGTTGCTGAGCTGTGCTGGTGACAAGAAGTGCAAATGGACAGAAAGATGGCCAGATGGCCAGAAAAGGTGATTATAACAGGACTCCTGGATCTCAATGCTGGGCCCTAAATAATGTGCTCAGACAGCTTTCTGACTATGGAGACAGGATGCTACCTATCACATATCACAAATATCAGTAAACTTTTGAAAAGAAAAATATTTTGAATTTTTTGTATCGCTTGTTATGGTCTCCATCTTGAGGCAGTTCCATATCATTTGTACAATATCAAAAGACTTTATATCAGAATGCTCGCTGTGAAAATTGGTCTAGTAGTTGATGACAAGAAGTCCTTACAAAATTCTGCTGTTGCTAGTGATAATGACCATATTTAGTACAGATGTGCAACAATTGTGTTATTTCTGACAGTCTTGAGAAATTGAGCTATTGCTAGTGATGATGACCATATTTTGTGCAGATGTACAACAATTGTGTTATTTCTGACAGTCTTGAGAAATTGTGTTATTGTTAGTGATGATGACCATATTTTGTACAGATGTTCAACATCTCAAAAATTAGGAAGGTCTTAAGACAAAAATACTGTCAAATTCAGTCAGACCTCATAATCAGCCATGAGGTGCTACCAAACTAAAAATTATCTGAACCATTTTTAATTTATTTCCCTCATCCTGTTTAAAATTATAGGCTGTGCAGTACTTGCCTCAAGAAGTGTTCCGATGAGACTGGCACAACATAGTTATCTATGACCTTCTTGAGGTTGGTCAGACTGATGTGACCATCCCCCCTGTAGTCATAGTCCATCAGTGCATTGGACACATTCTTCCAGTACTCAGTTATTTTCTCCCTCAATATCATTTCAATCTGTGAGAAAAATCATGTTATCACCATTCAGTCAAACAGATGCAAATTTATTATTTGCAGAAAGAGTCCACAAAGAACAAAAAGGGTGAAAAAACTTGTACAAAATATATATAAAGTTTTTCTGAGAGGAATAATTGTTTCCTGGTTATAAACAAAATTTCATCTATCAGAACAATAAAAAAGGAAACCAAAAAGTTTGATCTGCTTTAGTGCAAAATTAATAATATATTGACATAACCAACATTCTAGGCTTTGACAGGTTCCACATTTCTGAAGAAGTTAGAAGAAAAAGAAAATGAGAATGCAAACCAAGAGTACAAATTTTATATAATGACAAAAAAGTTGGACAATGGCACCAGGAAAAATAACAAAGTTTCCCTGTGTTTTGACCTAAAATAAGGTCCTCCTCAGGACACACACACACACACACACACACACACACACACACACACACACACTAATGTGTACTGATCTGTCTTTGTGTGTGTGTGCATTTCTTGTGATATATATCTTCCAATTCAGTTCAGTAACTGGGAGAGACTGCAGTAGTTAACATAGGGCTGGAACCATTCCTCATCAGTAATGCTGGAAGGGTGTTGACCCCAAAGGATCATATCTATTATGTTGTACAGATTTTTCTCTGTGCATGTGTTTGTGTTTGCACATGTGTCTGTGTGTGATGTATACTTGTATAATTTGTATTGACATATCCTTTTAATTTTATATATTTCTTATATTCCTATGCATTTGTTATGATACACTCTTGTTGGAGGAAATAAAGGTTACTTACTAGCATACAGAAAACTTACCATTTCCCATGCCATAACAATTGGCTTAGTTTGCTCATTCACCCTGTGTACAGAGTTCAGCCATTTATGTCCTTCCTGACATTAAAGAAAAATAGTTACAGCAAAATCATCAGTCATGTTGACAATCATCAGTCATGTTGACAATCTACTTTTATTAATCCCATAAGGTACTTCTGCAAACTGCTATAACTTCTAAATGGACAGAATCAGGAACAATGGAATCAAGACACAATTTCAATATCTTATTATAAAACATATCCCTTTTATCTATGTATTTGTTTACAGTATGAGGTATTCAACTGTGTATAAAACTTACTAATTACAACTAGGTTACTGCCTAATACAGTATACTAACCAATTATATATAGGTAAAAAATACAACATGACTAGTGGCAGCTATTTTTTAACATTCTTTGATTAAAACAATGTATACATTTAAAAGAGAGAGAGAGAGAGAGAGAGAGAGAGAGAGAGAGAGAGATAGAGAGAAAGAGAGAGAGGCTGATATAATTCTTTTTAAGAATTATCTTATGAGCTAAACTGTAAACTCAATTTATTCCATTTACCGAAGTGGAAATGAAGTTTATCTTTTCTAATTGATATGTATTTTTATGATTTGTGTGTATTTTTCTAGAAAAACTAGAAAGGGATAAAAAATAAATAGCTAATGTGTTACTAGCCTTTAGTGGAATTAAAACACAAATATCTGAAGGTTTATTGGTTGTGACTGTTTCTTTTGAGTCCGTAATAACTAATTTTCTTCCTTACCTAAAGGGCAAATTAATCATTATATTTGGTGACGACAGAAAAGAATGAATCATCTGTGTAACAAACAGAAATCATTTTCATCCAGTCCTGGTGATTTTGCCCTCTTTCTCCTAAAGTTAGTTTTTTCCTTGTTTAAAGATCAACTTATGAAGAGAGTTTGGTCAATATGCAACAAAAAAAACTTAAGTTATCTGTTTGCAGTCTAGAGATCCAAGTGAGCTTGACCTTGGACCTTTGGTCATAATAATTCATAACAATCTTCCTGTTACACAGGAAGGCAGCTAATGAAATTATTTAAAGTATGCCATCTGCAAGTCAATACCCCATGTAGAAACCAAATTCTTTTACAAACAGATGCAAAAGACGGGTCCAATGTTTCCTTGCTTAGATAATATTAATTTAATAATTTTGTGGGATATCAATTCTCATGTATTTTATGAGATATCAATTATCATGCATTTTGTGGGATATCAATTATCATGTATTTTGTGGGATATCAATTATCATGTATTTTGTGGGGTATCAATTATCATGTATTTTGTGGGTTATCAATTATTGTGTATTTTGTGGAGAATCAATTTTCATGTATTTTGTGGGATATCAATTATCATGTATTTTGTGGGGTATCAATTATCATTTTTCCATCATTAACTATGTCACTGCCACAAAATTGACCATTACCAGTGAATCTTTTTCTTCAAAGAGCTCCAGGAAATCATGGTACAAGATTTTATTTGTGTGATGGGGGTCCAGTTTCATCATCATCTGCTTAAACTGCTCTTCACTCAGGTGGAACGTGAACTTTTCCACAATGCTCCTCAACTCTTTTCTTGTCACAAAACCTCGCCTGGTCTAAATCACATAAACAAATGTTAAATAATTAAGAACAAGGAGATGCTGTACAACATGTGTCAGATGTACTGACATACTAGGTCAAAGTTGCCTATTTTAAAAGTTTTGTTGTGAATTTGATAAATTAGTGTGACTACAACCACAACAATACTGATTTTCTTATATATGTATTTTCTATGATATTACACTCAATACACATATCATGCAATGTCAAGACAAGATATTCCAGTGCAATATAACCAATACACTTATACACATATCATGCAATGTCAAGACATGATATTCCAGTGCAATATAACCAATAAACTTAATATACATATCATGCAATGTCAAGCCATGATATTCCAGTGCAATATAACCAATACACTTAATACGCATATCATGCAATGTCAAGACAACAGAACTGTTTTGCTCTTGCTGGACATTTTTTCCCTGAAAATTATGTGGTGGGCATATATTTTTGAAATTTATTATAAAACATTTAAAGGAGATATCAAAAGTTGTGAAAAAAGAGAAAACATTGATATACCTATTCAATGTACCAGAAAATGTGTCATTTTTGGTTCCGGATTTGCTTCTGCTTTAGTGTTAGTATTATCCTTCCATGATTAACTGGTTTCCTCTCAAACTAATTATATATAAAACTCATTTTTTCTTTGAGATAACTATACTATAGAATTTCACCCAACAACAGTATTTTATTTCATTCTACTGTTTTCAAAAATTAATGCATAATTGATGATAAACTGACTTGCTACCTCAAAAATATATAACACCTAATTAACATGCATTTCTGGTAAAGTCGGATGGTGAGGTTTTATTTTATCAGGTCACTGAATAAGTCTTTGAGGATGGTAATAAAAGTTAGTTGTAGTAGCTAGTATCTTTTTTTCTGGATTCGGGCCATATCTTTGCATATTTCGCTCTAAAGATGTCATGTGCTGACACACCTCAATACAAACCACATGGCACAAGGGACTGATCTAATGTCTGTCTATTAGTACTGACCCTGGGGCAATCATTCAGTTAAAGGATTCTTGATAAGTCCAGGAGATAAGCTTTAACACCTCTTTTGTCTTGTGTATTGTGGTTATAGAGTGTTTAAACAATTGGGAAAATATACTGATCAAACAAGCTTAGTCAACAATACCTCTACTGATTGTCCAGCAAAGAAACTATAAATGAGACCTAGCCACCTTTTTGAATTAAGCTTAGTCGGCAACTTCTTTATTGAACGTCCAACAAAGAAATAATCTGTAAACTAGACCTAATGAACTTTGAATGTTACTTTGTTAAAGTGTTTATTTGGCAGTTAAATGGATAAACAAATCAAAAACAAGTTGATATAATGATATTTGAGAACTGAATTGACCAATGTCCAGTTGCTCATAGTATATGCTGGTCAAAACCTTTCACCTACCAGACATGTCCGACAAATACAGGGCTTTTAGGATCTCTGACACACACACACACACACACACGAGTAATTTCTCAAGTTTCTTTGATTTTTCTATCCAAATATAAAGCCAGAACATTTGTAAGAATAGTAAAGTGAACGGCACATTATATGCCCACCCCTTGTTTATTGGTCCTCTAAATAGGCACTAGTAGGATGTGGAGATTATTGATCAACGGGTTTCAATGGCCTTGATCTTTGATCAAGGTATGGAGTCTTGAACTAAGCTCAATGTGCAGAAGACATTAGTTTCTTATTAGATTTCTCATGACCTGGACCTCTGACCTTTAGACCCCAGAATCAATAGATTTCTTTATTACCCAAAGAGCAAGCCATGCACAAAGTTTGGTCATGGTACTTGATCCAGAACAAAAGTTATGCTGCAAAACCAATTTTTCTTTTGGCCACAATGACTCCAAAATCAATAGGACTCTTCCATACCTTATGTGCAAGCCCTACACAAACTTTGGTTATTATGAAAAAAAAAAAAATTCTTCTCTCAGTCAGTCTTGACCTCTGGACCCCAAAATCAGTAGGCTTCTTTCTTACCCAATGAGTAAGTCATCCACAAACTATGCTGAAAGTACATAACCAATAATTAAAATTTTTGTGTAAAAAAACATGTTTCTTCTTTCAGTTACAGTAACCTTGACTTTTCACCCCAAAATAATTAGACTTCTTTCTTTACCAAATGGAAGCCAGCCACAAGTTTGGTCCAGGTATGTGATGTAGAAGTAATGTTACTGTGTGGAAACTACTTTTCTTCTTTCAGTCAGTGATCTTGACCTATGACCTTTTGACCCCAATAGCAATAGGCTTTTTCATTACACAAAGTGCAAGACATCCACAAAGTTTGGTAGCTACAGATGGTAGAGAACTCAAGTTATTGTATGGAAACCATTTTTCATCATTTAGTCATAGTGACCTTGACCTTTGACCTTTAGACCCAAAATAGATAAGGTTCTTTCTTACCCCAAGTGCAAGTCATCTACAAAGTTTGGTAACTGTAAATTTTGGAGAACTCAAGTTACTGTGTGGTAACTGACATACAGATGGACAACAACATAACATAATATGCTCCACCTTATGCCTGGCATATTAAAAAATCAAGGAATTTATGAAAATTAAATCAAGAATGTACCAATTGTAAACAGAAGTAGCTAAATTTGGAAAATAGTATATACTGGACTTTTTCATGAGCCAGAGATAAAAATTCCTTTGTTTAATATGCCAGCAGCATGATCTGTTGTACTTACTATATCTATCTGTAGAAAAGCTTGTTTCATAGATGAATAATGGTTGTGAACATGCTTATACAACAATTTCCATATGTCATCAGCATTCACTGTCTCTGTCTCCTCTCGGATTGGGAAAAACCTGAGGTAAAAGAAATCCATTAGTCATCTATTCTACATATTTGTGTCAACAACTAATGATCTTAATTTGAATTGGATTAAAAGCTTCAGAATGAAAATTGTAACATTACAAACTTTAAAGGCTTTCTTTATAACGAATCTGCCAAATCAATTTCAACAACAGTAAGAATTGTTACATGCTAACAATTCAACAGAACTCCCCATACATTTCTCTTCCAGATAGTGTATATGTACTACTGACCCTTTGGTTCACTGTTTCAGAATTTTGCTCATAAGCAAAGCCTTGTGAAACAAAGAACCAGTCTATAAATCCCATCGCATACTCAGGCCATCTAGCAAAAGACAAGAGTGATGGGTTGATTTCATTGTTCAGCATTAACATGACCTATAAACAATGATGTGAAAGAACTGTGAGGTAGTAAAAATTACAAAACATTCATAGTAATAATGATTGAGTCTACTACAGACTCTATCAAACTTATCTTTCTCAAACATGATTTATGTTTTCTTGACTAGTGCACTTATTTGTATTAAATAGTTACTGTAATTCACAACATTTTCATCAACATCCAATTTTAGCTAATTTAACAAGACAACTATATTCACAAAAATCTCAAAAGCATCAAATTTGTAATGAAATGAAATAAGTATTTTTTAACAAATTAAATTCTTTTAAATAGTGATATTATTTAACAATTAAATATGCTAATTGCCTATAAGCCTTTTCCCCTAAATATTTCACATCAAGGATTTGCAAAATTCACTAAATAAAAGAAAATCTGATGCACTTAAAATGTAATGATTTATAGTACATATAAAAATAGTCATAAATATAATAGCCCAATCCTAGTTAAAGTTTAATAGCAATTTCAGTGTTACATACTTGTGACTGGGTTTGATGGGAAGGGTCTGACCATTTCCTGATGCTTGGGGATCCTGGAATTTTTCAAGGAATGCCTCCCATGACAACCTCCCTGTACCCTTCACTCCACATCTGACAAGTAAAATATGATAACTAATGTGTTCATTTCTGAAGGATAGATGGTACATATCTAGGATGATGAAAGCAATTTACATTGGGACAAAAAGAACTGCAAGCCATATTTTGGTTGATTACTCAATGAACAGAGTGCAGAAATCACTAGACTTAAAGATTGGCATAAGCTAAGCACATGTTTCATTCAAAAGAGTTGTCAAATGATGAAAACTTAGAGACCACCATCACCAGCACCATCATCATCACCATCATCATATTTATTATTATCAGTGATATTATCTTTGTATAATCATCATCATCATCATCATCATCATCATCATCATCATCATCAACATCATCATCCATATCATCTTTCTTAAAATGTCATTATCATCATTGTTAAGTTATTAAACTGTTACTTGCAAAAAAACAGTCTACGTAAGTGAATATTTAACAATCTTGTTTATATTTTACATACAATTACTTGATATATTACCTGTCCATAAGCTGTTTGAAAAGCTGATCTGACATGGGAACTGTAAACTGGATAAGTATTGACTTCATATCCTCAATATTGATAAAGCCATCAAGATTACGGTCAAATGACATGAAGGCTTTCTTCAGAGACATATGGTTGCTCCTCATCTACAAAGAAGTATTGTAGTTAACATGATTCACTGATAAATCAAATGGGTAGTATAGGGCAATTGGAGCTTGGAAATAGATCCACTATTGGAAATAGCTCAACTATTTATATATCAACCTCAAAAAATAATTATCATATGGAAATCTTTCAAAGAACAAGAGTCCATCTAAGGGGCTGATGCTTTACAAGCTGTAAAGAACTTCCAGGAATTCAAGATAAGACCATTGCTTCATTTTAATTGCAGAGTGCTGAACCCCATGTTGATATGACTTTCCATTTAGGAGGAGTAGCAATATCAAGATTTTCAAGATGGCTGCCATGGTGACCATAATGGATGTCTGATGGACACCATTTTCATTTAGTACCAACTAAACATCATAAGAAGTCTTCTGATGAAAAGCCAACGTTGATATGACTTTCCATCTAGGAGGACTAGCAATATGATTTTCAATATGGCCCCTGTGGTGGTCGTATTGGATATCAGATCAGCACAATTTTTATTTAAGACCAACTATACACCATAACAAGTCCTCCAGCGAAAACCCCATGCTGATATGACTTTCCATTCAGGAGGAGTAACAATAGCAAGATTGTCAAGATGGCCACAATGGTGGCCATAATGGATGTCTGCACTGAACCATTTTTATTTAGGACCAACTAGACATCATAAGAAGTCTTCTGGTGAAAAACCCATCTCAATAGAGAAGTGATAACAAGATTTTCAAGATGTCTGTTGTGGCATCCATATTGTACATCAGATCTGCACAATTTTCATTTAGGACCAAGTAGACATTATAAGAAGTCTTTCAGTGAAACCCCCGTGTTGATATGACCATCCATTTAGCTGGAGTATTGATAAGAAGGTTTTCAAAATGGCTCCTGTGTTGGCCATACTGGATGCCTGAGCAGCACCATTTTCATTTAGGACCAAAACTAGACTTTGAGATGAATGTGTGTGTAAAAGTTTCATGACAATCCTCCAAGTAGTTTAGGAGGTGTAGTGATAACAAACTTGTGCTAATGGATGGATAGATGATGGACAAAAGGCCATCCCATAAGCTCTACTGGTTTATGACCAGTAGAGCTAAAAATTAAATATTTAACTCTATTTTTAAAAAAGCAGATCAAGTGGGTATCATGTCACTTATCTGGTTTATACTGGCCCTATAAACCCACATGGCAAGTTTAATTAAAATCTGTTCACAAAATATAGTGGTGTAACAATTATTCAAAATATCAAAGCCTGATCAGATAAACCAAAATGAAGCGTGTTCAATTATGATTATCTATAACTTATTATAAATGATTTAAGTTTTCTTCTTTACAAAATTCCATATTTACACCTTTATTTTTAAAATTTGTACTTCCTGGACAAGAAAAATATGTAAATAAAAGCGTTCAGTTCAAGGGCCTTCTGCTATTTAGTACCAACAATATGGCAGACAACATATGTTTTAGTAAACAGATGAACTTTCTGAGATACAAAGCAATGTTTTCAAGTATGCAAAAATGATGCTGTCCATGAAAAGTCAGAAAATATCTCCAACCAATTAAAATCAATGGTTGATAATTTCTGATGAACAACTCATTGATCTTTAAACTTTGACCTCTATCCAACACAAACAATGTAAGCCTCTACAATTTTCCCCAAAATCTGCCAGACAGATCCCATAAGACCTACTTAATATGCAAGGAGTTTAATAGTTATCAATTTCATCCAGTCTTGTTGATATTGACCTGCATATCAAGCTGCATCAAAATTTGTTCACAAAACCCTAGAGCATCCATGAGGTCAGCCAATTGGAACCAAGATTACCTTGTTAATAAGTGTGGATTTTTCTGACTCTCAAAGATCTATTTGATATAAATCAACATTACAAGTTTCATCAAAATATATTTATAAAAAAAGCCTATTGAGAATCCACATGCAGTTGTTGACTGGTGGATGATGGACAAAGATGCACAAACACACACAGGTCCCATTTCATAAGATCACTTTAACTAATACTGCAAATTTCGAAGACACTCTCTACCTCCAAACTGAAACAATTATCTGCATAACAGTCATCATTGTCATTGAAATTGTATTATCACTCCTCAAATGGAATTATGAAAAGATGTTCTTGATGGAAAAAAATCAATTACTGAACTGACAATTTTTACTTTAGGCATAGATTTTTACTTCAGGCATATATATAACTACTAAGTGCAAGTTAAAGTATTCCTTTTGTATATTGATTATTTTAATAATAATTTTCACTATTCATTAGTTTCATTATTAACACCACTACCACCATCATCAACAACATCACTGATCATCATCATCTTTACTGTCATTTTTCAGACATTAAAATACCCTTCTCCTGAATTCTGCTTCAATCTGGTCAAAGTTCAAGCTCTGTATATATGCCTCATCCTCCTTCTTTTTCTGGTATGTCCTCAGCTGAGAGTTGGCGGGCTTCCCTTGTTGCCATGTCATTGCTAAAAATACAATGATGGTAAAAATATTGAAACAAGCAAAAAAGAAGAGTACTGTGAATGGCACATTTTACACATGCCCCATGTTCACTAGTTCTCTGTTATACACATGTCCCATGTTCACTAGTTCTCTATGTTATACACATGTCTCATGTTCACTCTATGTTATACACATGTCTCATGTTCACTCTATGTTATACACATGTCTCATGTTCACTCTATGTTATACACATGCCCCATGTTCACTAGTTCTCTATGTTATACATATGTCCCATGTTCACTAGTTCTCTATGTTATACATATGCCCCATGTTCACTAGTTCTCTATGTTATACACATGTCCCATGTTCACTAGTTCTCTATGTTATACACATGTCCCATGTTCACTAGTTCTCTATGTTATACACATGTCCCATGTTCACTAGTTCTCTATGTTATATATATGTCCCATGTTCACTAGTTCTCTATGTTATATATATGTCCCATGTTCACTAGTTCTCTATGTTTTACACATGTCCCATGTTCACTAGTTCTCTATGTTATACACATGTCCCATGTTCACTAGTTCTCTATGTTATACACATGTCCCATGTTCACTCTATGTTATACACATGTCCCATGTTCACTAGTTCTCTATGTTATACACATGTCCCATGTTCACTAGTTCTCTATGTTATACACATGTCCCATGTTCACTAGTTCTCTATGTTATACACATGTCCCATGTTCACTAGTTCTCTATGTTATACACATGTCCCATGTTCACTAGTTCTCTATGTTATACACATGTCCCATGTTCACTAGTTCTCTATGTTATACACATGTCCCATGTTCACTAGTTCTCTATGTTATACACATGTCCCATGTTCACTAGTTCTCTATGTTATACACATGTCCCATGTTCACTAGTTCTCTATGTTATACACATGCCTCATGTTCACTAGTTCTCTATGTTATACACATGTCCCATGTTCACTAGTTCTCTATGTTATACACATGCCTCATGTTCACTAGTTCTCTATGTTATATATATGCCCCATGCTCACTAGTTCACTATGTTATATATATGCCCTGTGTTCACTAGTTCTCTATGTTATACACATGCCCCATGTTCACTAGTTCTCTATGCTATACACATGTCCCATGTTCACTAGTTCTCTATGTTATACACATATCCCATGTTCACTAGTTCTCTGTTATACACATGTCTCATGTTCACTCTATGTTATACACATGTCCCATGTTCACTCTATGTTATACACATGTCCCATGTTCACTAGTTCTCTATGTTATACACATGTCCCATGTTCACTAGTTCTCTGTGTTATATGCATGCCCCATGTTCACTAGTTCTCTATGTTATACACATGTCCCATGTTCACTAGTTATCTATGTTATACACATGCCCCAAGTTCACTCGTTTTCTATGTATCCACTAGCAGGGAATGGTTAACTCCAGAAATTAGTGACCAATGGAACTCAATGATCTTGGTTAAAGTATGCTGTCTTCAACTAAACTTAATGTGCAGAAACCAACATTTTCTTTACAGACTTACCATGACCGAGTCCTCTGACATTTAGACCCCAGAATCTAAAGGTTTCTTTAGTACCCTAAGGGCAAGTCATCCACAAAGTTTGGTCAAGGAACTTACTCTACAACAAAAGTTATTCTGAAGAAAAAAAAAATCTTTGAGCCACAATGTCCCTGAATTATGACCTCTTGACCCCAAATTAATAGGCCTCTTCCATGCCTTAAGAGCAAGTCCTCCACAAAATTTGCTCAAGATATGTGATCTAAAACTAAAGTTATTATACAAAAATCAATTTGTTCTTTCGGTCAGTGACCCTGATCTTTGTTATTTTTAGCCCCAAGTAAACAGACTTCTTTCTTACCCAACACGTAAGTCATCCACAAACTTTAGTGAAGATACATGGTCAATAACTGAAATATTTGTGCATAAACCATTTCCTTCTTCTAGTCACAGTGACACTGACTTTTGACCTACTGATCCCAAGATCAATAGACTTTTTCCTTATCCCTAATGCAAGATATCAACAAGTTTTGTCCAGGTCTGTGATATAGAACTAATGTTTTTGTGTGAAAATCATTTTTCTTCTTTCAGTCACAGTGACCTTGACCTTTGATCTTTTGACCTGAAATTGATTTCTTCCTTAACCAAGTGCAACAAATCCACAAAATTTGGTAACTGTAGATGGTGGAGAACTCAAGTTATTGTGCAAAAAACATTTTTATTCTTTCAGTCACAGTGACCTTGACCATTGACTTTTTTACCCCGATATCAATAAGGTTCTTCCTTACACCAAGTGCATGCCATTCCACAAAGTTTGGTAACTGCAGGTGGGGGAGAACTCGAATTATTGTCCAGAAACAATTTTTCTTCTTTCAATCACAGTGACCTTGACCTTTGACCCCAAAATCTATAGGGCTTCTTTTTAGCCCCAGTGCCAGCCATCCAGAAAAGTTTGGTAATTGGAGATGGTGGACAACTCGTGTTATTGTGCAGAAATGAAACTGGTAACAGACGCACAGATAGACAACTATATAACATAATATTATCTGCCTTATGGCAGATGCATAAAAAGTGTGGAAACTGTAAATGAAAGATAATCTAGTAGCAGGAAAATTTAGCCTGTTACAGATATGTGTTCTCCACAGGAAGGAGTCTCTTACTGACTGTTTTTTGTTATATCAACATATGTAGAAGATATTTATTCCCTATCAACATGTTGATCTTTTTCCCTATCAACATATGTTGATGATATTTTCCCCTATCAACATATGCAGAAAATCTTTTTCCCTATCAACACATGTAGAAGATCTTTTTCCCTATCAACATATGTAAAAATCTTTTTTCCCTATCTACATATGTGAAAATCTTTTTTCCCTATCAACATATGTAAAAATCTTTTTCTCTATTAACATATGTAAAAATCTTTTTCCCTATCAACATATGCAGAAAATCTTTTTCCTATCAACATATGTAGAAGATCTTTTTCCCTATCAACACATGCAGAAGATCTTTTTTCCCTATCAACAAATGTAGATTTTTTTCCCTATCAACACATGTAGATATTTTTCCCTATCAACACATGTAGAAAATCTTTTTTCTCTATCAACATATGTAGAAAATCTTTTTCCTATCAACATATATAGAAAATCTTTTTCCCTATCAACACATGTAGAAGATCTTTTTCTGTATCAACATATGTAGAAAATCTTTTTTCCCTATCAACATATGTAAAAATCTTTTTTCCCTATCAACATATGTAGAAGATCTTTTCCCTATCAACATATGTAAAAATCTTTTTCCCTATCAACATATGTAAAAATCTTTTTCCCTATCAACATGTGTAGATCTTTTTTTCCCTATCAACATATGCAGAAGATCTTTTTTCTCTATCAACATGTGTAGAAAATCTTTTTTCCCTATCAACATATGTAAAAATCTTTTTTCCCTATCAATAATATATAGAAGATCTTTTTCCTTATCAACATATGTACAAGATCTTTTTTCCCTATCAACATATGTAGATCTGTTTTCCCTATCAACATATGCAGAATATCTTTTTTCCCTATCAACATATGTAAAATCTTTTTTCCCTATCAACATATGTAAAAAATCTTTTTTCCTATCAACATATGTAGATCTTTTTTTATTATCAACATATGTAGAAGATCTTTTTTCTCTATCAACATGTGTAGAAGATCTTTTTTCTCTATCAACATATGTAGAAGATCATTTTTCCTATCAACATATGTAGAAGATCTTTTTCTCTATCAACATCTGTAGAAATCTTTTTTCTTATCAACATATGTAGAAGATCTTTTTCCTATCAACATATGTAGAAGATCTTTTTTCTCTATCAACATATGTAGAAAATCTTTTTTCCTATCAACATATGTAGAAGATCTTTTTCCTATCAACATATCCAGAAAATCTTTTTTCCTATCAAGATATGTAGAAGATCTTTTTCCTATCAACATATGTAGAAGATCTTTTTCCTATCAACATATGTGAAAGATCTTTTTTCTCTGTCAACATATGTAGAAGATCTTTTTTCTCTATCAACATGTGTAGAAGATCTTTTTTCTCTATCAACATATGTAGAAGATCTTTTTACTCTATCAACATATGTAGATCTTTTTTCTCTATCAACATGTGTAGATCTTTTTTCTCTATCAACATGTGTAGAAGATCTTTTTTCTCTATCAACATATGTAAATCTTTTTTCTCTATCAACATCTGTAGAAATCTTTTTTCCTATCAACATATGTAGAAGATCTTTTTCCTATCCACATATGTAGAAGATCTTTTTTCTCTATCAACATATGTAGAAAATCTTTTTTCCTATCAACATATGTAGAAGATCTTTTTCCTATCAACATATCCAGAAAATCTTTTTTCCTATCAAGATATGTAGAAGATCTTTTTCCTATCAACATATGTAGAAGATCTTTTTCCTATCAACATATGTAAAAGATCTTTTTTCTCTGTCAACATATGTAGAAGATCTTTTTTCTCTATCAACATATGTAGAAGATCTTTTTTCTCTATCAACATGTGTAGAAGATCTTTTTTCTCTATCAACATATGTAGAATATCTTTTTACTCTATCAACATATGTAGATCTTTTTTCTCTATCAACATGTGTTGATCTTTTTTCTCTATCAACATGTGTAGAAGATTTTTTTTCTCTATCAACATATGTAGATCTTTTTTTTCTATCAACATGTGTAGAAGATCTTTTTTCTCTATCAACATGTGTAGAAGATCTTTTTTCTCTATCAACATATGTAGAAGATCTTTTTTCTCTATCAACATATGTAGATCTTTTTTCTCTATCAACATGTGTAGAAGATCTTTTTTTTCTATCAACATATGTAGAAGATCTTTTTTCTCTATCAACATATGTAGATCTTTTTTCTCTATCAACATGTGTAGAAGATCTTTTTTCTCTATCAACATGTGTAGAAGATCTTTTTTCTCTATTAACATGTGTAGAAGATCTTTTTTCTCTATCAACATATGTAGATCTTTTTTCTCTATCAACAAGTGTAGATGATCTTTTTTTCTCTATCAACATGTGTAGAAGATCTTTTTTCTCTATCAACATGTGTAGAAGATCTTTTTTCTCTATTAACATGTGTAGAAGATCTTTTTTCTCTATCAACATATGTAGATCTTTTTTCTCTATCTACAAGTGTAGATGATCTTTTTTTCTCTATCAACATGTGTAGAAGATCTTTTTTCTCTATCAACATATGTAGATCTTTTTTCCCTATCAACATATGTAGAAGATCTTTTTCCTATCAACATATCTAGAAGATCTTTGTTCCTATCAAGATATGTAGAAGATCTTTTTTCTCTATCAACATATGTAAAAGATCTTTTTCCTATCAATATATGTGTATCTTTTTTCCCTATCAAGATATATAGAAGATCTTTTTTCTCTATCACTATATGTAGAAGATCTTTTTCCTATCAACATGTGTAGAAAATCTTTTTTCCCTATCAACATATGTAGAAGATCTTTTTTCTCTATCAACATATGTAGATCTTTTTTCTCTATCAACATGTGTAGAAGATCTTTTTTCTCTATCAACATGTGTAGAAGATCTTTTTTCTCTATCAACATGTGTAGAAGATATTTTTTCTCTATCAACATATGTAGATCTTTTTTCTCTATCAACAAGTGTAGAAGATCTTTTTTCTCTATCAACATGTGTAGAAGATCTTTTTTCTCTATCAACATATGTAGATCTTTTTCCCTATCAACATATGTAGAAGATCTTTTTCCTATCAACATATCTAGAAGATCTTTTTTCCTATCAAGATATGTAGAAGATCTTTTTTCTCTATCAACATATGTAAAAGATCTTTTTCCTATCAACATATGTGTATCTTTTTCCCCTATCAAGATATATAGAAGATCTTTTTTCTCTATCAATATATGTAGAAGATCTTTTCCTATCAACATGTGTAGAAAATCTTTTTTCCCTATCAACATATGTAGAAGATCTTTTTTCTCTATCAACATATGTAGAAAATCTTTTTTCCTATCAACATATGTATATCTTTTTTTCCCTATCAACATATATAGAAAATCTTTTTCCCTATTAACATATGTAGATCTTTTTTCCTATCAACATATGTAGAAATCTTTTTTCCTATCAACATATGTAGAAAATCTTTTTTCCTATCAACATATGTAGAAGATCTTTTTCTCTATCAACATATGTAGAAAATCTTTTTTCTCTATCAACATATGTAGAAAATCTTTTTTTTCCATATCAACATATGTAGAAGATCTTTTTCCGTATCAACATATGTAGAAGATCTTTTTTCTCTATCAACATATGTAGAAAATCTTTTTTCTCTATCAACATATGTAGAAAATCTTTTTTCCCTATCAACATATGTAGAAGATCTTTTTTCTGTATCAACATATGCAGAAGATCTTTTTTCTGTATCAACATATGCAGAAGATCTTTTTTCTCTATCAACATATGTAGAAGATCTTTTTACTCTATCAACATATGTAGAAGATCTTTTTACTCTATCAACATATGTAGAAGATATTTTTACTCTATCAATAACATTTAGACTTTTAAATACTTCATCAGCATATTTGTGGATGTTCTTTCATAGACATGTATTCTGTATCCAAATCTCTCACTCACACTCTTTATTGCATGCTCACAAACATACAAAAGCACACAAGTGCAAACACTATGATATATTTCTGATTGCTCATGCCATGCAATCAATCAGAAATGGATTGGTCAGGACCTGGATGAATGCTTGAACTTGTGTAAATTGCATCCACTTTCCAAAAATGGCAAAAATGCTAGGAATGACCAGCACAATTTGAAACAAAAAGAAAAGAAGCTCTAAGGAGTCATAAATTAGTTATACTGTCTCATGGCAGGGCATATGGAATGGTATGATCCTCCTAAATTCCAAATATTTTCTTAAGCTTTGCCTCAGGAAATATGGAATTTCGGAAAGTAATACCATCCTGTATGACCTGCCAACAACCATTTAACTAACAGTATCTTGGCTATTATTTTCCCTGATGATAACCATCATTTAAGTCTACACCAATCAGAAAAGAGAATGCATACCCAATTTTTTTATAAAATTTCTATATCATTGTTTATGTTATTGAAATACATTAAAACATGATGTTATTGAAAAGTACAATTTCCAAACAAGCCTGGGGAACATATGTAAAATTGTAACCTTTTTTTAGACAGAAGGGAAAAATGAAACTAGCTGGCCAGCAAGTATGAAATGAATGAATTGACTCTTTATTATTCACATTTATTTTAATAACTTTTAAAGAAGCAAGTGCTAGAGCTTTAAAAGAAAGAGTAAAATAAAATACAAAAAAAAAAACAACAGCTTTTTAATAACAGACATTTTGTTCCTTTGTTTGATTTAAATTCAAATTTTAGAAACTTGAAAAAGATTTGAAGTCAAATTACTATGACACTTGAGCAATGGTTGGATTTTAATGGCACTTTCAACAATTATTGGCTATATCAAGGAAATGAGAGTTACCATATATACTCACTTACAAGTCGAGTCCATGGCAAACAACATAGAACCTGATCTGTCATTGCATAATGAGATCAGGGTCCATGTTGTTTCTTCTACTGATTAGTCCTAACAAACTGCATAGACCCAGATCAACTGGCACACAATGTGACAGCAGATCTGAGTCTGTACCATTTGCAGTTGGACTTAACTTATGAGTATAGATGGTAAGTGCCTTTCCCAACGACACACCAAGGCAACTGACCCAGATTGACCTGGGGAAGTAGTGATCTTTGGATTGTGAGTCCCATGCTTTACCTACATAACTACTGCAGCTCCATTGGGCAACTGAGCCAAGAAATAGTTCTTTCCTTTAAGGCTTTACAGCATTAATAAGGCAGGGTTTTTTCTTTAAGGCTTTACAGCATTAATAAGGCAGGGTTTTTTCTTTAAGGTTTTACAGCATTAATAAGGCAGGGTTTTGTCTTTAAGGTTTTACAGCATTAATAAGGCAGGGTTTTTTCTTCAAGGTTTTACAGCATTAATAAGGCAGGGTTTTTTCTTAAAGGCTTTACAGCATTAATAAGGCAGGGTTTTTTCTTTAAGGCTTTACAGCATTAATAAGGCAGGGTTTTTTCTTTAAGGCTTTACAGCATTAATAAGGCAGGGTTTTTTCTTTTCCGATGAACTACTGTAGGGTCTTTAATTTTTTGTATGCCTTTAATTATAAATTTTTCAAATGAGCATAAAATATAAAAAATAATTTGTGTAGTTACCTAAACTATGCACATTTTCGATATTAAAGAATTCTCTGTACACAAAATTAAAAGACACAAAATAAATATGGTTTACATGGGATGGTGCTGTACAACAAATTAAAGACAATACTGTAGTGAAGACATACCTGTGGGAGCACCCTCCAGTGGTTTGGCCCGGTTTTGGATGCTGATACCCAGTCGGGACAAGAAGTCTTTGTAGTTTACTACACCTGTGTGATGGAAATCATACCTCTGCCACAACCTAAATAGGATATAAATAGCACCATGAAATATTTTTGCCAATATGGATTCAAATTTGCTTTAAAGTCTAAGCTTCACAAATTGTTCTTCATCAAACAATTCTGCAAATTTTTGACTGATGTAAAAGAGTGAAATCTGACGCCACACTCATAATCTTGGAACTCAAATTACTTAATATTTTTGCCATGGGTGTAGGTGAAGATGTTAGGACCAAAAATTTGTTTTAATTCTTTTTGGTTTAACAATCTCAAGACAATACAACAATCTGCCTGTCATATAAGATTATATTCATAATGCATGCATCAAACCCACTGAACAGTAAGAATTCCACAGAATGTTATGTCAACTTATTCCACTGTGGCATAATTCAAAAACCTTGCAAAGCCACCAGAGCAAGAAAAGGAGATCACTGTGACCTTAACATTAGGTAATTCAGGTGATTAATAATATTAACATAAATACACTGAACAAATTTCATGACTGTACACATAACAGTGTTTAGGACACTGAGCTTAATGCAAAAATGTAATGTAATCACTGGAGCAAGAAAAACAGATCACAGTGACCTACTTTTGTCCATGTTGAGTAGTAACCTCCAATATGAATATACCAATCAAGTTTCATTACTGTACATACAATAGTGTCAGAAAAATGGTGAGCTAAATGCAAAAACCTAATATAATTACTTGAGTGTAAAAAGCTGGTAACCATGACCTACTTTTGCACATGGGAGTAGTGCCATTGAAAAAGAATACATTCATCAAGTTTCATAGCTGTACACATAACAGTGCCAGAAACACTGAGCTAAATGCAAAAATTTTGCAAAATCACTGGAGTGTGTAAAGTAGGTAAATGTGACCTACTTTTGGCAGGAGTGAGTGGTACCCTGCAATATGAATCCACCCATTTAGTTTCATGTATGTACATAAAACAGTGTCAGTGTAACCAACATAAATTTAAAATGCTAATGTAATCACTGGAATATGAGAAGTAGGTCACTGTGATATACTTTTGCCTGTGGTAAGCAGTAACCCTCCAAGATGAATACAACCATCAAGTTTCATGACTGTAGATGCTTTGGTATAAGAGAACCTGAGCTAAATGCACCTTAAGGTAATTGCTGGAGTGTGAAAGGTTGTTCACCATGACCTACTTTTGCCTGTGGGAGCAGTACCTCCAAGAAAAATACATGCATCAAGTTTCATAGCTGTGTACATTACAGTTACAGAAAAACTGAGCTAAATGCAAAAATTAAGTAGAATCACTGGTGTGCATGATGTAGGTAACTGTGACCTACTTTTGGCAGGTGTGAGTAGTACCCTGCAAGATGAATATATCCATTAAGTTTCATGTCTGTACATGAAACGGTTCAGAGTCACTGAGCTAAATGCAAAAACTTAACATAATCTTTGGAACATGAAAAGTAGGTCATTGTGACCTATGCTGGTCATGGTTAGTATCCCCCAAGATGAATACACTCATCAAGATTCATGATGGTACATACTACAGTGTCAGAGAGTAAGTGGGCTAAATACAAAAAACTTAATGTTGAAGCCTCTGAAAACAGCAAACAATAAAAGCAACAACAATGTTACTGGAAAAGTGAAATGCTTTGCAAGCAAGATAATAACACTGTTTTAACAAAGGACTGTCAAAGATGATCATTTATCAGACAAAATGAGTACCTTTTTTGTAATAGGTGACCATGGTCAATCCTTTATTGGTCACATGACCAGAAACATCTGCAAAATATCATCAGCTTTATTCTTTTCTTTGAACTGGGTGTCAGTTCCCTTTTATGAGCCCACCACCACCACCACCACCAACAACAACAACACCACCCGCACCTTCTCCAATAAAAAGGTGGTCATATGAGTAATCATCCATAATGAAGGGACAGCATGTTAAAAAAAAAAACACTTTGGTCTCAGGCAGTGTCCTCTGATCAAGCATGAGCCCCTCCATTGGAGACCGCTAAGTGATCCGGGTGATCTTTACGAATTCTTATATCTGACACTTGGACAACTACATGTATTCATGTTATGTTCCACTCTGCAGTTCTGTACTTTGCACAGGGTTTAATTTTTAAAGAAAAAGAATTTCACAGGTTTTCCTCACTGGTTATGCTGGTTATATGAAAAAGACCTTGTATAGGGATATGCTAAAATAACTATAATTTGGTGTATGATTAATGGTTGTAATTTGGGTTATAGAGTATACATCCTGGCTTTACTTCAGATATGCACCTTTCAAAAGACTGCTAGTTCCACTCTTTTCCACTTCCTGGACCTTAGAGGTAATTTGAAAAGAAAAACAAGCTGATAACAATTTTTAAGTTTTTGATATTTTATAATTCATTTATTGCAATATCAGAATTTAGTATCACTACTCTGGCAAAATTAATTTCCCCTGTTTTAATAACTTCTAAAGTTAGTGTACTTTTGACTAGTTCAAGTTCATATCTCAAGCACATGGGATAGCCAGTTTGATCAGCTGTCTGCTGCAGGCAGCATGTTGTTTCCCTAACACCAAAATATAAAGAAATTTCAGTCACAGTATAACAAAGTAGCATAGAATGCAAACATTCTATCCAATGTACTTGTTGCAAATGCACACAACTTCACCTTATACCTGTCCCACTTTCAGAAGTAAATAATAACTGTAGAGTGGAACCTTACTTGTCAAACTGTTGATCTGACAGCTTGAAGCAGTAGCTCTCAATGACTTTCCGCATCTCATGTTTTTGAATCTTTCCATCACGGTTGTAGTCAAACAGTTGTAAGGCCTTTATTACTGACTTCAGGTTAGTCTTCATCTGAAATTTAGCACCAAAATCTCAAAAGCCTAAAATTTAAATATGTTAGAACCATTGTTTTAGCTTATTATGGATGCCCAATAACAGCAAAATTGCCACATTATTGCAATCTTACAATTTATTTTATTCAACTACAGCTCTTTAGTAATGATTAGTTTGAACAAAACAAAAGAGTACTGTTCATGTTTTAAACTCACCATTTTGGAACCTGCATTTTAACAACAACATTTTAGCATGCATTCTACAGTTTTCCAATTACACGCAAGGCTATTGTTCATTACAAGTTAATAATATTATGATCAAATCTATCTGTTATATAAAATTATCAATGTATACCACACTTCTGTTTTCTTATGTGTAGGTCCTGTTAATTGTATACCACACTTGTATTTTCTTATGTGTAGGTCCTGTTAATTGTATACCACATGTGTGTTTTCTTATGTGTTGATCCTGTTAATTGTATACTACATTTGTGTTTTCTTATGCATAGGTCCTGTTAATTGTATACTACACTTATGTTTTCTTATGTGTAGACCCTGTTAATTGTATACTACACTTGTGTTTTCTTATGTGTAGGTCTTGTTAATTGTATACCACACTTGTGTTTTCTTATGTGTAGGTCCTGTTAATTGTATACTACACATGTGTTTTCTTATGTGTAGGTCCTGTTAATTGTATATCACATTTGTGCTTTCTTATGTGTAGGTCCTGTTAATTGTATACCACACTTGTGTTTTCTCATGTGTAGGTCCTGTTAAGTGTATCAGTATTAAATTTATTTGTGTACCTATCTGTCTATGTCATACACTGCACAAATAAACAAGCATGGTTGCCATGTTCCAGTACCTCCATTTCTGCATGATTCTAATTCTCATGAGGTTGCAAAGTTTGACAAATTCAACCACACAGAAATTCCCCAAAATACATTAATCGTTAACTGTTATCATTATGGTGATAATTTTCAGAATAAATTATTTGAACAAAAAGCCAGAGCCTGCATGTCGAGTCGATGATCAAAGCATTGCTGAAGAACTTCAACCAAAACCTTAAGAAACTGATGATGATGACAAGGACATTGCTGGAGAAAAATTTATTGATATGTCTCACTATCCACTAAAGCAGGCTTAACAAAAATGGCTTATAATAATGACACAATCTAGCACAAATTAAGTCACCTGTTGTAAGCAATTTACTGATGCCACAAGTCTGACTAAATTTAATTGGTAAAAAACTCACCTTTTCTTGAAGCATTTTTTCAATCATGTCTACATTGATCTCTCTGGCAGTTGTTGGAGGAACAAACCTACAATATAGAAAGAAAAGTTATGTAATACTAACACATATAAGTGATGAAACAGACTAAAGTAGCAGTTACTTAAGATATTCATCAGAAGGTCCTATGGAAGTTTACATTAAAAACAACTGTGCTGATATTCATTCAGAAATGTCGGGTTACTTAAGAACTTCAGTAACAAGTAAAAGGACACAAATACAAGAAACATGAGCTTCTAAGACAGGCAATAAAAAGCATATCTAAAATTCACACAAGTAAATTTTAATTGCCAGTTCATGAGACAACCTGTAAGCTAAGAACTCCTTTATCCTTCAGAGATGGGGGTGGGTGTAAAAGAACTATTACAGAGAAAATATGCCTGCTTCTTTGACTGACCTTGTTGGTGGAAGCTGGGCCCCTGACAATCCACCCCTGGACGGTGGGACTGGACTGGGATACTGACCATAAAATTTATCAAAAAAATCTGTGTAGCGCACTGTTCCATTGTTGTTCTTATCAACCTAAAGTGGATAATACAAGAAATGTATTAGATTCAACTTAAACATCTAATTCATTAAGATGAAATTTCTATCTCTTGTTTCTTGACAAATATCTGATATAACCCTGCCTTTTAAAAAATGAAAACAGATCAAGATGGTAATATTAAACAGCCTAAAGTGTTATATCCAAATTTATATAACAAAATGATTTTTTTAAAAACAAAATAGCATCAACATTCTCTGATGTTTTAAAAATCATTAAGAATATCTTGGAACATGTAGATTTAAATGTATGTATTTGAAGCAAATTTTATGTAATAAAAGCATAAGCTAATAATGTATATCAAATAGTTAAATATTTAAACAAGCTGCAAAAGCAACCTAAACTATGAACTAGCAGGTAAAGAAATGTTACTCATATTAATGAATATGAGTTTTTCGTTAGATATACTACACAACACATGTATTTCAGAAGTATGATGCATACAACTTTTTCAATGCCAATAATAATACATCAAGAGCATTATTTAGATTCCTTTGAACAAATGAGGAAATAAAAAAAGAACAAACTTAGGTTTGGTCAGTTTGCACATCATTAATTTACAGTAAACATTTTTGTTGATATTAGTTACCAGAAGTAATATCTGCCTCCCACTGATATTAGTTACCAGTAGTAATATTTGCCTCCCACTGATGTTAGTTGCCAGTAGTAATATTTGCCTCCTACTGATATTAGTTACCAGTAGTAATATTTGCCTCCCACTGATGTTAGTTGCCAGTAGTAATATTTGCCTCCTACTGATATTAGTTACCAGTAGTAATATTTGCCTCCCACTGGTATTAGTTACCAGTAGTAATATTTGCCTCCCACTGATATTAGTTACCAGTAGTAATATTTGCCTCCCACTGATATTAGTTACTAATAGTAATATTTGCCTCCCACTGATATTAGTTACCAGTAGTAATATTTGCCTTCCACTGGAGTTTAAACTTATGTTTTCTCCAAAAATTTGAGAATCAGAATATAAAGAGATGTGCCCAAAACTTGCTGAGAATCTTACATAATGCAGATTTAACAGTTTTGGCAGCTTATGCATTAACTTGACCAATACAATTTAAAATCATATAAAACTGATCAGAGATGAGTACCTACCTCTATCCTGTTAGAAACTTCCAACAAATTTTGACAGATTTGATAGAGATATTATAGAATAACAAGGGATACAATTCAGCAAGTTTTAGGCTCTGATGGAAACTTCTACAATATGTATCACTTTGAATAGACATGGATAACCAGCTTTGCTCATCAAAGGGAGACAACTTAGCTCCCTTGAATCACAGGGTAAATATAATGTGCAAACCATTACAATACTGTGCTCAATGAAAACTTTGCTAAAGTATCCTTGGCACTGAAAGAGTTTATGCTTCATTTAAATGCCAACAAAAAGTATTACCGTTTTTTTTACTCCATGCAACAAACACAAGATGAGGCAGATTTTAATGAATGATGAACTCCCTATAGTAAATAAAGGAGGTAGGGATATTGGAGATGGCAAAGTAGGAGACAATACTAAAGTATTTAAATTATCTCTATCTATGATAATTTGATAGATTTCATGATGTATTGGGGAAGAAACAATGATGGACTGAAAACCTGTCAAGAGGAACCGTTTATGAATGAATATTTTTTTAGAGAAAAATCTGTTCAAGTCAATAATGAAAATCTAGGTTAAAAAAAAATTAAACCCTGTTGCAAAAAGTGATTATTTTTTTAAAAAATCTTAAAAACTTGCATAAAATACATAAAATTCTAACTGCAACAATGCATCCTAATAACTGCTGGAAATTAAATGTGGTACACATAACTCTGTATTATTTCTTCTTCTTTCAAATTCTTGTCATGATTTGAAACAAAACTTTATCACATGACTACTGTATTATTTAGATTAATATATACATACATTTTACTGTATGTAAGATCTATAATAACATTTCATGATGTCATAATGATGTCATGACATTTAGCAGGGCAGGATAATGACAGAGCCATTCCAAATGTATTTCACATTAATTTCATTATATTATTCTGTGGTTTTGCTTAATAAATTCATTATTTTTCATCATGTGATAAATATATTCCTACATCTGTGATTATTTCAAATAAAATTTGTCAAACTGGACGAACAATTCCAATATTTTGCTCATCAAAGTTTGTACAAGATAGAAATTATTCAGCTCGTTTCATAAATTTCATATAAAATGATCACTCATTTAAGATCATATGTTAGTCAAATGTCTAATTATCATATTCTCTGAAACCCAAATCTAAAACTTAAAGACATCTGAAATCTGACACAGTATTTTCAAACACTAATTCACTTAACCACTTGTTTTTTTTAATAGAGTGGGATACATTCCATAACTGCATTATAAGAACCATCACATAACTAATTACCATATATACTCGATTATTAGTCAAGTCCAACTGCAAACTGCACAGACCCAGATCTGCTGTCACATTATGTGCCAGCAGATCTGTGTCTATGCAGTTTGTTAGGAGTAATCAGTACCTAAATTTATGGATTGATAAGTTGGTCCAGTTTTCTTTACAGATGGATCATTGTTCATTGGGTCTTTAAATCTGTGGTTTGTAACAACCACAAAATTCATTTAGATTGGTACCCTATGAAAATTGATACAGTATATACTTGCTTATGTTATTTCCAACTGCAAACAATATAGAATATGATCTGCCATCACATTATGCGCCAGCAGAACAGGGTCTATGTTGTTTGTTCTTCTGATTACTTCTAACAAACTGCATAGACCGAGATCTGCTGGTACATTATTTGATGGCAGATCTGTGTCTGTACAGTTTGCAGCTGGAGTCAATTTATAAGCAAGTATATACGGCACTTCATGAAATTTGGTACTCCATGAATAAAGTGAATTCACAGTACACTAGTGATAATTTTGTATGACATTTTTTCTTGTTTCATCCTGCAATTATATATCAAATGACATATATTTATACCATGTATACGTAACTTTATTCATCACAGCTCTCCTTTACTAGCCTCATTGCGTAATATCATAAAAATTGTTTTCTTATGCTGACCAGCTGACCAAGGCTTTGCCATTTTGAGACAATGTGTTTTGAAACACACTTGTTTTCCAAACACCATTCAGTAAAACCAAGTTAAACTGATGGATACCAAAAGTAATTGCAGATTCTAAACTGTCATACCCAATTTTATCATATAACATAATCAATATGATGTTGTCATACCCAATTTTATCATATAACATAATCAATATGATGTTGTCATACCCAATTTTATCATATAACATAATCAATATGATGTTGTCATACCCAATTTTATCATATAACATAATCAATATGATGTTGCCTTAAACAATTTCAGAGTTTCAATATTTAATTTTTGAAAATACGGCGGTATCAAATTACAAATTATGTCCTGATGTAATATAATCCAAAGTATTAATGTCCGTGGCATGTCAATGTACTTCAGAGTCATTTTACTTTACTAATCTGCAATTTTATTGAATAACATCAGTGATTTTCATCATGTTAGAATATAATCTTGCATTTTGTACTCATTTCAAATGAAATTAATTGAAGAATTTAAACCTTTACCTCACAAAAACTTGCAAATAGAAATTCTCAAATTAGTTTCATAACTTTCATTTGAAATGAGCACTTATTTATGATCCTATAACAATCATTATTTAATATTGACATTACATGAAAATCATATAACAATCATTATTTAATATTGACATTACATGAAAATCATATAACAATCATTATTTAATATTGACATTACATGAAAATCACATAACAATCATTATTTAATATTGACATTACATGAAAATCATATAACAATCATTATATAATATTGACATTACATGAAAATCATATAACAATCATTATATAATATTGACATTACATGATTAATCTTCGAAAGAGATCAGTCACTAATAGATTAACATCTAACAATTTATACTTGTTGTTTACATTTCTATTGTTATTGCAAGCTGAAATAGTTATTATTGTTATTATTATTATTATTATTATTATCACTATTATTAATATTATTACACGTAAGAGTATTTCTATATTTAGGCAAGATAAACAGCATCAAAATATTAGTCATAATTTCTGCTTGAAAAGTCACATCTAACTATGAAAAAAGAATGTCTGATTAATGTTTTCTGTCATAGAACAAAAGTAGTTATTCTTCTATGTTAAAGAACAAAAACGAATATGTTTCTTTGAAAGCTGAAATGTAAAGATGGACCGATATAGCTCAAATGATAAATATTACCAAAGCATATGAATTGTCAAAGCTATAATAAAGTTTATTGATATCAAATTATGATGGAGTTCAACACAAATTATGACAGCTACATACAAAATCAAACATGTAAATAATATAGCTTGCTCTAAGGATAAGTTTAACCAAAATTTAATAGTTTTGTCTGAGATATTCCAATTTATTTCTCGTAATTAAAGTGAGCTGTTTTGGGGATGCCATCTTAAACCTAAGCGGAAACAGAGGTTTAAAAAGTTAAGAAAAGAAAGATGCAAGACCATACCATAAGCTTTGACCAAGAAAAATATTACAAATGTTAAGCTGTCATGAAAAAAAGCACAAGTGGCTGGCATTTTAAGAAAGTGTAAGTTACAAAGCACAGTTCAATGACCATGCTATTATATGCTATGTAGGTATGTCATATTTCATTTTATGTCATGCAACAATGTGCAATTTATTCAAAACTTGCTAATTTTAGGAATTTATCTGAAGCCCAGGCCTCCCCACTTAAAAGTAAAGCTGAAGGGAAATTTTCATAATTTTCTTATTATTTATATTTAGGATGTTAATCAATGAATCCACAATAAGCAAAAAAAAAAAAAAGCTCACATTTTCAACATGAGAAATGTCTTTTGTGTATCAATATTTTGATAAGAATTTGCAACAATATGAACCCAATATCTAAAATAAAAAAAACATTTAAAATGAAATTTACAAAATGAATTTTAATGTGATATCAACAACAATTTTCATCTGCATTTTACTTTTGTTCTGTTAAAGAATCAATCATACTATAAATGTTAGTTGTTGTGATATCTGAATATTTCAGTGATATCTGAATATTTCAAAAAGTTCTTTCAAATGTATGGCTTGTTTCTGCTAACATATCGCATTGAAAATGTTGACCTATTGTTGTGAACATTAAACACTGACAATATTTTTGTTTCATACATGTCATAGATATAAATAAGAAATGACACTTCAACTTTTATTGAGATACATTTAATAATTGAACTGCCAGCACACCTGTGTTTATTAACACCTGACTGTACATGTAGTAATTGAGCTGCCAGCACACCTGTGTTTATTAACACCTAACTGTACATGACAATGGACATCAGTACATTACATCTGACAGAGAAAATGGTGTATAAAGGTTGTACTCAGCAGGGTAAAATGGGGCTGTACCAAAGTGATGCAAAGTTTTAAGGGCAAATTTTCTCTGAAACTTTCACATCAACACAGCATAGGTTACTTTGAAAATTGTACAAGCCTTATTTCTAGGGTCAAATTTTATTCTTCACTTGGATTTTCATATTCCACATTGATGAACATGCAAGATTCCATCAGGGCTTTTTTTCAGCCAAAATCATCTCATTTTGAAATTCTTTAAGTTTCTCTCTACGGACAACAAAGAACATGTAATACTGGCAAAGCTTGTGGCATGCTGAACACAACATATATTACAATTCTTTTGGCGATAGTGACTTTGACCTTTGACCTTAACAATTACTGAAAGTGCAAACCATTAATTAAAACTGTTTGAGCAAAGTAACATGAAAACTAAATCTTAGTACTGTATGGATTTATCACACTGATGACAATGACTGTCAAAAACCATATCAAACTGTCAAATCAAAATGGTAAACTTCAAACATACAAATACCAGCCAAAGTGGCTAGAATCAACTGGCAGCACACTGAATACTTTAATCAAATACCAGCCAAAGTGGCTAGAATCAAATGGCAGTACACTGAATACTTTAATCAAATACCAGCCAAAGTGGCTAGAATCAACTGGCAGCACAGTGAATACTTTAATCTTAGCATTAAAGGCATAAAAATGAGATGGGGGGGGGAGAGGGTTCAGCTTTAAATGCAAGAATTTCTAATTGATTCCTTCATAAGTAGAATGTATGAGCAATTCCTGTGTACTTTAACCAGCACTCACTGACAGCCCATTATATCCTGCTAGTATACCTTATCCTAGCCACAGAAATATGGGACTTACCAGATTATGTGTGCCTAGATACAAAAATGTTTTATTCCTATAGAGTTCAATAAACAATTTAAGTCAGGTTTTGAAACATTCACATTGCTTAGATAAGGATTATCAGATATGTTTTCCAGCACTGTTAAATATCCAATATTTTAAACTTTAATGTTTCCTCATTCCACTGTTGCCATCTGAGTGGCTTTCTTACTCAATACACTCTACAACTCTGCATTGGTAAGATCGATAGATTTAACTTTCATTTACTAACATGACATAAAACATAAATCTGATGTCTAGAATGAAGCAAGGCAAAAACTGACTTATCTGAAAACCAAAATTAATGTCATGATAAAGACCAATAGCGATTTGCCACTTGGTTATCTGAGGGGCAATGTGGAAACATTACTGGCTACTGCAAACTTTGCAATATAGTTTAATGTTCATTGTGTCAATGTTGATTATGTGATTTACATAATATTCAATGCTGACATCAAATGTATGCTTGGTTTAATGTTAGGATTGAGTTAGCACATGATAAATGCTATACAGTTTCTTTACAATATTCAACACTCCTTTGAGACATGATCTGGTCTTGTGCTTATTAACCTTACCGACTAGGCATAAGCCATCCTTGGTCTTGTGCTTACTTATTAACATCACAGACTAGGCATAAGCCATTCTTGGTCTTGTGCTTATTGACAATTAACATCACAGACTAGGAATAAGCCATCCTTGATCTTGTGGTTATTATCATCACAGACTAGGCATAAGCCATCCTTGGTCTTGTGCTTACTTATTAACATCACAGACTAGGCATAAGCCATTCTTGGTCTTGTGCTTATTAACAATTAACATCACAGACTAGGAATAAGCTATCCTTGGTCTTGTGGTTATTATCATCACAGACTAGGCATAAGCCATCCTTGATCTTTTGGTTATTATCATCACAGACTAGGCATAAGCCATCCTTGGTCTTGTGCTTACTTATTATCATCATAGACTAGGCATAAGCCATCCTTGGTCTTGTGTTTACTTATTATCATCACAGACTAGGCATAAGCCATCCTTGGTCTTGTGTTTACTTATTAACATCACAGACTAGGCATAAGCCATTCTTGGTCTTGTGCTTATTAACAATTAACATCACAGACTAGGAATAAGCCATCCTTGGTCTTGTGCTTATTAACATCACAGACTGGGCATAAGCCATCCTTGATCTTTTGGTTATTATCATCACAGACTAGGCATAAGCCATCCTTGGTCTTGTGCTTACTTATTATCATCATAGACTAGGTATAAGCCATCCTTGGTCTTGTGTTTACTTATTATCATCACAGACTAGGCATAAGCCATCCTTGATCTTGTGGTTTTTATCATCACAGACTAGGCATAAGCCATCCTTGGTCTTGTGCTTATTAACATCACAGACTAGGCATAAGCCATCCTTGGTCTTGTGCTTATTAACAATTAACATCACAGACTAGGCATAAGCCATCCTTGGTCTTCTGCTTATTAACAATTACCATCACAGACTAGGCATAAGCTATCCTTGGTCTTGTGGTTATTATCATCACAGACTAGGAATAAGCCATCCTTGGTCTTGTAGTTATTAACATCACAGACTGGGCATAAGCCATCCTTGGTCTTGTGCTTATTAACAATTAACATCACAGACTAGGAATAAGCTATCCTTGGTCTTGTGGTTATTATCATCACAGACTAGGAATAAGCCATCCTTGGTCTTGTAGTTATTAACATCACAGACTAGGCATAAGCTATCCTTGGTCTTGTGCTTATTAACAATTAACATCACAGACAAGGCATAAGCTATCCTTGGTCTTGTGGTTATTATCATCACAGACTAGGAATAAGCCATCCTTGGTCTTGTAGTTATTAACATCACAGACTAGGCATAAGCTATCCTTGGTCTTGTGGTTATTATCATCACAGACTAGGAATAAGCCATCCTTGGTCTTGTAGTTATTAACATCACAGACAAGGCATAAGCTATCCTTGGTCTTGTGCTTATTAACAATTAACATCACAGACGAGGCATAAGCTATCCTTGGTCTTGTGGTTATTATCATCACAGACTAGGAATAAGCCATCCTTGGTCTTGTAGTTATTAACATCACAGACTAGGCATAAGCTATCCTTGGTCTTGTGGTTATTATCATCACAGACTAGGAATAAGCCATCCTTGGTCTTGTAGTTATTAACATCACAGACTGGGCATAAGCCATCCTTGGTCTTGTGCTTATTAACAATTAACATCACAGACTAGGCATAAGCTATCCTTGGTCTTTTGTGCTTATTAACAATTAACATCACAGACTAGGCATAAGCCATCCTTGGTCTTGTGCTTATTAACAATTAACATCACAGACTAGGCATAAGCCATCCTTCGTCTTGTGGTTATTATCATCACAGACTAGGATTAAGCCATCTTTTCATGAGTACTGATGGATATAAAAAAAAAGGAAAAATAAATTGTCAGTCACCATGACCTAATTTTCTTCTGCCTGTAGCCAGTTAATAAACATCAGGAGTTACCTGTATATTTAATGCCTATGTTATTGTCAGTGCAGATAGCATTAAAAGAAACAATAAAGGAAACATTTTCACTTTTACATGACAAACTGAAAATACATGTATGATGTATGTTCAAGTGACCAATTTCTTTCCCACATGTAAAGAAAAAGATGAAAGGTCATTCTAGGCCAATCTGCAACAATACAGCAAAGAAATAATCACAATGAGGTGCAAAGGACATTTGTTAAGCCTATCATGAGAGTTACTTCGTATATGTTGAGCTAGTCACTGCTACCTTCCCATTAGGTTACTGTAAACAGCATACTCATTAATACAAAACAGTGCATAACACATTGTTGACATGACTTTTATCAACAGTTCACTCATATAAAAAAAAATTGTTGCCAGACAATTTGTCACATTAATAACGAGCCACAAATTGCAATCACTTATTCTGTTAATTTCATATCATCTACACTGGTCCAGAGTTTGTACATTCAATAATTGTATGTGCGATAATGACAAATTGAAAGCAATACAGAATACCTGCAATTCACAATTTGCTTATTTGAAAGTTCAGTTTATGCAGAGAATCACTGCTGTATATTCATATATCAAGAAGTGTCCTACACATTTAAAGCCATGCAATCATTCCCTTTCACCTGCATTTCTTTTTTATCAATAAAACTTGTTCTACTGTCTAATCATTTGTATGTACTTTTTAAAGCTTGGAATGCATTCAAGACCCTGATATGAAAACAGTATCTTATGCATACACTTTTTTCATGCATCCTTTACCACTATGCCATGCTTGTATAGACACACTTTTCATGCATAATTATCAAGGAGAATACTGTCTATACTCGCATATAATCCCGGTCCAAATGCAAAGAACCCTGACCCTGATCTGCCATCGCATAATGTGCTGGCAGATCTGGGTCTCTGTTGTTTGTTCTACTGATTAGTCCTTACAAACTGCATAGACCCATATCTGTTGGTGCATTATGCAATGGCAAATCTGTGTCTATGCAGTTTGCAGTTGGTATTGGCTTATACACGAGTATATACTGTACATTATAATTAACATCTGTATATTTCAGAACCAACAATATCTTTGCTAGCTAAGAGTCACTGATCCACTTTGTTCCACAATGACCCTTGGAATATGGAGCTAGCCAAAACATGATTGGATGCAGCTGAAAGAAATGATCCAGTCAGACTGCTTAATTTGGATTAACCATCTATCAGCACACACTGAAATGAGAGTAGTCACATTATTTGGAAGTCAGTTTATCAATTTGAAATTGTTCACACACAACTTTTTCTGTTAAGTCAAATCCTGTGGACATCATGGAAGTTGACACTGAATACATTTCAATATAATAGCTGTAATGAGCTCTATTGATTTTACTTGCTACAGGCAATAAATTTCATCTGCAAGAGGGGACTTGTTCGAAAACACTGTTACAGTTTGCTATGTACACCAAGGGTAAAGCCAGGGAAAAGGTTTTTTTTTTTTTCTTGGTGCATGATGTCATATTATGGCAGATCATGTCCATGATGAATCAGTGTAACAACTTCAAATATGTATACACTGCAATATAGGACATGCAGTTCAGTGTGTAGCAAAAAGTGATTAAATTCACATTAAATTTTGAATTATTCTATGTTTTAGGTTTACGTACAGTGCTCTTTCTTATTTAGAAAGTTTAACTAACAAACTTTTGACCCAGAAATGAAAAGGACATGTAATATGATTTATGCATGCAAATCCTGTGTCATCTGAAGGCTAATTAGCTGTGTCATCTGAATGGTAATTAGCTGTGACATCTGAAGGTTAATTAGCTGTGACATCTGAAGGCTAATTAGCTGTGTCGTTTGAAGGCTAATTAGCTGTGTCATCAGAAGGCTAATTAGCTGTGTCATCTGAAGGCTAATTAGCAGTGTCATCCGAAGTCTAATCGTCAGCTGTGTCATCGGAAGGCTAATTAGCTAAGATAGATGAAGTCCCAATTGCAAATTTGACAAGGATATGAGAGTGAGATGTGGCCCCCCTCCCCATCCCCTTTGAGTGGAATGGGCAACAACAGAAAAGTAATTACATTGGCAGAAGTGATGGAGAAAAGCAATGGAACTGCATTACAAGGAATTACCAACAGAAGATGGATCCCCCCTCTCTGATCAATTTACATCAGAAGTAAAACATGGTGAATGTATGTTTTACAATACATCAAGTAATAAAGGAATATAATTCTTTGCAATCAAAACAATCAAAGCTGCACCACCTACATTCAAATTGTAATCTTGTTTTAAAAATATAATATGTACAAATGATATGTTTAGTTGGTCACCTTCAGTCATGCCGTTATTAAAATAACTCAAGTGCCATCTTTCTCTACATCACGCTAGATAACTAAACATGCTGTTTACACTTATCACAAAACATCTAGTTTTCAACATGCATAAATGTATGTGCATGTCTTCCTTTGTCTGGCCTGGATTCTGCAGATTACTATTCTTGAGGACAAGTTTCTAGCACAAACCCTTCAGTTTAAAATGTGAATACATTTTTGTCCTTGTTACATTAATGTAGCCCGATAAAATCCAATTTTCATCATGAAAATTATAGAATTAAATTCATCCTCATGCAAGTGTTCACGTGATGGGAATTGTAATAGGAAAGAATAAGTTCAAAGCATGAGTTCCTCTGAATATATTAATACAGTGCAATAAACTAATCGCTAAGTGAAAATAAAGTTATCTCTAATGAAATAGAATTTAATAGTCTCTGTTACTAAAATGCAAAAATTTATAAGGAGATGTAAAACAGGGTGTTCTTTTTACAACCCATGGTTTATCTATCAATTTTGACACTATGCTGAAAAATAATAAAGAAAACATTAACATAAATAATCTTTTTGAAATAAAATGCAAATAATTATGATTTGAAATTCTGCAAAACAGATTTGCAGATAAGAGTAAGTTCTCAGTGATCACACTAAAGTGATGAAGAGATGTGCCAGAATCTCTCCCCCAAGGTACGGCCACAGACTGAAGCAGATGAAGCATCTTAGCATCTAGGTGATGTAATACATTACCTGTAAATTCTCTTATGCCAATACTACACCCATCTAAAACTTAAATCTTGTACAACATTAAGAAATGGTTCAAACAGTTATGAATTACATTTAAAAAGCTACTAAAAGTTCTGGCTGGCGGATCAACATTCCACACACAGCTTGACCTCCTGAAGCAGTCAGTGTTCACGTGACCAATTAAATATATTTTATATAAATTTTTAAATACCTTTAAAAAAACATAAACCTCATTTTCATTGGCTGATTCTTATTTTCATTGTAGAGCCCAATAAAAGGCACTGGTAATTATAGCAACAAATGTTTAAAGAGGAATTGATAATCAATTTAGTACAAGAATCATATGTGCAGAATTCAAAGAAAATAACAAAATTACCGAATTGATGCTTTGTCAATGGTTACAAAGAAACACCCATGCCATAAAATGATCACTTCAAGAGGATTTTAACAAGAATAAAGAAAATCAGAGTGATCTCGACTCTTTGGATTTCAGAAACAGAAAACTGCATTGATAATGAGGAAAAGCCTCTTTACTTCCAAAACTTGACTTCAAAAACAAAATTGTAAAAACTCACTACCTTTTTTTTACACACCGACTATTCCTGAGGATCAAGTATTATGTGTGCAAATGGTTTTTATGCCTATCAATAAAGCATAAAAAGCAAACTTAGAAAACTGTTTTGGATTTTTTAGTTGTCAGCTCATGTCACTTTACACTTTATAAAAAATGGGAAAAAGTGTATTAAAAAAACAAGTAAATATAAACTCAAGCTGTGATTGTTAATGTGTACCTTAAATGAGATAGTTCCTTCAGGTTTTAAAAGCATTTGTCATAAAAATTTTAGTAGGTTACATTCATTGGTGCCGTTATTATATGGGAATTTATCAGTGATACACCATGAAAATTTACATGCGTGTAAAAAAGTTAAAACTTAAGTGAAAACTGTAAAATTGTTACCTATTTTATAAAACTAGTTAAATTATTATGTCAAAAAGGGGCAATAATTAATTGGCCAAGTCATTCTGAATACCTTGGCCAATACTGCCTCAAATTGGCTTGTTGTCATGGGAAAACAAAAGGATTCCAAAACTCTGCGGAATTCCCCCTTAGTAACACTACCATTCTGATCAGCATCATAGGTTAGAAACGCCTGAAATGAAAGAGACAATGTTAGTCACAGAACTTAATAACAGGGAAATTTGTCTGTTATGTGCATCCTGAAATACTTTCAATATACACATGTAAGATATAGTTTTATGTTCATATTAAATAGGGGTTTTCTTTTTTTTCAACAGCCTTGTCATTGTTAAAGTGAAGTATTGTACCCATATACTTTTAAAACTGTATTTATTTCACATCAGTTGCACAACAGCTAGAATAATTTATGTTAAATGTTCTTGATGGGCTTGGATGTCATATTGTATTCTTAGTGTTGAAGAAAACCAGAGAACTTAGAGGAAACCATTAACACTGGATGGAGGACCACATACCCATGCATATGTTAGAACTGAGGATTGAACTCTGGACTGTAGTGGTGCAAAACAAGCATGTTACTTCTGCACTGTCCAGGTCCCATCCCTATACATAAGTATAACTATATTTAAATCTTTTGACATTTTGTTATGCAATTTAGCATGAATCTTGTTGAAATGGTCAATTAAGCCCAGCTTGAATGACTTGAGTGAATAATCATTTGTAATTAACATTGAAAGAATTAAGTGACTGGGGATTTTAGATAATTTAAACAAACTGAATTGGCATTTTCAATTACAGAAATATAGTAGCAAATTCAAAAGTTTTTCAGCAGACAACAAAGACTACCTCATTTGCACACTTTAAAGTAATAGACTTGATTGTATGGGAAAATATATTAGTACTGGAAACAGCAATATGAACTGTCATTAAGGGTGTATAAAATAAAAAGTTAATTAAGTAAAATTTGAACTGGATAGGAAAAGAACAAATACAAGTTTTATAAGATATAATTATGTTATATTATTCACTTTAAAATTCATGTAAAAGTTTTTAAAAAGTTATACATTTCATATTAATTTATGACAATCTACATCTCAGATGAATTCTTACAAGTTATTTTCTGATCAAATTTTGTGATCAATTTATGCTAAACAATATGTATGTATGTGCATTTAATGGCATATCAGCACAATAATGGCTATATGGTGCTGATTAAAGAAAAGATCTAAAAATGTAAATATAAAGAATTGCACACAAAACTTGAGAAATATAAAACCCTTTCAAATAAATGTAAACATGAAGTACTACAAAATAAAAGATAAAAGGTAAAGATGTTAAAATTCTGTAAATTGTATATAAAAGATAAAGGGAAAAAATATAAAATCCTAAAAAGATTGGGTCAAAATTTGTTACATAAAGTGCATTCCCTGATGTATATCATCATAAAGTTCCTTAATTGAGTTCTCATAAATAAACTTAAGGCACACTGGGTGGAAATCAATACACTCAACAAGAATGTGTTCCACTGTCGGTGGACACTGGCAGGGTATGCACTCTGTTGAGGTTCACCCTTTTGGAACTATGCATGAATCAGGTATGTGTGTCCTATATGCGGTTGGCACAATACCGCCTAATCTCTGTGATTAGTTCTAAATGAGGGATGTCACTCTCCAATGATGGCTTGATGTCATGAAGCTTGTTTGAGGTGTTTTCTGGTAAACAAAGCTCTAAAGACGATTAAAAATTCTCTGTCAAAAAAGCGTAACCACTGTTAAAAAATGTTAATTTTTATATGTGTCAAACTGATCCAATTAGAAAACTTAAGGGGGGAAAGTATTTCCTCTATATTGGTCTAACTAATCAAATAAGAAAATTAAAGGGGGGAATGTATTTGCTGACCCTTTATTACAGAACAAAATGTAATTTAAATGTGAACAAATGAATCAAGATATATCAGTATGCACAAAAGTGTGACAAATTTCCCTGATCAACCTTTATGTATCCCTTTTCCAAAAGCATGTTAAGACATCTAAAAAGTGAAGAATGTACCTTCGGGGTTTTTGTGTCCCTTCTAACTAATGTTTGACCAAGGCTGATTTAGAGTTATTTCAGACAGTTACTTCTAAATACATGTATCCATGGAACTTATATTTGGTGACTTTTTAACATTTATTTTGAATTACAGACACAAATGATCTGGTCACCCTTCAAGAAATTTAAAAAAAAAAAAAAAAATTGATTTTTGTTTTGAAATTTTTTTTATATAATTCATCATTATGTACTCAAAACTCAAAAAAGTAACAAAGTTGTTTCTAGAATATCCCCAAAGGCATGTTAAGCATTAATAATACTGAAATTTGAAAATTTAATACGACTAAAAGCCTGTATGTTATAGACCATCACTAATAATAAGTATATTCAACTTTATGGTGCCTTGACCATTGTTAGCATACTAAGAAAATGCCCCATGACAAACAATAAAAAGACCGTTCAAACAATTAACACTACAGATTAGTTAAGTCAAAACAAGAATCTATATTGCATCCCTTTGTTGGCATACAATACACTATTGTACATGATACAGCAATACATAAATCAATCGATGGGAAGCCACTCATAATGTGGTTTATTGATATAGCTATCATAGCATCTAAAACAAAACAGCAATTTAATGCTCAACAATTGTGTAAAATGTCTGTTATTATCACATTTCAAGGCTTTTAAATACCAATGTATTAATTTCACACTCTGAGTATGAACACATTATGTACACAAGTGTTTTTTGTGTCTAAGTTATTCCATTAATTTCAACATAAAACTGGCAAGTCAAACATTTATTACATTTAATCAGATATATTCTACAGCAATTAGGGTTTTGCATCATTGTTTCATTTCAGTATTTTTTCTAATATGCCAAAAATATACAAATATCAATGTTATTTGAGAATACACTCAGTGTGCTGTTTTCATACTGACATAAAGATAATCCAAAAATGTATGTAATATAGTTTGTGGAGGCTTTAATGAATCAAGAAAAATTGCAGAAAATGAATACACACAAACAGCTTGTGAATATACACAAATACCTTGTGAATACACACAAACAACTTGTGCATATACACAAACAAATTGTGAATACACAAAAGGAATGAAAAATCATGAAATGCTTTAACAAAACAAATTTTTTGCTTTTTGTCTTTATTGCAATAATTACCACAATGCAAAAGCACTGATGATAACTTTCTTACATATTAGTTACATTGCATTTAAGGAAGAAAAATTATATCATCATCTCAATGAAATAAAGTATCATAATGAAACCATATCTATCGAGGGTGCATAATGTATGTTACCATATATTTGTCCTGCATGTCCTATCCCATCCCTCTGTCCTGTTTGGTCATCAAAAATGTTGTTTCATCCAATAACTTTTAAAGGACTTCATGGATTAAAACAAATTTTATGAGGCCTTTTATTAAGAAGTCAAAGGTCAAATTTTTTATTTTCACTATCTGCTGGCAAAATTTAACAAAAGTTATGGCCCCTGTTTGACTTGGCGCATTGTCCTTGCATAATGAACCAAGCTCTCATTAACTGCACCACACTGGCAGGGGTAGGTGTGTTATATGAACACATCTCTAATTAACATTCTGTGATATTGATTGTAAAGGTATATTTATATCTTTGCAATAAATAAACTGCAAGCACAAAAGTCTGAAAAATTTACCTATTTTGCTGATTGTAGCAGTAGTTTAAAAGCAAACCATTGAGACTTGCTCATCTGAAACCATGTGAAAAACCCAGAAGATATATATGGTAAGCAGAGGTGAGTAGTGGTGCTCTTATACCATTAATTTACAAATAATCTGATGTGCTTAAAAGTGCATGTCATTCGCTTCAAAAATGATTATTTGAGATGGAGAAGGAAAAAAGAGCGAAAGATTTCATCTGAGTAAAATTAACATTTTCATGAACCTTCCATACACAGTTATTCTCAGAATCAGGAAAAAAATGGAGTGGGGAGGCAAATTTTTGGTGCATGCTGGAGTGAGGCATTTTTCTTTGAAAAAGGACTAGGGACTCTAGATCACTGTAATGGCCTCAGAAAATGTCCAAAATGTATTTTCTTTATTTTAAAAGCTGTTTTATTTATTTTGAATAGACATACATTTGTCTTTAATAATACATTTAATTTTTCATATTTATCGCGTGTGATGACGTCATCTGCAGCCGCATGTACAGCGTAGAATGCGGAAAATGTGAAAAATTTGTCTGACTATAATGTATTTATATATATTAAACTATTCCCGCAGTCATGAAACAACGGGAAACTTTCAAGACGTTTCCCTTATTAGATAAGTTGTAATCTCAGAAAAGTTTATGTTGTTTCACTCATGTGGGATACGGTAATTTTAAAGAAAATGGTTAGATAATATGGGAAGCAACAGTGACGTTTTTACTGCAGCAGCAGTTTACAAGGTATGTAATTTTCATTTAACAAATATTATGTCACAATAAATGAGTAAAGTATGAAATTAAATGCAGTTTTACTTTATCAGACACACATATTCTTTAGAAATTAAGGAAAATCTTCACAGTTGAAATATTTCCAGGCAGTATTGATTTGTAGACGACGAGTTTTATGAAGAAATAAGCAAATCCAGCTTGGTTTATAAAATATTTGTATCAGACTGGTATTTTGGACAAATATTTCTCTATAAGAGCATTATATACAGTGGTATGCAACACTGTGAAACTTTTGTTAATTCGTTTTGAATTGCTTGGTAAAATAATTCCAATCATAAAAAGCGATTGATGGTCTATGCAGTTTCCGTATGGAAACAGTCAGGTCTACCTCACGTTCATCACTTATTGAAGACTCAATGTAGTACAATTTGAAATGGCAGAATAAATAATTAACATTCAATATAAGGTACATTTTGTCTCATCAATAATAAAGATAATCTATGAGAATTAACGACAGTGTGGTAACTGGTGCCAGATTCTCTAGGGGACTCTAGTTCCAAACTCACTATGTTTATAACTGGAAGGGTTAGTGAGGAAACGCACTATGAAAAGAGTATTTATGTTGATTTGCAAACATGCATAAACCATATCTTATATAAACAGTCTGCTAAACACCATAAATATTTAATAGAAAGATAATCCATGTGGCTGCTACAGAATACAAAAAACATTATATAGCTCATATAAATACAAATCACATATACATAGTTTTGTGGTCCAATGGTAAAATGTCCGCTTACATGCAACTTCAAAAAAGTTAAAAACACAGCTGCTCAGATCATTCTTAGAGTACCACGAACAGAGCACACCTCTCCCCTGCTCTGTATCCTACACTGGCTACCCATTCGATCCAGAATCAAACACAAAATTTGTTCTCTGTGCTACGTTTCACTGACTGACACCAGTCCAACATACCTATCTCACATCACCCATGTGTACACACCAGCAAGATACTTACGCTCCTCTTCTGACACCCGTATTCTCATTATTCCCAATACCAAAAAGAAGTCATACGGACAACGTTCTTTTGCATACCAGGGCCCAGCAACGTGGAACGAATTGCCAACTGAACTTAGACACAAAGACACAGTGATCTCATTCAAGAGTGCTCTTAAAACTCACCTTTTTCGACTGCAAGAATAGACCTAAAGACTTAATGTTTTCTTACCTTAACTATTTTCAGCATGTTTTTGTTTTCTAATTTCATGGTGTTTGTTTTTTCTTTCTTTTCGTAATCATATCATTATATATGTTTGTTTAGGTGTTATATAATGTTGTAAAGCGCTTAGAGCTTCTAAAGATTAGGCGCTATACAAAGTCCTCATTATTATTATTATTATTATTATTATTATGCAGAACCGACCTGGGTATGATTCCCAGGAAAGTAGAAATTTATTTTTTCTTCTTCGTTCCACTTAGTACAGATAGTAATCCGTAATAACTTTATTTTCCACATTAATATGAAAAAATCTTAATAGTAATGAGCTCATGCAGAAGGTGGAACATGAGGGTCTAGACAAGATGAGAAATCCTTGGGAAAAGATAGATGCCACAGATACCGTAATTCCTGACTTTCCAAGGCTTGATGAGGAAGACTTGCGAAATATTACTTTTGGAGTATATCAACTGAAGTTAGCAAAATCTTACACCCGTGAGCACCTTAGCGAGGATGGAGGTTATGATTTATTAGTGCATAATGACCTGAATGGACTTCTAATGGCAAACATTCAGAGCCGGCATGTGTCCAGTAGAGCCTACAAACTCTGGCTTGATTATGATCAATATTCAGTCAAAGGTTGGTACTACCAATGTCGAGCTGGAGCCCGTGTTGTTGGTACGTATGCGCACATAGCAGCTGTCATCTGGTACCTTGGATATGCACATCATCAAAATGCAGCTTTTAATTCGATGTCTGACTGGAGTTCTTATTTGAATGATGCGCAATATCTTCCTGAACCTCAGTTGAATGATGATAATGATGATGATGATGATAACAGTGGTGATGATGATGATACAGCTGACATCGAAGAGTAATAAATCATTAAAAATAAGTTACAAATTGCTTGTGAAGTAATTAGTCCAGGTTAAAAAAAACAGTCAATATTGTTATGTCAGATTTCTCTGTAGTTTTAATAATATATATATATCATTTTGAAAGATCTAAGTACATACTGTTTTAGACTGTGTAAATTTGACACAAAATTCTTTGTGAATAGGTCATTACAAGAACATGCATTTGCTTGCTTAATATTTTTATTAAAACTCAGAATAATAACCAAACGGTAATTTAATAGTATTGCCTTGTACATTCCAGTCAAGTTATATACTGTATGTGTTCTAGTTATACATATGTACATAATTAGTTCTTTTAAACATACAGTGATGATGTACAACATTTAGATTTTTTGTGATGATAATTGTATGGCGAAATACTCATGTATTTGCTATGTAGTTAGCTCATTTGTATTGGAATTGTTATCGACAAGGGACTTGATGTCAATATTCTTCTTACCATACATTATGCATGTAAATGTCACAGCACATTTGTTTTTAGGGTAAGTACTGGCATTCTGGATACAAATAAATAAATAAATTAATGCAGTGAAGTTGAATATAGAGAGGATATTTGCTTGAAATGAGTGAATAACAGATATATTTCATCGAGTGGGTGAAAAACTCAGTATTTTCACGTGTGGCGAAGTCACGGATGAAAATACTTAAGTTATTTCACCCACGAGATTGTAATACACGAAGTAAACAGCATTAATTATAATGAACATTTCAAAACATACCAAGATTCATTCAAGATGAAGGTGAGTATTTATTTATTTATTGTGCGGTAAACTGAATCTTGCAACATCACAAAAATATTGTGAACTAAAAGTTTTGTAGGCGGAAAAAGTTCATATCTTCTAAGTATTCATTTAATTTAATATTTAACATTCACAAGGGTACTGAACAGAATTTCATTTATTTATTGATTGCTTAATGTAATTATTGAATTCATTACTTTTTTAATTGATTCATTTGTGTATTTATTTATATATTCACTTATGTACCTACTTATGTGATGTTTTCACAGAGATTTAAAAGAATCAGTGAACAAAATATACATGAATACAAGTAAAAGAAAACAATTATGACCTATTATAGCTTGCATGATTGATAATGCAAATATAATTACAATTATATTATATTTCTTTTGAAAGCAATTTGATGAAATCAGCTAAATAATTCAACTTATAACAACAATTACATTTAAGGGTTTCAGATTCAATACTGTTTTATGGTGATGCACTGTTAAACTAAACTACTTGAGCAAATAAATGTTATTTACATGAAATGTATATGTTTACAGTTTATAGTACCAAGCAAGTGCTGGCCAATATCAGTACTGTAATGGTAGAATGTCATGTGATATAAAAATGACCACACCCTTTAAAACCCAAATGGAAAGTCTTTATTAAAGTGAGGATTGATCCTGTAAGCTTACCTCACTAGTGGATCTTACACTACTCAACAAAATCATATTTCATGTATATGTTTTTCTCTCCCAAACTTATGTTCCATGCAAGATTACTGCATCCTGCTCCCTTTAATCCATCCTATAAATTAAATCATCACTGACTCTTAAAAAAACATCACTGATCTCAGTTCATTTTGTGCATAATGACAAAGCACTAATTTCACTACTAATTGACAGTTTACATATGACTGTGAAACAGATGACTGACTCTTTGTTCTTAGGCTTCAAAACAGCTGTTCCATACTTCAAACAATATCTGGTTAACCAACTGCTTAATTTGCCAAGATCAAAAGACAATTGGTTTATGTGAGAGGCCTGTGATGAATAGGGAATGACAAGAGGCCTAATGTGGTTATTGTTAGTAACATGTAAACTAATACTTCGCCTGCCTTCAAGTTTTCAAATACTGAATGACCCCTGACACCAATGAAAAGGTATATAACTCATTTCTCTCCTCAAAGATTAATTATTTTTTTTTATCAGAGATAGCTTTAATTTACAGGCATATAGATGAAGATATTGAACCACAACTGTCATACTGGCAAAAATGACAACTCCTATTTCTGCTGCAACAACATGATTGCTTTTCCCACAATTCAGCAAATGAATTGCTTAAACCCTCTCTAATAATGATAAAAACTGCCTCACTTTTGAATTTGACATATTGATACCTTTGAGTTACACTGACATTCTGACTGGAGTATGGTGAGTACAAGCAAAATAAAAAATGTTCACACATCGATTCACATGATGTGCCTTTATCCAAAATATGCATTCCTCATGAAGCAAATGTTTAGTTTGCATAAATATAAGAAAAAAAAATAAGATTTATGTTCATAACTATGAATGTCTGACAGAAATAATTTGCAGTTGGTCAAACTATCTTTATCAGACATATCCGGCATATACAAGGGTTTTCTCAGGCTTGGTATGTATGTATAGGGTACAATCATGGCTATATAGTATGAAAACTGCATTCAAAACAAAGATAAAAGCAAAAATGGTAAAAAAAAATTTTACATTATAATGTACACTTTTTTTATATAAACAACATTCTTTTAAAAAGTACAAGACCTTCTCAGCTGGAACATCATCACAGGAAGCATCCTAAGGCAAAAAGGTTATATGTGGAGGGTGCATTGGACCTGTTCTACATACCTAAACCCACAGAGATTTTAAATAGACGAAATTGTGTTGGGAAACAATGTTAGCTGAATAAGCATTCTGGGGCTATAACTCCTCCAAATGATGAGATAGAATGCTGGAAATGGAAATCCATTTCATTCTGGGGCTAAAACTCCTCCAAATGATGAGATAGAATGCTGGAAATCTATTTCATTTTGGAGCTATAACTCCTCCAAATGATAAAATGCTGGAAATCCATTTCATTCAAGGTTTTATCAATACAAAGCACGGTGCCAAATTGGGTTAAAATCTAACAATCCTTGATAAATTAATGTCGCAGAAACCAAAGTCAGGAGAAAATGCAATCAGGGAGCCATAACTCTTCTAAATGATTATGTGGAATATTGGAAATTAAATTCATTTCAAGGTCTCAACAAAATAAAGCTGAAAGCCAAATTTGGTTGAAATATATCAATCCTTGATAAAGTAATGCTGTGAAAACCAAACTCTGGAGGACAGATGATCCAGTGGCCATAACTCCTCTATATGATGCCATGGAACGCTAGAAATGAAACTAGTTCAAGATCTTATCAATATAAAGGCGCATTCTACATTTGATTTAAATAAAATAAATTCCATAGTAAATTATGCTACAGAAACTGAAGTTAGAGGAATGGAAAATAAGGAGCCACAACTCCTCCAAATGATGTTGTGGAACACTGGAAGTCAGCTATTCAAAGTCTTATCAATATAAAGCTGCATGTCAAATTTGGATGAAATCCAACAAAAATCCATGGTAAAGTTATGCAGTGGAAACCCGAGTCTCAATGTTTGGCTATCAGGGGATATAACTCCTGTAAATGATGTTGTGGAATGTTGGAACTTGAAAAATTCAAAGTCTCATCAGTATAAAGCTGCATACTAAATTTGATTGAAATTCAACAATATTTGGTAAAGTAAGCTGTGGAAACATAAGTTAGGAGCACATGTAATGAGGGGTTATAACTCCTCTAAATGATGATATATAAGGCTGAAAATAACATTCTTTCAAAGTAAAATTATCTTGCTGAAATTATATTGTTGACAGACAGACAGATGGATATGATTACAATGGGGCTCCATCGACTTGTCTAACTTGATGATCTCTTATATCCTCTATTCCTTAGACTACATTTCCTATGGTTCAACCTATATCTTCAATATTACTAGTAATCGAGCTTCTACACTGATCTGCACATATATTTATGCCGAAAAAGTTTTCAGGAACTGACCTATCTAATTTGAAAAGAATGTTCTGCCGATTTATTAGCATAGCTATTTATTTAAAATCCATGTTTTTCTTACTGAAAAAAACAATATAGTTATTTACAGAATAGATTTAAATAAGTTGTGAAAATTTCATAAAAACTGGATAAAAATGTAACAAGTTTAATCAGATTTTAAATTGTACATGCTCTATAGCCCAAATTGTCCAAGTGACCCACTCAGTTTAACAAAGTCTTGCCTGACCACCAAATTATACCTGTAAAAATGCATTTAGGTAAACATTCACACCTAGATCAGACTGGGCAACAGGTCAGTGGAATGTCTGCTATCCCATAGCTGATTGACATATGCTGCGACCAGCTGAGGTCAATTTTTACCTGGTGTTATTGGCACAAATTAGCACCATTCAAAGTTATAGCCTGTCAGACCTTTATAAAAGATATTGGGGAACATGAAGGGGAAATAGCTAAGCTTTGTAACTTTTGTACTACCTACCTGTTTGATGCTGTCAGCTTTGGCCCTCACCTTCTCCCTCAGGAGGGCCTCAATCTCAATACTTGACAGGCTAGCATTGGGACTAAGGGCCCCCACATCTGCTGGAGAACCTGAAACACAACAAGTACATTTCTAAATGATAAATAGATTCAGGAGATTCTTTAAAGCTAAATTTCCTCTAAAAGCTAATACTGAACTGGAATGATGATTATATTCTTCATAGTTCCTAAATATCATGGAAGTTTTTTCTAACATCCATTGTGATTATCCAATATGGTCCAGCCATCCAGGTATATCATTTGTGCCTCTTTGTGGGCTTGCATAATAAATTGTTCAAAAAGTAAATTGTTTGAAATTGATCAAATAAAGGCACATCACAGATAAATGATTTATCAAAAATTTTTTTAAAGGTGGTGCAGTGGACTATCATCAAGCAAGGGTTTATCATCAGATAAAGACGGTAATTTTGTGACTATGTGTCAGAAAATCTTTCCCATTTACAAAACAGACAGAGCATAATCATATTGTGAGGATGCATACACAGAGCATTACCTGCATGATATTTTCACTGAGCTCATAATTCAGCATAATTGATAAATATTTCTATTAGCTTCAGGGATTGTTTGGGTAAAATTCTGAGTCTGAACTAGATTTAAAATATTTTGCCAAGTGTTTTTTTTTATGTTACTTTGCAAAGTTATCAAGCCAAAGAATTATTTTCTCAAATCCCAATGTAAGCAAACATTCAGTATAGTTTCAGAAAGTTTTTAGAAAAATTCAGAAGTTCAACAAAACCTTTACATGAGGGTGGTATTTTCCTGAATTTTGTTAAAAACTCTCATAAAATGCAGCTTTGATTGAAATGTACTGAATGAATTATGACTTTATTAACCAACCAAACATTGTGTATTCTTTGATTTCTCATCAATAGTATTGTAAAATTATGAGAGTACCAGTCAAGTGTTTGAGTCACAAGGTTGAATGTTCTCCTGACAAATTCACAGTAACAAAACTTTGGTGAGTGCCAGCAATCCAATTTGCTACCATAACCATGCAAAAACTGCATTTCAAAACAATTGAACACCTATTCACACACTTACCCTCAAACATATAATTTATCTACACTTGTAGGCAGTTTTAATCCTTATACTTTCTACCCTATCATTCATCTTTGAAAGACCTCCTCATGTCATAACCTACACTGTTTCACTTTAATTTTTTAACCCATCAGTGTACTCACCTAGAGAAGATGAGCGGCCAATCTGAGTGCTTCGTCGGGCTGATTCCTTGGAACGGGGCAGGGAAGTCCTGGCAGTGAAATGCATGCCTTGTGTATCTGGCAATAAATCAGACACAGCAGTGGCCATTTTTGACCTGAAAAATTGGATTGTTACTTGTAATCACATGTGGACATTATCTGCAAAAGTCAAACAACAATGTGTTTTATAACTTAAATTATAGCACTTATTTAATCTTAATTTTTTTATGTATTCCCCATATGGGTAGTAATGGAATTTTGTACAAATAGCAATGACATTTTGACAATGGCACTGACACATACCTCCTGTAAATTTGCAATAAAATAATTCCAAATTTTTAATTTGAAAAGCAAATTCCAGGAACTGATGTGCCCTGCTTTTCATTGGAAGTAGGAGAGTATAGTTTTGTAGAGGAAAAGGCAAGGTGACAATAGTAATATAGTAATTGATTTAAGGTACATTTGTAAAGGAAGACACAAACTGATGACATGGAATACTGACAATGGAATCCAGGTGATGTCTCATCAACATAAAGCTGCATACAAAATGTGTGTCCAACATTCAGTGGCTGTAACTCCATTATTTGATGATATAGGAAGCTATAATCAAATTCTGCTGAGGTTATATCAATAAAGAACTGCATGTAAACTTTTCTTCAAATCAAACAATAATGATGGGAATTATTGTGGAAACAAAAGTGATTGTGTCCAACAAACAGGGGCCACAGTTCTGCTAAATGATAATGCAATTAAATGCTGAAAAATCAAACTAAGCCAAGGTGTCATCAAAAACATAAAGTTGCATACCAAGGGAGTTACTTTGTAGAAAGGAAAGCTGGTGATTATGACAATATGAGGCCATAACTCTGCTACAAGATGATGTAATGCATGCTGAACATGTACCTAAGAAACACTCACAATCAAACTCAGTCAAGGTCTCATTAATATCAAGCTGCCAACTAAATTTGTCTAAAATCCAATAAGGGAGTCATTATGTGCAGATAATGAAATCATAGGCTGTAACACTGCTAAATGACATAGAATGCTGACAATTGAACTCAGCTGATGTCATTAATATCAAGCTGCATACCAAATTTTGTTGAAATCTAATTCAAATTAATTGAGTTATTATGCAGAAATGAAAGTGAATGGGTGCAACAACCAGGGACTATTACTTCACTAAATAATGACACAGAATACTGATAATGAACCTCAGCCAAAATTCTGTCAATATCAAATGGTCAACCAAATTAAGCTGAAACCCAATCATAAATAAAGGATGTGTGTGGAAATGAAAATGTTTGGGTGCATCAATTTAGATATGTATTAAATGATGATGTAAAATGGTGACAATCAAACTCAGCCAAGGCCTCATCAATATCAAGCTGTCTAACAAATTAGGTTCAAATCCAATAATAATTAGCGAACTTATTGTGTAGGAAAGTGGGTGGTTCTGAGAGTCAGGGACCATGACTCTGCTAAACCACTGAACTTAGTCATTAGGTCCCATCAGTATCTTCCTGCACACAAATATTTTTTGAAATCCATGCATAATTATGGAAGTTAATGTGCAGAAACAAAAGTGGGTGGATCTGACAATTATGGGCTATAACTCCTCTAGACAATGATGCAGATTGCTGACAATCAAACTTAGCCAAGGTCTCATTAATATCAAGCAGTATACCAAATTTGGTCAAAATCCAATAATAATCAAAGGATTTATTGCACAGAAAAGAAAGTGGGTAGGTCAATCAGGGGTTTTACCATATATACTCGTGCATAAGTCGGGTCAAAATGCGCCGGCAAATCATGGTCTATGTTGTTTGTTCTACTGAGTAGTGCTTACAAACTGCATAGACCCAGATCTGCTGGTGCATTATGTGACGACAGATCTGGGGTCTATGCAGTTTGCAATTGGTATCGGCTTATATATACAGTAACTCTGCTAAATGATAATGTAGAACATTGATCATTGAACTCAGCCAAGGTCTCATCAGCATCTAGCTGCATACCAAATTTGGTTGAAATCCAACAATTATTGTTACTGTGCAGAAACAAAAGTGGGAAGGATGGAGAGATGGAAGGACAGATGAATAGACAGACAAACAGGCCCAATTTAATATTCCCCGTTTTCTGTGAAAAGTGAGGGACAACACAAAGCATGAAGTGAAAACACTGTAAAGACTACAATGATTGAGATTACCTTCTACTGCACTGAACACCAACTTTTTCCAATATTGTAAAAAAATAGCACAGATTTCAGAAATTTCTTTATGAAAATGTCTTTTACAATTTCAACACAATATTTTCCCCAAAATTAAGAAATTTTAATCAAATTTTTTTTCAGCAACTGTTCCGGTGTTATGTATTTCAAAGTCAAATGTCTGAAAATTTTGTATGTCATCATTTATTTATTCATTCATTCTTCTTCTTCTTATTATTATTATTATAAAAGTGGATAGCTGGAAACAACTACTGGTAGTCTCAGAATGCAGACATCAAGTTTGATTTGCTTAAAACTGTTCATAATTTTCTCTAAGCAACATATTTTAACCTAATCTAAATCAATAAAGCTTAATTACCATTTTGATACAATAATATCCTCTGGGAATTACCCATTTTGATACAATAATATCCTCAGGGAATTACCCATTTTGATACAATAATATCCTCTGGGAATAAAATCTTTTATCCTAATTGAGAACATTTTTTAAAAAGTTGACAAAAGTAAAAAGTTTAAAAATGCAAATAAATCTTAACCTTTTGATAATGCTGATAATGATAATACTTTCATACCATGATGCTACTTTGAATCCATTTTTTGACAGAATGATTGAACTAAGAGGTCTGAAAGTTTCAAGTCTTCTGATAATATCATTTTGGCTTAACAACACCTGTTTCAACTGACACTACGTGAACTTATGTCACACCATCTTAAGGTATTTGTCCATGTGAACAGTGTAGACCCAGATATACTGTCACATAATAAGCCAGTACATCATGATCTATACTTCTACTTCTGATTTCAAGTTAATCTTTATCTACTGGTGCAATGTGTGACAGCAGATCAGGGTCTAAGCTGTTTGCAGCTGGGTGTACATTATACAGTACTACCTCATTATAAGGTACTGCAGTATAAGACAGTCCCTTTTATAAGGCATATATGGCCATGGATCCCATTTCATTATTTAACAGTAATAAATACCTCAGTATAATATAACTTATTTAACAGTAATAAATGCTTCAGTATAATATAACTTATTTAACAGTAATAAATACCTCAATATAAGATGACTTATTTAACAGTAATAAATACTTCAGTATAAGATGACTTATTTAACAGTAATAAATACTTCAATATAAGATGACTTATTTAACAGTAATAAATACCTCAATATAAGATAACTTATTTAACAGTAATAAATACTTCAGTATAAGATGACTTATTTAACAGTAATAAATACTTCAATATAAGATGACTTATTTAACAGTAATAAATACTTCAGTATAATATAACTTATTTAACAGTAATAAATACTTCAATATAAGATGACTTATTTAACAGTAATAAATACTTCAATATAAGATAACTTATTTAACAGTAAAAACTACTTCAGTATAAGATGACTTATTTAACAGTAAAAACTACTTCAGCATAATATAACTTATTTAACAGTGATAAATACTTCAGTATAAGATGACTTATTTAACAGTAATAAATACTTCAGTATAATATAACTTATTTAACAGTAATAAATACTTCAGTATAAGATGACTTATTTAACAGTAATAAATACTTCAATATAAGATGACTTATTTAACAGTAATAAATACTTCAATATAAGATGACTTAATTAACAGTAATAAATACTTCAGTATAATATAACTTATTTAACAGTAATAAATACTTCAGTATAATATAACTTATTTAACAGTAATAAATGCTTCAGTATAATATAACTAATTTAACAGTAATAAATGCTTCAGTATAATATAACTTATTTAACAGTAATAAATACTTCAATATAAGATGACTTATTTAACAGTAAAAACTACTTCAGCATAATATAACTTATTTAACAGTAATAAATACTTCAGTATAAGATGACTTATTTAACAGTAATAAATACTTCAATATAAGATGACTTATTTAACAGTAATAAATACCTCAATATAAGATGACTTAATTACCTGTAATAAATACTTCAGTATAATATGACTTATAAGGTGGTCCACTTTCATTTCTCCCATGAACAGGATTATAGTGAGGTAGGAACATGGTAAATGTGGTACATGGGTAATGTTTAAAAGTTAGGTAGACATGTCTGTGCAGATCTTACAAATAATAAAAGCTAGTTTTATTCCATGTAGTTCTCCACATATGCCTCATTTTACCTTCTTGACTGCCTGACTGAATAAGATTTCTATTAAAATTAAAGTAGTCAGAACAAAAGAAACTTTTATTTAAACTATACTGAGCTTCAAAACTTTACTATGATCCTGAATAGCAGTTGGGGGTATACTTAACCACACAATTCAGGATTAAGTTTTGGTGAGAAATATATACATGTATATATGTAATGGATGTTTACAATGGTCAGCTTTGTTCCAAAAAGAGAGGCAAAATAGTGTTGTGTAAACTACCATATATACTCATGTATAAGCTGGGTCCAAATGCAAACAACATAGATCCTGATCTGTCGTCACATAATGTGACGGCAGAACAGGGTCTATGTTGTTGGTTCTATTGGCTTACAAACTGCATAGATCCAGATCTGCTGGCGCATTATGCGACGGCAGATCTGGGTCTATGCAGTTTGCAGTTGGTATTGGCTTATACGCGAGTATATACAGTATGATGGGCGACAAAATAGATGTGCTGGCTCATGGTTTTACTTTGAACCCATAAGGGAGTCCAGTCACAATCAGAAATGTATGGAAATCAGAATGGAGCTGCCCACTTTTTGAAAAGAAAAGTACATAACAAGGAACTCTTGATGGAATACTCTGAGTACTAAAATTCTAATTAAGGAAAACCCTGGTAGATGCTGGTATAGAGGGCACATGAGCTGCTGAGGGTGTAAAATTACAACTTGTAGTATAGCATGGCAACCAATCTCATATATAATGTGATGCTATACCAATAATACTGTGAGAGAGACTCTCAGTTTATGCAGAAAAGGGATCATGAATGCATACAAAACGGGAAGTTGTCTAATTAAATACTGGATGTTTCACTTTCTTAAACTAAAGTTTAAAAAAAATCGAAGAATGTAATTTGACTTCTTTATCACTTTCTTTTTTAACCTTTGACAAAATTGCTAAATATGAAGATCTGAAGTCACTGTTTCTCATGAAGTAAGGTTATTTCTTATTTAATATACATGGAAGTTTAGCTGTTATATATGCAAATCTGATACCGCCCATGCATATTCTATCAGACATAATTGTAAATAATGGTACTAAATCTTCACATTAAGAAAACTTTAGTTATCTGCATTCTTGATCACTCTTCAGTATGGCCTGAAAATCCTTCTCTGGTTTAATCAGCTCAGTATTTGCACTATGCATGAGAGACTGGTGACTTTGTATAGTGCCCTTCCTCTCAAACATTCTGTTTACTGCAAACAATATATATATATATATATATATATATATATATATATATATATATATATATATATATATATATATATATATATATATATATAACTGAACTGAAATCATGCTTTAAGCTTCCACCTAGCTAAAGTAGTATTTAACCCTTTTCTGCCTATAAAATGCTGATTTGCACATACATCATGTATGTTCTCTTTTTACTAATATTTAAGTGTGTACATTACCCCTATGCACTATTTTCACAAGATATTTTGTCAAAATAAAGAATTATGCTTTACTGAACTACCAGTAAATGTATAGTTATATTCCAAAAACACTGATACATGTACCGCCTTTCAAATGCACACACATTGACCCTAATGTACTTTCCTTGTTTTGTATGTACACTAGCTTTAAACTAAAGTTACCTGAACTTAATTTAACAACAATAAAATTCATTCTTCTTGTAGGAAAATCTCTGAAAAAGATTCAACTAGAATATATTTGAACTATTTAGAAACACATTTCTTTAGCATCTTCAAACAGTTTTATTGAAAAGAAACACGGATATACAGTGAAATCCCGCTATAATGCACCCCGCCATAACGCGAATTCGGATATAACGTGATCGTGGCGTGGCTCCCAAAATTTCATATATTCATTCGCACATGAACATTTTTTTTTGAAGTACGAGAAATAGTGTATAAAATGTGTATATTACAGTATCATTTTGGTGAAGAGATCGCGTACGAATTCGAGTATAATATGTTTGTGGCGTGGTTCCTGAAATTTTATATACATGTACATGTATTTTTCTCGTACACGGAAAAAAAAAATTTTTTTTTTAAGTACGAGAAATAGTGTACAAAAAGTTTATTATCATTTTGGGGAAGAGATCACTTATGAATTTGATCGTGGCGTGGCTTCTTAAATTTAACAATTTCACCAATTTCTTGAAGTACTATGCCAAAATAAACATTTTCGGAAATGTTACTTATTATTGATCCATGAGTAAAGCCAGTAAGTCTTCTTTGTGATTGTCTTCAATTCATTCTGTATACAATCATTGCTCAAACAATAGCCGGCATGTTTTTCTTCTTTAACTGCATACACAACCGAGCATCAGACAATGTGGTGGTTGATAAAAGATTCTCATGATTTAATAAACATCAAAAAATGTAAGCCGCCAACATGTGCGCTGGACTTCAATTCATCCTGTATACAATCATTGCGCAAACAATAGCCAACTTACGTTTCTTCTTTAACTGCATACACAACCAAGCACCAGACAATGCGGTGGTTGATCAAAGATTGTCATATGTGGGTGCTTATGTAGAGACTGAGTTTGGGCGGCAAGATCAAAGATTGTCATATGTGGGTGCTTATGTAGAGACTGAACTTGGGCGGCAAGATCACAGGGAGTTCAAATAACCACTCTCTGTTACTTGGCACTGAACAAGTACAGCTGTATCAAACTCGTGGCTCAATCAAAGGGTTGTCATGCGGGAAAACAAAGACGGATCGATATCAGATAGTAAACAGTGTTGATACCCTATGCATGCTATACATTAGACGTGTATACGTTGTTGTCTGAATAAAGTAAAATATAGTAAAACCCCGCAATAACGTGACCCCGCTTTTTCCGCGATTGAATTTTATGGACCCCAAATATCGCGTTATAGCGGGGTTTCACTGTATATGCATTTCAATTCTGTTTATTAGTTAAATAAAAAAACATTTATATTTTAAATTATCTTAATTGGCATTGCATATATTTGCTCCCTAATTTTGTGTATAGCAAGGTACATTCTTGGCTGAATGGAAAAAAAGTAATGTTTCCTTTCACAACATCAACTTATTTCTTTGTTCCCACTTTTTCAATAGAATGCAATGTTTTCATTTAAGCATTACTGTTCATTTGTCTAGATTTATACATGATTGAGTAAAATCTGAAAACAAACCTTCAGGAAATCATGATGCCTCTTTTATGTGAAAAATTATACATATACATACATAAACTTTGAAAATGTGGTCAACATACAAGACAAGAAACCCCCCCCCCCCCACCATCGGATTTGTAGTATAGCCTGATTACAAACCATGAATACTGTAAATTCATTTTTACTCAACTGGTATCAATCTTTGTCAATTTTTTCTTGTTCCTTTGAACCAAGGATTGACACATTTATGTGACTCAGTGAGCAACAGTGTCTGAGAAAATCACCTAAATGCAACACCTAACTTAGAAAAACTGCACATAATGCAAAAGTGAACATAAATCATTGACCCATGAAATATAGGTCACACTAAGTTTTCACTGATCACTGTACCACTCCTCATTAAATAATTACTACCAAGTTATGTGACTCCATAGTTTGTAATTGTACCAGAGAAAATGAGTTACATGCAAAGGTCAATAAAAATCAATCGACCATGAAATAAAAGTTAGTGACCTAATTTTCATCGGAAGATGTGTAACACCAAATGCCACATCTAAATACCAACCTATGTGACTCCAGAAATAATAACATCAGAGAAAATGACCTAAACACAAGCCCAAACCATAAGAAACTGAGCTAAATGCAAAGGGCAAAGAAACAAGCCCAAACCTTAAGAAACTGAGCTAAATGCAAAGGGCAAAGAAAATCACTGGTCTATGAAATATAGATCACAGTGGCCTAGTTTTCACTGATGTGTTTTTCAAGTTATGTGACTCCAAAGGCAATAGTATCTGAGAAAATGAGCTAAATCCAAAGGTTGACCAACATTACTGGAATGTGAAATATAGGTCACAGTGACCTAGTTTCAACAGGATGTACTACTCTATATGATACATCTAAATACCAACTTTCGTGGCTTTAAAAGTAACAGTGTCTGAGAAACTCATCTAAATGCAAACCATAACCAGGCCTCAAAAACTAAACTCGTCCACTTGTGTTTATGAGTGGTAGCTTCTTCAAGATCCTCGTCCGATTGGATGAGTACCTTTTTAAGCAATTTCAGTATTATTTACAGTGTAGGACAAGTAGACCTGATGCAGGACAAATAGAAGTTCCAAGTCACCTGCCCTGCAGATAAGTAGCTAACTGAAACATGTCAGAGCCTTGATAACCTAGAGAAACTGAGCTATATGTAAATGTCAACCAAAATAACTCAACCTTGAAATATAGGTCATTGACCTATTTTTCACTGATGGCTATAGTACTCCTCCTACATACAAAGGTATGTGATTCCATAAGCTGGGTCTAATCTAGGATGAGTGATTACAAGATTTGTGCTAATTTAAACAAAAATTGCACCACAAAATGAACTGAATGTGTGAATATTGTATTATATTTTTAAGCCATACCTTTATTTCTTCATTAAATCCCTCCTACTTTCAGAAAATCCATCCTTGCTTTGAAAGGAGAGGGAATTTGCCACCTACATATTCAGATCTAAAACAGATCCTGCATTGGTAGTAGTATCTGAGAAAATGACCTAAACCCCAATTATTGATACCAGACAGATGGATAGGTGGATTGATATCATCATTTCATAAGCCAGAATTGTTTTGCAATCCAACCAAATATGAGCAAATTAAAAGAACAGATTACAATGACGGTCTACTTAAAGGATCATAAATACAAACTAGATACATACATTAATGATAATCCAATAAAACGGCTTGGAACAGGACACATAATTCAACCGTGTGGAATGAACAAGGTGAAAGATAATGAAATGAAATGTGGATCAGTGTTCACTGGGTAAGAAAATGTGTCACAGATTAATTATTTGCTGAAAAGCTTTTGCTGGTATTTATATTTTTTTAAAAAGAATAACAAAATATTATTGATTGAAATTGATCATAATGAAAACTCCTTTCTTCAGAAATATTAGTTTTGTTCAGTTAAGTGAGACTTTACTGCAGTTTTAAATTTGTTTCTGTTGGTAATACTCTGTCGCAAGGCATTCCAATCTTTTACTGTAATAAAAGCTTGTGGTCATGCCTGAACTATCTTTCTTCAAATCAGCAGTCCATGATGTCTGTCATTTTATACCTATAAATGCCATTGTTTTACTTATTTTGATCACAGTTTATTATCTCTTTGTTAATTTTAACATTTAACTCTATCATATTTGCTTTCATCGTTTTGCTTGTACTTCTCCTTCTCTTACTAATTTGCACTGAGGTGCAACTTCACATAATCCTTGGGAGAGGGTGCTGCAGTATGAATAGACAGATAGGATACACTATTTTCTCTTGGTACAACAAAATGTAAAATTACTGCCTTTATATCTTCATCACTGTTCACATGCTTAGCTGTCAGACAACGGTCTGCTCCATGTAAATGTAGATCATACAGATGGCTCTGTTGAATTGGAAATAATACTGCCTACCGCAGAACATAAGTGCTTTAACATTCATGGCATTCCATTTGATTAATTATGAGATTACTTTCGTCTATTAAAATGGCTAACTGGTCATATTAAAATTGATATAGTGATACTGATAACAGCAAACCAAATGTGAAAGTTTAATCTTAGTTAAACTGAACACAGAAAGGTGAACGTCAAAAAGTAAACAGTCAACGGAGTCATTCAAATAATTCACTGCTTGGACTTCAGGTTGCAGAATATATATACGAAAGTCTGACAAATAAAATGTCACAAACCTTTTCTCTTTGTATAATCCGCGTGGTTGTAGGTTATCATAAATGTGTATTCAATATGAACACTTTCAGTTGTACACTACTACCTTGTTTAATGCTCCGTTGCCATGCAATGATGTATGGCGGTAGCTAATATAGACTGGTTTAGCTCACGATTGAAAGGAAATCCATATTTATTTTAAAAACGCGTTCGTGAACCATTTAAACCATCCGTGTGCCACAAACGCATTAATCACCTAAGGGGGCGCTCTACAGATAATACATGCTTCTGAGAGAGTGACAGGTGTAAGATGAAGTATTTTGCATTTACAACATGCACAATGGAGAGAATCTTGGCATACCTTTATGTTACTTTCATGTACTGTGGCTGAAATTTCTTTACATATTGTACTTGTGGACACTGGACATGATCTAAGCACACGGCAGACAAAATGGCCGCTCTAAAGTACTCGAAAAATCAGCCTGAATTAGTTAAAAGTGGACTATTTTCAGCAGTTATTAAAATAGGGAAACGAATTTTGCCAGAGCAGACAATGCCAGCCTCTGAAAGTACTATGAATGAATTACAAAATATCTAAAAAGTAAAAAAAGTTATCGGCTCTTTTCTTTTATATTTAGCATTGAAGTCCAGGAAGTGAAAATGACTAAGCGGAGCTAGCAGTTTTTTTTCTGAGAGGTGCACATCTTAAGTAAGACCAAAGCTGTATACTCTATAACCCAAATTTCACCCATCAATCATACACCAAAATAAAGGGAATTCAAAGTTCTTTTAACAATGCCTAAGATATACAAGGTCTTTTTTAAATAGCCAGAACAGTCAGTGAGGAAACCCTGGGTAATTCTTTTTCTTTAAATTTCAAAACCTATGCAAAGTACGAAACTCGAGAGCGCCACCTAATAGAACAACTTGGCGCGTACCTAAGGTTACGCTCTTCGGTTATTATGTACTTTTGAGAGAAGGACCGGTATGAGGTTAAGTTGTTCCCACTGGCAACATGCACATTGGAGATAATGTTGGCATACCTCGATGCTACTTTCATGTACTGTGGCTGAAATTTCTTTTCATGTGGTAATTATGGAAATTGTGCAGTATCTAAAGCGGACAGCTAATCAAAATGGCTGCTCCCATGTGCTCCAAAAATGAACCTGAACTATAATCCAAAGCACACTAACTTTACGAGTTATTAAAATAGGGAAAATGAATTTTGCCACAGTAGACAATACCAGCTACTGAAAGTGCAATAAATGAATTAAAAATACATAAAAAGTTGAACAAGTTATTGGCTTGTTTCTTTTTCTTTCCAAGTTGCCTTTGAAGTTCAGTAAGTAAAGATGACCAAACGGAGCTAACAGATTTTTGAGAGGTGCACATTAGAAGTAAGCCAAGCTGTATACTTTCTAACCCAAATTACACCCATCAATCATACATCTAAATAAAGGGAATGTAATGTTATTTTAACAATACATAGGATCTGCAATTAAGGTCTTTCTTAAATAATCTGGATAATGAGAAAGGAAGACCTGGGTAATTCTTTTTCTTTAAAATCATACCTATTGTAGCGAGGAACCTAAAGGCTGTAACCAAGAAAGAATGTAGGTCTAGCAACATTGGGAAATTTCCATTCAAGATCATTCATAAAAAAAAGGAACTAAAACTTGTTTGTGTGTTGTTTGAGGTATACTTGGCAGATGATGTTAAAAGAATGAATATGATTGCTATGCATGAATAGTATACTCTGTTGATAAGACACTTTAGTATTAATGAATATAATAAAAAGTAAGAATTAACATTTGTAAAAATACCAATACAAATGGATTTAAAATTTCTAATATAAAGTTTTGTTTGGAGCTGGTTTTGTTTGGAGCTGATTTCAAGTTATTTTATCTGAAAAATATTGATTGAATTTCTATATAAAAAAAAATGGCTAAGAAATATTATTCTGTGGTCTTGCTTGTGTAAAAAGAATATAAAAAAAACAAATTATCAGTCCAAGTGTTGCAAAGTATTACTTCTTACCTATTCAAAACATCTGTGAGCTAAGCAATTCATGTTATGACCATCATTTTGAGTACAAAATAAATGTCAGTTGATGTTGGCGTTGATGGATATAGGCAATATTTGACATATTTGGGAAGAAAATAAATGGTAAAAATAAAACTAGCATATGTTTAATGTCTCATCAGATGCTTAGAGGTCTAAAATGTAGACCTGGAGCACTCACTATATAAGTGGTAGTATGGATGTTCCATCAGTCAGGACAAGAAGGTTCAAGATCTATCTGAAACGGTTTTTTTTTTTTACAACCAAAACTCTAGATAAGGGTTTGTTTCTCTGTTTCTGGCATGGATAAAAATTAATAGTAACATATCTTCTAATCCGGTAAATTGAAATCAGAAGTGAAAGAGACAAGACACTTATGGTGTCAACATTAATTCTGTTAATGTCTGGTTAAGAACTAACCATTAAATTTTTAATTTCCATAAGGGGGGGACTTGGATTTTCATTTGAAACCAGGATATTTTGTAATTTTTTTTTACCTTGAGATCGTTTATATTTTTCAACTAATATAATGGATATAATTGGCTCTTCTTTTCTAGAAATCAGAGCAAAAATACTTTTTAAAAACTATTTGGGGCCAATAACAGGTCCTCATGATTGAAAATTAAATGGTTGGTCCCTATGTGTAAATGTTTATCATAATATCTCCTGTAGTCGAAAAACTGCATGCTAGACATATAGAAAAGGTCACACAGAAAGAGGCCACAGAGATGACTGGTATGCAACACACTTTCCTGCCATGATTTTTATCTGGACAAAGTATTGTGAAAAAATCTGCAGTTTAAAAAGTAATAGGCTGGACAAGGAATCAGGTCACAGAGTTTCATTTTCCCATGCTCTCACTTTGACCTTCAGATAGGGGGAGTGATGGGTGGTATGTGACGTGATCTAATCATGATGTATATATCTGAAAAAAGTTTCATTAAAGTATCATTTAAAGTTGCAAGCCTGAACAAGGAAACGGGTCACAGGAGTTACCTTTCCCCTTGCCATGTCATGGACCTTCAAGTAGGGGAACATGCCACACTTTCTAATCATGTTGTCTCTATGTGTAAAGTTTAACGTAAATATCATCAGTGGTTGAAAAGTTGCAGCCTTGTTGTGGGTCACAGGGTGTGACTGTGGTAGTTATTATGTATATCAGTGTAAAGTTTAATAAAAATATCTTTGGCAGTGTAAGTAGTCTTCAGCCCAGACATGGAATTGGGTCAAATTGTTACATTTTCCCTTGCATTGACTTTGACCTTAGAGCAAGGGACCCGACTGTGGTATGCAACACTTTGTCTAGTCGTGATATATCTAAGGGTAAATGCTTCATCCAAATCCCTCCAAAGTTTGGCAAGTTATTGGACAGGTGGGCAAATATTGATGGACTGTTGGATAGATAGACAATGCCATAACATAATATGTCTGACTTGACGTGGGCATTTAAATCTTGATGCTAACAAGAGATCTGAAAACCAGATTTAACTTAATGTTTCATTAAAAGATGGTTAGGTAGGGAAGGAAAAAATAGAGAAGAGAAATGTAAATTTTTTCCTGGTTTTGTCTGAATCAGAGTGGTCTATAAACTTAATATGGCCATTACTGTGCTGATATACCATTAAACTCTTGATCATTATCATCATAGGCATCGGTTAGTGTCAGTGCTTGCAATAACCTTTTCTGACAGTTTTCATGCCACAGACTTTGCTTTGCACTAGCAAGATATCACATTTGATAAAAACATGTTGACATGGGAAATACAAGTAATATACATGAAATTAAAGAAAATCAATCCAGCTTTTTTATAATGAAGTATTGTTATTTGCTATTAGAATGAACTAAATACCTGACAACTTTACTACCAGCTCCTAAAGTTTTTGTGCAATTCTTTATTTCTACATATTTTGAACTTTACTTTTAAATCTGCACCATGTAGCTATTTTATTGTGTTGACATGCTGCTAATGCTAATGCACCAATACTATCAGCTCATATCAGTGTTTTCCTGTCAATAATTCAGTCGCAAATCAAAACATCACTTGCCAAAGTTTGTTTGTTAAAATAAAGCTCACCTGCCTAAATTTGTGACTACATAATTTTATTTCAAGCTCCATGTCAAAAAAGGACTCTACAAAAATCGCAGGAGCACTGATTTGCTGAAATGCAGGTTTTGATGATGACCATAATATGCACCAGGTTTTGCCATCATCCATCAAAAAGTATGGGACTTGTTGTGCTTACAAGATTCTGCCATCACTGCATTCAGCTGCAAGACAAAAAGGCAATATCTCAACAAAATTTGTGGGAGGACTCATTTTGTTAACATGCGCATCTTCTAATAATGACCATAACATGTACACAGTTTTATGGCAGTCGACTGAAAACTGAGACTAGTTGTGTTCACAAGATTCTTCCATACACTACATCAAGCGCCAAGTAAAAAAGGGCAATAACTCAAGCAAAAAGCACAGCACAGTAGTTTGCCGATGTGCATATCTTGTGATGAGGATAATAACATTTCCCAAGTTTCATGGTGATCTAATAAAATCTGTGAGACTAGTTGTGTTTATTAGATTCTGTTATACACTGTAGTCAACTGCAAGTCAAAAATCTTGCAAAATATTGCAGGAGCACAGTGATTTGTTGATGTATGCATCCTCAGGTGATGAGCATAATATTTACCAAGTTTTATGGCAATCCGTCAAAAACTCTGTAAATAGTTGTGCGAACAAGATTGTGTTGTAGACTGCATTAAACTACAAGACAAAAAGGGCAATAACTCTAACAAAAATTGTAGGAGCAATGTGATTTGTCAATATGCACATCTTCAGATAATAAATATAAGTCTAGTTCTATGGTGATCCATTACAAATTTGAGACTAGTCATTTTCACAATATTTTACCATACTGTACACTACATTAAGCTACATGAAAAAAAGGATAATAAATCTTATAAACATTTTTCTGTTCAAGGTAGCATTACAGTAATGAACCTTCCTATGAAAAATATATCTATATTATCTGGCTTGTGAAATTTTGGAGTATTTAACTTTTTTTTAAAAGTTTGTGTTTTTCCATATCTAAGTGTCTAAGAAATCAAACAAGAGGCCCAAGTAGACCTGATATCAGTCAGTATGCATATTAAATCAAATTCATACATCTAGTGAAATTGTGGAGTAGAAAGAAATGTTTGGAGCACTTAGTTGCCACATTGTCGATTAGGCCTAACAAAATATGCTACTAAAAATTAGATTTTTTGGTCGGAATAAGATTTTTTAAGATTAATTTTTCCCCCTCCATTTACTGAAAGTGAACCACAGATACACGTCTCAATTTTATTCCTTTGAAACAAACCATGTCAGTATTACTCGACATACAATAGTTCTATATACACTTCCTATATAATTACTTAGATCATTTTTGTTTTATCTAACAGTATGCAAAGGCAGCCATTATTAAATCATGCCTTTAAGTCTATGCCCAGTGGGCGTTAACAAAATATTGGGAGAAATAGTCAATTTCTAAATGAGTGTAGTCTTTTATACTATCACCAATGAATAAAATACAAAATGAAATGTCTGGTCACAACATTCAGAAAATCTGGAATTTGTTGTCATTTTTTAAATTCTGTTTTATGTTCAAAAGATTTCTAGGGCTGGCATCTGGAAAACGGGGGGATCCATATATTTAGGTTAATGGCAGTGGTTCAGAAGAAAAGCATAATGGTTCATTGTTTGTTTTTTTGGGTTATTAAAAGCCAACAATACCAAATACAATTATAAAATAATGTGTAACTAATAACATTTAATACATGAAATGACATAAAATAATGAATATACGTGTGATAACATAAAAACAAGAAATATTTCAGGAATTTTAATATAGCATTGCCATTTTAAGGTGTTAGTGACTTTTAGGTTTTGTTGGGCAATGAGATTACTGGTGTGCATTAGAAATGCAATAACATCGTTTTTAAGAACACCGAAGCAAATTCATTCACAACACGATATAGAAAACATTATTGGTGTGCATCAGAGATGGACAGTCAATACCTAGTTTAACTGGACAAAGCCTGAATTAAATTCTTAGTTTTTTTTTCTCCAAACCCCCAATACATGTCTGGCTTACTGAGGTGGACTTGAATATTGTTTTAATATGGGTTTACTTAAGATTTTTTAAATTTTTATTTTCATGTTATAAGCAAATTCATCCTAACACACACACACACAAACACTTTTGCTAATTTATGTAACTTGTATTAAAAATTCATATATCCTGTGTTCTAAAATTATTTGTATAAATTTAGTTTTAACTTTCCCAAGGGAGAGAACTCACTTCACAATGCAAAACCCATGATTCTCAATAGACCTGATCATATGTTGCTTCCCCTTCTATAATATGCAAACTGGTATTATGGCCTCTACAGTGGTAGCAGGGTCAACCAATCAAATGCAAGATTATATTAATAATATGCATGGATCTTGCTCATTATCAAACCCTTCCAAGATCTTGATGATACAAACCCATATTTTTCGAGTCCAATTAAAATCAAATCAGAAAAAAAGGTTTCTAGAGCAGTAACAAACCCAGCCAATCAGATGCAAGATTACCCAATTTGTATGTTTGGATCTCATTTATTAAAGAATGTACAAGATCTCGATGATATAGGCATATATTCCAAGTTTGATCAAAATCAGATCAGAAATGTGGCCTGCAGAGTGTAACAAGCTCAGCCAATCAGATGCATGATCACTTCATTAGCATGCATGGCTCTCACTCATTATCAAATTAATTCAAGACTTTAAGTGATATAAGCATATATTCCAAGTGTGATCAAAATTGGATCAGAAGTATGGCCTCCAGAAGTTGACCAATCAGATGCAAGATCACCTCATTAACTCCTCAAGGCCGGAACCTTATTATCATTTTCATATAAGATGGGGGTAGAAGAATTGGATCAGAAGTATGGCCTGCAGAGGTTAACCAATCAGATGCAAGATCACCTCATTAATTCGTCAAGGCCGGGACCTTATTTTCATTCTCATTTAAGAAAAATTTTTTCTTGTTAATTCCAATTGGATCCATGCATGTCTGATTCAGAGAGACTTTTATATCACCAGTTCATAAGATATGTCGAAGTTGTTTTGGATGGGCTATTTGGTCCATGCATGAGCAAATGGGTGAATTTTTTAAAAATAATCAATTTGTGTATTCGACCCATGATTTTTTTTTCTCTGCAGCCTCCCTTTTTCCTCATATCAGAAACTTACCCTATCTTTTGTGACAGTTTGTCTCTCCATGTGCATTTGGTCAGGTCTGCTTTAGATCTTACAAGTTCTAGAACTGTCATTTTTTTACGTAAAGAAAATCTGGCCTAAATTGCATTTTTTCGGATTTATTATTTATTGTGTGTATAATGTCTACATTACTTTGCATTACTGTAAAGCTACATCTTTGTTCTTTTATTCAATATCACCTGCTTTGGTCTATCATGAACTGTGATGATGTCACAGACCCTGGAAGAAGGGTACTACCTCATGACACTAAATTATGGTTGTTGAGTTAATGGATTTTTGGGAATTTCTTAAAAATTGTCTAAGAATGAAATTTTTTAATTTTTTTTACAGTTTTAATGCAGATGCAATGAAATAAGCAAGAAATATTCAAATTTAGTGATGTCGGTGACATTCGTCCCTGCTATGGTAACTCATCAAGACCGGGAACTTATTTTTATTTCGCTTAAGATGGGGGTAGACAACAAAGTTTTCTTGTAACTTCCAATTGGATTCATGCATGTCTGATTCAGAGAGAATTTTGTATTGCCAGTTGCTTAGGTATGTATAAGTTGTTGTTTTGGATTGGCTATTTAGATATCACATGAGCAAATGAGTGAAATTTAGGCTTCTTTGGTTTTTTTGGGGTTTATTGGACACATCAATTTCACCTGCACACAAGTCATTTGAGCTGCATAATAAGCACAGATTTTTTTACAAAGCAGACATCCTTAAAAGGAAAATAAACAAAACACGGTGCTGAATTAGTTTTGTATTTTTTATGAAAGCATCAATTTAAATTTAAAACCAAATTAAATATTGGTACAAACAGGAAAATACCATCAACCAGCAGTTAATAATCAGAAAGTAGATATTACATACAGAAGAATGGTCTTCCTAAAGAAACTTACACATTATTAAAAGAAATCTACAGACAACATGTTTTCATTGTATATCTCTATATTGTAGACTTCCTTTACAAATACATAAAAACAAGCATCTCTTAAAAAAAAACTGTTGAAAAAGTGATTTTTTTTCAATCAACCTAATCAATTTTCATCAATCATTAAACACCAGGTCAAACTCTATAAACAATTTTTTTCACCAGAACCTACAATGATAATCAAACTTCTTTTCAACATGGAACAAATTGTTTGTACTAATTTCGATTTTTGACACTAAACAATTTATGACAGGCAGGAACAAAAAAATATCTGACTTAAAGCAACCTTTTTCTTCTTGTTAGTCTTATTTTGAAATGAAATCACATTTTCATCAATTTTCAAAATGAAGCCTTGTTTTATTTTACACATATGATAGTAACTACAAATACATGTACATCTTGCAGAATAATACTACATGTACCAAAACTTAACAGCAGAGTTTGATTTTAAGCAAAGAAAATGAGGTTGACAAAATTGGCTTCTAACACAAATCCTAAAAAGAGAAGAAATGTACATGTGTTTTAATGTAACAAAAGTGTAAACCTTCCTGCATCTTCAGTATAAATAAATACTGTCAACATGGATTTTTGTATAGTTTATTTAACAAATATTTTTCTATCCATATCAACTAACTAGCCAAATCCAATATTCTTTGAATTACTCGACTTAATCGTTATGTCTTCTTGCACCAGAATGATGCGAAAAAATATAGTCAAGATCCAGCTTTTGGAGTACAGTATTTATCTGTAACACCCACCCAATTGCAATAAATGTATACCCAGATCTGAGATCGCACAATATCCCAGGCAATTGTGCTCTTGGTCTGGGCTCATTTCAAATCTTATGTAGAATGAAAATGATGAACCCAGATCTGCCAGTGCCTGTTCCCATTTGAGTGTTCATTACATACACAAAGAATATCAACATTTTTTGAGTAAATATAAGGAAATATTGCCACTTGGAGCAATAGAAATTGTTCCCATTTCACAATATTTCCATATATCTACTCAAAAAATGTGGATTTTCTTTCTATTTTATATTTTTTGGGGGCAAAAAATGTTGAGTTGCATGGATTTTGTTTCCATTCTGTGCCAGTGTGGTTAACACTACTGATGAATAGGTAGTTTTACTACTTTAATAAAAAGGTCCGAAATTTTACAGTAATTTTGGACTGTGACTTTTTACAAATTTATCTTGTACATACATGTATATTGCTTAAAAATTGTGTCTTTCATCTCATCAATGACTGCTTTCATCCAAAAAAATGAAATGATTTTTATATTTAAAAACAATTCTTGCATGGATTGATAGAATGACCATTGTTGGGATTGTGGTAGCATCATCACAGCAGTTGTATCCAACAGCCTAACATCTTTAAACAAAAGATTTGAATAATTGTGAGTTTACCTATTAGAATTTTGGTTATTCATTTTGTTTATTTCTGCATTCAAACATGAATTTTGTGACCTTGGCAAGCTTGCAGTCAAGTTCAGTAACAGATGTTGCACACAAATTTTGGTAGTAATTTAACTTTGTTTAACAATCAGAACTCGTCCATTCCTGATTTCTCTTTTGTTTTCAAACTCAACTATGAATGTGGTGAGTGTTAAAATCACTAATTAAACAACTGTTAGTATTATATTTAATCCAGAGTTCTGTCTTACAAATTTTTAATGTTTGTCATAGAGTGTAACAGGTATTGGTGACACTGAATATTGAACAGAAACAGCTCTTCAAGTTCAGTCAATGACAATTTGCATGATTCATATGAAAAACTATTTAAAAATCAGCTAATGCTTGAAACCTACTTGTTGTTTGGAGTTTTTGTTTTCTGGCATTTTCTGATGGCACCTCATCATTGTTTACATAAATGTACAGAGATGCCATATTTTAAGATCTGTTTATCCTGATTGGGAGAGAGAAGAAAAAAAATGAATCGGGACTAAATATGGAAAATGTACCATATGCAAGCATATATATATATTCTCTAAATAGGCAACAAAATTAGTTCCAAGGGTGATATCGCCACAGTGGCAATACCAATTTTATTTTCCACTGTGGTGATATAAATTTATCTCGCACTGATACATTTTGAATATATTATTATGATATACATAATAAAAGCAAATATGGTAAGCCACAATTCAAAGCCTCTGATGAAAATCTGACCTTGTTCACATCTCAAGTTTCTAGCTTTGAAACTGAAGCTGCACTTAATTTTATGTTATGAACTACAGTACTGTGAATGGCACATTATACACCCACCCATGTTTAATAGTCCTCTGTGGAGGAACTAGTAGGGCATGGTTGACTCTGGAGATTATTGAACTTGGGAACTCACTGATCTTGAACTTTTGTTAAGGTATGTGGTCATGAACTAAACTGACTAAGCAGAAGCCATTATTTTATTAATAGACTTACCATGACCTTTTGACCCCAAAATTGATAGGCTTCTTCCTTACTCCAAGTGCATGTCATCCACAAAGTTTTGTAATGGTAAGTGTTGCACCTTTAGTGCAGGATTGCAGGTTTCCCACAACTTGTAATGTCCCCCAAATTGTGACCCTTGTGCACCCACTGGGGATGATCTTTTGTCGGGAAAAAATAAAAAAATATTCATACTACTTTTCTTTAGTTCATGTTCATCCACGTCTTTGGTGCTAGCTATCTCCAAAGTTACTAAAGGCAATAACATCTGTGAGATGACAACATATCTGGCAAATCAACATTAAAGATTTGTAGTAGTCTGCCACATTGCAATGTACAATTATTGTCGGCCTCTAGCGTATGTATTTTTGAAGTTGAAAGCACATCTTCAGCGGTGAAGACTGAATTGATTTTGAGGTTGAAAAAATGACAAAATGGACTAAAATTATGCAAATACATAATTTGTCATCTAATCAATATATTTTTAACTTGAAAAGATAAATAATTATTAAAAAACTGGATTATTATAAATGCTGGTAGAAAAGGAGTGAACACTAAAGCTAAATGAGAGCAAGATCCAGAAAGGAGAATTCCATAGTGCAGCTCATTTCAGGTGAACTAGATATTCAAACATGTTAATGTTTTCATGAGTTACTTGAGCACTTGTTAAAACATTTATTACCAAAATAATGTAAGCGTCCACGAAAAAGATGATACTACAGTGCAGTCTACCTAACTGTCTGAGTAAATAAGATCTTCTCATTTTTTTTAGCTCTACTAGTGCATTAAGTACTATCTACCATTTTTCTTTGCCCCTTTAAAATGTTGTGTGTTTCCCATATTTGTAGGACAGGGGACATGGGATCTGAGGTGCAACAATGGTAATAGTACACCGTGGAGAACTTGAGTTATTGTGCAGAAGCAAAATAGGGAACAGACAGGCAACATCATAGCATAATATACTCCATCTTATGGTGGTCGTTTAAAAATTAAATAAACCTTGTTAACCTTGTTAAGCTTTGCTTTCAATATTAATCACAATAAACTTGTATCTCACGTCAAATAAAACACAAATGGCTTGTAGACTGTAGCCATTAAAATTTTCAAAAATTAAAGTTTTCTTCCTTGGATGACTGAAATAAAATTAACAAAGAAAATATATGTCAGCAATTTTGTGAGGGAAACAAAGTAAAACTGTGTCAATATCTCTATATCTCTTAGTAACTCACAAAAAAATGTAAAAATAATTCTATTTTGGATAAATTTTGCCAAGAATGGATCCAAAATATTCTCAAATAGACTTATATAATGATATTTTTTATGTGTAGCTAGTCACTAGTCACAACTAAACATTGGTTCAGTCTTGGTTCATTCTGCACTCATTGACAACAATGAGTTAATTGTTGCATCCTTGTTTCCAGAATTGGCGGCAAATACAGATAGAATAATTTCATCATCCAGGTTGGGAAACATGTCCTTGACCTGCTTGAAGTCCGCCTCTGTATACCCTGGCCTTTGCTGACGTGGTGGTTGCATTGGCTGTTGCTGTTGCTGCATTGGGTATGCAGGCTGAAGAACTGCATTTATAGAATGTTAACAGTAAGTGGATTTTAGGAAATTATGTTTTTTTCTTTGTAATTAAATTAAGTGATGCAACTATTCAACTCAGACTTTACTGAACTGATATAATTATATTTGAGTTATAACTTGGAAATTCAGCACATTCATGACAGAGTTTTCATAATTTATTACTCTGGCAATCCACATACTGTCAGACTATATTGCTATTAATGTGACTAATATCAAAAGAGAAATTTGTGTTGCTGCTAAATTCATAAAAATTGTATGCTTGCCAAAATTAAGTGAGTTACAATAACACTTTGTCTCTTGCACTCAAAGACAAAAAGATGCAACAAATATATGTATTCAATGAGAGTACCATTCACAGTGATCTTGACCTTTTGAACTCAAAATGGATAGTCTTCTTTCTTACCTTATGTGCAAGTCATCCACAACGTTTTGTTCAGATATGTGATGTAGAACTTGTGTTATTGAGCAGAAATGATTTTTCTTCTTTCAGTGACCATGACCTTTGACTTTTTGATTCCAAAACCAATCAGGGTTTTTCCATACTCCAAGTGCAAGCTATCAACAAAGTTGGGAAACTGTAGATGATGAAGAACTCTAGTAATTGTGTATAAACCATTCTTATTTTTTCAGTTACAGTGACCTTGACCTTTTAACCCCAAATAGAATAGGCTTCTTATTTACCTCAAGTGCAAGCCAACTACAAAGTTTGCTCCAGGTATGTGATGTAAAATTAATGTTATTGAGCAGAAACAATTTTCCTGCTTTCAGTAAAAATTGACCTTGACCTTTGACCTTCTGACCCCAAAGCCAATAGGGTTCTTCCTTACCCCAAGTGCAAGCTATCCACCAAGTTTGGTAACTGTAGATGATGGAGCACTCGAAGTATTGTGCAGAGACCATTTTTCTTCAGTTGCAGTTACCTTAATCTTTAACCGTTTGACCCCAAAATCGATATGGTTCTTCTTTACCCTATGTGCAAACCTTCTGCAAAGTTTGGTAACTGTAGATGGTGGACAACTCGATGTATTATGTGGAAACCATTTTTATTCATTTAGACAGTGACTTTGACCTTTTAGCTTTTGAGGGCAAAATCTATAGGGTTCTTCCGTACACAGATTCAAGTCATCCACAAAGATTGGTAGCTGTAAAGGGAGGACAACTCTAGTTATTGTGCAGAAACCAAGTTAGCAACAGATGGAGAGAGGGTGAAACATCATAACATAATAAGCTCCACCTTAAAGCAAGCATATAAAAAGCATTTTTAAAGGTTGTAAAGGATGAAAGGCATGAAATAATCAGAATGCATACATCTGTCTCATTTAGATGACATACTGCTACATTATGTTAAGGTAACATTATGCATATATATATATATATGTACCTACATATATATATATATATATATATATATATATATGTACCTACATATATATATATATATATATATATATATATATATATATATATATATATATATATATATATATATATATATATATATATATACCTACATACATATATATGAGTCCCAAAATTCTTCAGTCTTTGCCAGACATTGTTCCTGAAAATTAATGTGGCCACCAGGATTTTGCAAAATTTAATATAGATACATTAATAAGAGGTGTTATTAGTTGAACAGATAAGAAAATATTGATATTAGATGCATCATATTATTTTAAAAGATGGATTTCAGTTTTAGTATTATCCTTCCCTGCTTGAATTATTTTCTCAAAAACTATTTATTAAAAAAAATAGCATTTTCTTTCAGAATATAATACCTATAGAATTGTATCCAACAACAGTATTTTTTGTCACTCTAATGATTCTAAAAATTAATTATTCCTTGTCAACAAGCTTACAACCTTGAAAATACATAACACTTCAATTACAGGCATATCCAGTTGGTCCGATGGTAAAGTCTTATCTAACTAGGTCCATTAATAAGTATTGGGAAATGATAATAAAGGCAAGTTTTATTTTGTTGCCAGTATCTTCTTACTTTTAATTTGGGGCCTAGGCTGAATTTATATTTTTGTAAAGACCTGGTATGTGCTGATACACTGCCACACAATGGTTACATGGTTTGAGGTAATAATGTTACAATAGGGATACAGAGCCCTGGGGCAATAGTTCGGTTGTAGAATTGTATATGTCCCAGATATCTATTGTTTTATGCTTTGTGGATATAGAGTGCTTAAACAATTGGGAAAACATAATTATCAAATAGTTATGGAACTCTATGTCAAATATCCAGCATGCCAAGTTAGGAAGCAGTCATTTTAACTCATCTGTCATACATATCCCTGACAAATACAGCTGTTTTGGAGCCCTTGATATATGAATGCTTCCAAAACTGAACAGAATTACAAGATGAAGTCCAGCATGTTCAAATTTTGCCTGGAAGCAAATCTGGCTTACCGGACCAATAAAAAATAATACCATTAATTATCAATTTTGTTTCCCTTGTCAAGTTCTCAGCAGCTTAGACCAATCTTGAATACATTAAGTACAGTCCAAGTTTCAGCATATATATCCATTCCTAATGCTGTTAGTTTGATTCTCTGCCATATATAATCAAGTGTCTTGCACTGTTGAGCACATGGTAATTATGCAAATGAACAACCACAACTATATCCAGTGCTAGTGTTGGGGGTCTAATCCTTGTGAAAATCAGTGATATACTTTCAAGTTATATAAGATACTAAACCATCAGCTGCTAGTCTACACCAGCATCTCTGCAGTTTTATGAATGAAGCTTGTGAAACAATGCTCACTCAGTTTGACTACCATCACTGTCAATAACATGAATTCTTATATACTTGGGGGCAGCAGACTCATATATGTGATTTACAGTTATTGTGCATCACGGAAGATTTCACCAGCTGAATGACTCTGGAAGTTTCTTTATGAGGCCATGTTGATAGCAGTTGAACCATTTCTTTCTGGGACATTGTGAGAGGTTCTGATGGGGACTTATCATGGGAATGACAACATTATTTTGACAGTTATTTACAGCAGGATTGGAGAAATTGTTAGAACTTGATTATACAGATTTGTTGCATAGAATGTTACTCGTTTATAATTTCAAATTCATCCATCATGTGCGGAAACTCACTAACGTTACCAATTATGAACTTTTGTAAATGGGTTGTAATGTACAACTCTAATGTTTTGGTATGCGATTTACGAATGTGATCTTGTTTCAGACGAACCTTTTGGCTATATTTTACTACTTTAAAGAAAAGGAATTAATGTTTTTATTGTTGTTGTGACAAAAACATGGTTTAGACCTTTCAGATATTTTACATATAACGCAAGGTTTCTTAATTAACGTCACTGTGAGAGCTTTGTTTACTGATAGATATTTTCAATGGAATAATTACTGACTCACTATTATGGATATTTTCAGTGGAATAATTATTGATTCACTATTATAAATATTTTCAATGGAATCATTATTGATTCACTATTATGGATATTTTCAATGGAATAATTATTGATTCACTATTATGGATATTTTCAATGGAATCATTATTGATTCACTATTATGGATATTTTCAATGGAATCATTATTGATTCACTATTATGGATATTTTCAGTGGAATAATTATTGATTCACTATTATAAATATTTTCAGTGGAATCATTATTGATTCACTATTATGGATATTTTCAGTGGAATAATTATTGATTCACTATTATAAATATTTTCAATGGAATCATTATTGATTCACTATTATGGATATTTTCAATGGAATAATTATTGATTCACTATTATGGATATTTTCAATGGAATCATTATTGATTCACTATTATGGATATTTTCAATGGAATCATTATTGATTCACTATTATGTATATTTTCAATGGAATCATTATTGATTCACTATTATGGATATTTTCAATGGAATCATTATTGATTCACTATTATCAATGCAATGAGATCAGACAGTGACTGTGTATCGATACTTTAAATATTCATGCTATACATGTATGTACCAAAACATGGTTCTCTGCTTAATATCAAACATTAAATATTTAATCACTGTGTTTTCATGATTTCTCATTAATATTCATTAATTTAAGATGGTCACTGTGTCTTTGAAGATGTAGTTTTGTGCCCATTTCTATACCTCCACCCATTTCTAGAGCTCAGGGGATATGTGCTCATCATATTCAACAGTTAACTGACTTGCTACACTATTGCATGATATGTTCCATAGCACAATGACATTCCGTGGACCCTGACTATCATGTTACAGCATGGTTTCACAGGATTGGAGAGACAATTCAGAGCCAAAATTCAAGCAAAACAGCACAACATACCTGGTGATGCATACTGATAGACCACAGGTGCATTATAACCAGGGGCCTGAATAATACCTGCTGCTGGTAATGCATTTGCTGGCTACAAGAAAAGATAAAGTGGAAAATACATGTACTGATTGTGCCACTAGGTCTTGCCTACAACCAATTACTACCACATATACTCGCATATAACCAGGTACAAACTGCAAACTGCATAGACCCAGATCTGCTGTCGCATAATGCACAGGCAGATCTGGGTCTATGCAGTTTGTAAGGACTAATCAGTAGAACAAACAACATAGACCTGATCTGCCGGCGCATTATGCAATGGCAGACCTGGGACTATCTTGTTTCATTTGGACCTGGATTATACACGAGTATATATGGTATATCATAAATATTAAAGTATTCAAGAGCATAAAAACTACACGTTTAACAAAGACAAAATACAATTCAGACTGGTTATTCCAACAAAGACAAAATACCATTCATACTGGTTATTCCAACAAATGTAGGATTGATCTAACAGGCAGATACATGAGTCAAACTTCAAATACTTTTGCTACTTGCTTAAATATCATGTGCATGCTCAACTGCAAACAGTGTAAACAGATCTGCCATCACACAGTGCACCAGAAGACCAAGTTTCATGCTGTCTATTCTACCCATGCTTGTAGCAAACAACATAGAACCCAATCTGTGATGGCAGATTTTGGTCTATGCTGTATACAGCTAGATTAAACTAATTCACGTGTAAAAAAAATTACAAAGTGTCACATCTGTGATGTCAAAATGATGGTAATTTGTCAGATTAATGTGAATCTGGTAAATGAATAAGCCATTATTTCTGTAATTTTATGCATTTTTAGTTATAAAGGCCAATAAACTAATAGTATTTGATAGTATTTAGTTATAAAAGCCAATAAACTAATAGTATTTGATAGTATTTAGTTATAAAAAGCCAATAATCTAATAGTATTTGATAGTATTTAGTTATAAAAAGCCAATAATCTAATAGTATTTGATAGTATTTAGTTATAAAGGCCAATAAACTAATAGTATTTGATAGTATTTAGTTATAAAAAGCCAATAAACTAATAGTATTTGATAGTATTTAGTTATAAAGGCCAATAATCTAATAGTATTTGACAGTATTTAGTTATAAAGGCCAATAATCTAATAGTATTTGATAGTATTTAGTTATAAAGGCCAATAAACTAATAGTATTTGATAGTATTTAGTTATAAAGGCCAATAATCTAATAGTATTTGATAGTATTTAGTTATAAAAAGCCAATAAACTAATAGTATTTGATAGTATTTAGTTATAAAGGCCAATAAACTAATAGTATTTGATAGTATTTAGTTATAAAAAGCCAATAATCTAATAGTATTTAGTTATAAAGGCCAATAAACTAATAGTATTTGATAGTATTTAGTTATAAAGGCCAATAAACTAATAGTATTTGATAGTATTTAGTTATAAAGGCCAATAATCTAATAGTATTTGATAGTATTTAGTTATAAAGGCCAATAAACTAATAGTATTTGATAGTATTTAGTTATAAAGGCCAATAAACTAATAGTATTTGATAGTATTTAGTTATAAAAAGCCAATAATCTAATAGTATTTGATAGTATTTAGTTATAAAGGCCAATAAACTAATAGTATTTGATAGTATTTAGTTATAAAAAGCCAATAAACTAATAGTATTTGATAGTATTTAGTTATAAAGGCCAATAAACTAAAAGTATTTGATAGTATTTAGTTATAAAAAGCCAATAATCTAATAGTATTTGATAGTATTTAGTTATAAAAAGCCAATAAACTAATAGTATTTGATAGTATTTAGTTATAAAAAGCCAATAATCTAATAGTATTTGATAGTATTTAGTTATAAAAAGCCAATAAACTAATAGTATTTGATAGTATTTAGTTATAAAAAGCCAATAAACTAATAGTATTTGATAGTATTTAGTTATAAAGGCCAATAATCTAATAGTATTTGATAGTATTTAGTTATAAAGGCCAATAATCTAATAGTATTTGATAGTATTTAGTTATAAAGGCCAATAATCTAATAGTATTTGATAGTATTTAGTTATAAAGGCCAATAAACTAATAGTATTTGATAGTATTTAGTTATAAAAAGCCAATAAACTAATAGTATTTGATAGTATTTAGTTATAAAAAGCCAATAAACTAATAGTATTTGATAGTATTTAGTTATAAAAAGCCAATAAACTAATAGTATTTGATAGTATTTAGTTATAAAAAGCCAATAAACTAATAGTATTTGATAGTATTTAGTTATAAAGGCCAATAAACTAATAGTATTTGATAGTATTTAGTTATAAAAAGCCAATAATCTAATAGTATTTGATAGTATTTAGTTATAAAGGCCAATAAACTAATAGTATTTGATAGTATTTAGTTATAAAGGCCAATAAACTAATAGTATTTGATAGTATTTAGTTATAAAGGCCAATAAACTAATAGTATTTGATAGTATTTAGTTATAAAAGCCAATAAACTAATAGTATTTGATAGTATTTAGTTATAAAAAGCCAATAAACTAATAGTATTTGATAGTATTTAGTTATAAAAAGCCAATAAACTAATAGTATTTGATAGTATTTAGTTATAAAGGCCAATAATCTAATGGTATTTGATAGTATTTAGTTATAAAAAGCCAATAAACTAATAGTATTTTAAATATCTGAAGCAGACAAAATCTGATTAAAATCAAGAGCTCTACAAAATGGATATATGACAGGCAGTGATAAAAGTTCAAGTTTGGTTGATTTTTGGATTGGAATTCCAGGTCTACCGGTTTTAGTAATTTATCAGATGATGCATCACATTTTGTGTTAGGGAAAGTTATCATTAGCAACCATTTGTTCTGACTGATATTTTTTAATTTCAGCAGTATCAAAGCTGTAATTTGATAACTGAAACAAAATGTAAACCGAAAACAACCTACTAGTGGTGTCTGTGGCATCTACTTATTGATATGTACGTGTAGACCTTAATTTGAATCAGATTGGAACCAGACACTGATTCAGAAATTTGCTTTCAGTGCATATTTGATGATAATTGTGATTTGTACATACTGTAAAGCTGAATATGAGGTTGAGCATGCCTTCCTTCTCATCCCCCTGCTTGCCACTCAGTGGGAACCACTCATCTATTGTGCCACCATTCAAAGCATCCTCTGGGATGGTAACATATGCCCAGGCAATTCTGTCATCCACTGTAAAGGATCTCTGTAAAACCAGGTTAATTTACAGAAATTGTTTCAACATATTTCTTAGTACAAATATAACAAAGAACTATGATATACTTAGCTTAAATAAAGTAAAATTCATACAGTTCATGCTGACGTGTGGTACTATTTCAGCTCTAGGTGTCATTTTTTATAATCTGAGTAAATATACCTTTAAATGTCAAATATTCAGTTTATTTCATATCTCATTGATCAATATTCCTTGTAAGATCATTGTATAACTGCCCCAGGAAATAGATCTGACAAAAACAGTGTTATGGTTCATGGACACCAAGAGGTGTGATCCAGTGTAAACCCAACTGAATGTCGTGCTCTGATGACAGAATGAAAGCACACAAATTGGAATAAATTTGTACTACCCCCTGCATGGTACTGATTCAACCCAATGAGTACTCTTCTTGACCCAGTTTAGTCTTCTTGACCCAGTTTAGTTACCAGCTGCCATTGTAAAAGTACATAGTGTAAAAGAACATAGTGACTGATAATTTTCATATGGAAGTTCTGTGATAAAAACTAAGGTGCAAATCACTCAACAATCAAAAATTAACAGACCCTGGTGAAACTATATTAGTATTAAATTTACTAAAAAAAATAAAATTTTTGTTTCATATCAATAAAGGCACTAACATAACCACATTGATGTACACTTTAGATTTGTATTGGTAAAAAAGTATGACCCCAAGGCTGACCAAAAAGTCTAAAGATATCTACGATGGCATGAACGACAAAACAGGTCACCTACATATGGACTCAAATGTATATACCAAATTTAATTTATCAACCTCAAGTGTTTTATTGTCAAAGTTCAAAAAGGGTAATACATTTTTACAATTTGAAACATTGCTGTAATGTTCTGAAAAATCGAATCAGGTCATCTACATATGATTACAAGTATACATACCAAAAATCGAATCAGGTCATCTACATATGAATACAAGTATGCATACCAAAAATCGAATCAGGTCATCTATATTTGAATACAAGTATGCATATATATAAAATCATATCAGGTTATCTACATATGAATACAAGTACACATACATATAAAATCTAATCAGGTCATCTACATATGAATACAAGTATGTATACATATAAAATCTAATCAGGTCATCGACATATGCACATAAGTATGCATAACAAAAATCTAATCAGGTCATCTACATATGAATACAAGTATGCATACCAAATTTCATTTGTCTACCTTAAGTTGCTTTTTGTTCAATCATGCTGACACAGTTTTTGTAAAAACAAAATCTCAAGTCAAATAAGTTAAAAACTGTAAGAAACTGAAACATTGCTGGAATGATCTGAATATCTAAAGAGGTCACCTACATGTGAATACAAACATACATATCAAAGTTGATTTATCCACCTCATACAGTTTTTGTTAAATTGTGCTAATAAGGTTTTTGTAAAAATTGTCTAAATTGTGCAAGAAAAGGTTGTTGCCAAAAATGTCTACATCCAAAAAGTTCAAAAATGTGCAAAAACAATTAAAACATTGCTGTAGTAACCTGAAAATCTATTCAGATCATCTATCTATGAACACAAATAAGCCTATCAAATTTCATTTGTCTACCTCAAGTGGTTTTTACTTAATCATTCAAACAAAATTTCTGTTAATCATGCTACAAAAATTCTGTCAATAAAGTCTAAGTCCCAATAAGTCAGCAAGAATACCATGAATGGCACATTATATGCCCACCCAGTGTTTAATAGTCCTCTGTTTAGGCATGAGTAGTGTCTGGTTGACTCTGGAAATTATTGACCAATGGGTATTAAGAACCACAATCTCTGGTCAAGGTATGCAGTCTTGAACTAAACATAATGTGCAGAAACCATTATTTTCTTATTAGACCTACCATAACCATGACCAAGACCATGACTTCTGACCTCTGGACCAGAGAATCAACAGATTTCTTTATTAGTGCAAGTGCAGCCATCCACAAAGTTTTGTCAAGGAACTTACACAAGAAAAAAAGTTAATCTCCAAAACCCATTTCTAAGCCACAATGGCACTCACATTTGACCTTTTGTCCCCAAAATCAATAGACCTCTTCCATACTTTAAGAACAAAACCTCCACAAACTTTGGTCATGATATGTGATCTGGAATAAAAGTTGTTATGCAAAAATCATTTTTCTTCTTCAATCACAGTGACCTTGACATTGGACATTTTGACCCCAAAATCAATAAGCTTTTCTCTTACCCAACTTGTCAGTTATCCACAAACTTTAGTGAAGGTACATGGTTGATAACTGAAATTTTTGTGCAGAAACCATTGTATTTCTTTCAGCCAGTGATTTTGACCTTTGACCTTTTGACTCCCAAATCAATAGCTTTCTACCTTACACCAAATGCAAGCCATCCACAAAGTTTGGTGAATACTTTAGATCACAGAGAACTTAATTTATTGTGCAGAAACTGTTTTCACTCTTTCAGTCAGTGACCTTGACCTTTACCCTTTTGACCCCAAAACTGATGGGGTTCTTTTTACCTCAAGTGCAAGCCATTCACAAAATTTGGTGACTCTAGATGGTGGAGAATTCAGTTATTGTGCAGAAACCATTTTTCTTTTTTCAGTCACAGTGACCTTGGCTGTTGCCCACAAAATCGACAGGGTTCTTCCATGTCCCAAATGTGCAAGCCATCCACAATGTTTAGAAATTGTGCAAAAACAAAATGTTTAACTGACTGATGGATGGATGTGCCAACAACATCATAACACAAAACACACTGCCATATGGCAGGCATGTTAAAAAATGTGTAAAAACTTTAAAATTGTTGCAATGGCCTGAAAATCTGATAATGTATTCTACATATGCATACAAATATGCTATACAAATGTTCAGTTAAATGTGCGGACTTTGTACACAATGAAAATTGCACAGACATGTGGCAAATTTAACATAATTAAATTCAGATATGTTCATTGATATGTATAAAGGCTTTGTTGATTTTGATATGACCCCTGTACTATACCATGTTCTTTATTGACTTGCCATATTACACATTATCTTTTCAAGAGTGCATGAATCATAATGAATAGAATGTTGTGATGTTGTGAGCAATGTGAGTATTCAGAATTTTTACATTACGATAACCCTGTGAACGGAGGCTTGAATTTCTGCTGATTTAGCTGGTTTGAAGTTGTTCCCATATAAACTAATTCAATGTTGAATAGTTCTTTGTTTCTTTAACAAAATGCTGCCAAATTCAATGGGAAAACAAATGAATATTCAAATACCTATTTTTTATTTGAATATTTGCAAAAAAGTATTCTGATTTTAATGTTTGAATTATTTATTTCAGCTCTAGCAATGGGCATAAAAATTACAGGCACGTAATGGTCTTTTATTCCACAATACAAGTAGTAATTCATATATTTTTTAGAAGTAGCATATTCCTTCAAACATGTTTTCTCAGTTATAAAGTTAGAAACTAAATGTTTATAATACAAAATTAAAGGCTATAAGGGCTTTGACATTTGTCACTACAAGTGTCATATGCACTGATTTTTTTCTATGTTTTAAAATTAAAGAAACATCTGAAAATTCACTGAATATTAAAAAGATTTTCTTCTTTTTTGCTTACTCAGTCTGTAAAAGAAAGATTTTTCGAAACTTAATTACAAACTTACCTCATCAAATATTTCAACATAAAGGTTTTTTACACCATGTGGAATATAACTGAAATGTAAAATGATAATGTTCGTACACAGCTAATGAATGCATTTAAAAATTGATCAATGAATCTATTCATTTAACTATCCATTAACTTAATTATCACTTGACTTATTCATCAATTTATTCATCTAACCATCCATTAATCTAAACTATTAATCTCTTTCAATCTATTCAATAATCTAACTTTCTTTAAAATTATTAACTCACCCATCCATTTAATGATAAATGTATCTATTTCGATCAATCCATCCTTCCATATATGTCAGTCTGTTTGTCTGTCTATCTCAAAAAGTTAATCTTCATTTGAACAAACAGAGTAGTAAGGAGTTCAGTTTACTGTCCAGTTTATAGAAAGTGGTGTACTCACCAAGAGACCATTTTGTTCCATCTAGGATTTTTGGCTCCATTGTAGGCTGTCGGGGTTTCAAACACGGCATGGCCAATTCTTATCCTGCAGTAGGGATCCATCTTGGTAATACCATAGTTCTTTGCTAATTTGGCCTGTGAAAAATAACAATCTTTAATTACAAACAGTTAGAAACAGTTCTATTAGTCAGGATATAAATTAAGGGAAAATTAAATTTAAAGATCATTTAATCACTGTCTCTACATGAAACTTTGAAGTTACATGTAAAAATCTGAAATCTGTTTGCCATGCAAGGACAAGGTTAACTCTACATGCCATGTCTACATTCATCGCCAGGACCTAAAAACAAGACTTATTGTTTTGTAATTGAAACTAAACTTATCATTCAGAGCCTGACACTGATTGTTCCCCAGTTGCCTAAGACGAAACTACCAAAACATGTTATTTTTCCTTCTACTTGTCGTATCAAGCATGTAGAGATTGGGTTGACTGGGTTGAACTGAAATTAAAGAACCTTGTACATATGTCTCTGTTTGAGTAATTAGGACATTGAAAACAGTATCATCATTCCCACTTACTTTTGTAGTTGGAGGCTAATGGTCAAAATTGAGGGCACATGGATATATTAGTTTTTGCTTTCATTTTTTTAAATTCCTAACTACCATCAGAATGTTTTTTTTAATACATGGTAATCTATCTATCTATCTATCTATCGATTGATCGATCCATCCATCCATCCATCCATCCATCCATCCATCCATCCATCCATCTATCCATCTGTCAATAAACTAACATACATACAGTCATGCATGTATACTAACAGTGTAATGATATATCTATAAATAGGTACACATTGGTTCCCCACTGAATAGCAATTCATTTTGGTACAAATTCTTCTGTATCTGTATTTTAACCCTAACTGTCTCTAGGTTAGACTGGTTAAGGAACCATTTATGTTTCCTCAAAATAATGTTTGATATTACAAAATAACACCATAACCAGCCAAATGCATGGTTTAGTAAAGGCTGATGGTCAATCACTGTCAAATGAGCCTGAACCAGATCTTATGATCAATAAGCAGGCAGAGAGCACTGTTTGGACTCACTTTGGCTTTAAACAAAAAGAAATATAGTGACATTGATGAATTGTTAGCAGTATGCCATAGATGCTTTGAAAGCTTGAGCTATTCTGGGAGGGACTACTTGTAATCTTACTATGTACATACATCAACATCATCCATTTGTAAAAGTTGGTAATTACTTATCTTTAAGCTGCACACTCTAGTCTCTTACCTGGCCATACATAATCTGTTCCCAAAATAAGCAGACGCACAGCTGGAAGAGGATTTTATCTATTATAATAAAACTTACAGGCTCAGCAAATCATGCTGACCATTGGTATCACATAAGTTTTCAAAATGGTCAGCTTGGTAGAAATATGTATTGATACATACTGCAATACAATCATTTATGTCATAATATGATGTAAGCTGGCAATACTTACCCCTAATACATACATACATACATACATACATACATACATACATACATACATACATACATACATACATACATACATACATACATACATACATACATACATACATATGTACGTATGTACATACATTCATACATACATACATACATACATACATACATACATACATACATACATACACACACACATACATACATACATACATACATACAGATTAAGACTGGGTATTTCAACAGAATTAGGGGCTATGAAAGGCAGCTGATTCTGGTCCAGAAACCTTGGTTGGCAAAGAAGAGAAACTAACTCATAGTTACCACTGAACTGTAAACAATCCTTTTGCACTGAAAAGGCATGAATTTCACTCCTCCTCGCTGACACACAGGAGAAAAGGAAGACTCTTTCGGGTAAGGTTCTTGAAAGAATCTTCACTCAAGGATTCATTAAGAAGGTTTAGATAATGACCAAAGAACCTGATTGGTTCTAAAAGATGAGGGTCAAACTCAGTGGTGGAGCCCCTAGAGAACTTATAAGTATTGGTGAGGGCTGCCCTATGGCCTTTAATGATGGATACTGAGCAGTCTTCCTCCACAAAAAGAAAGAGAAAAAAATCTGCAATTATGGTTAAAAGGGGGACAGATAAAAGCAACGTGTTTCCTACTGCACCAATTATAAAATATTTTGCACTTAGCATCATAAACCTTTGAAGTCAATTGTCTTTTAGCCTGGGTATGCTGTTGGCAACATTACTAAAAAACTGATCTTGGCAGATAAATCATTTGATATGAGCCAGGCATTAGGGTAAAGAATCTGGTGAGTGTTGTGTAGTAGTGACCCTCTCTACTGTGACAGCAGATCCCTCTTCAGCAGTAATTCTTTGGGGTCATTGACCAGCAGGTTGAGGAGGTCACTGAATCACAACCACTGGGACCATAGGGGGAACTCTCACTCTCTTATGCAGTTGATGCACACCTCTCGTGATAGAAAACCACCCTGCATTTGAACTTAGGATTCTTCCAAAGATCACAAGCCCTGCAGGACTAACCCCTTCATGGAAGGGAGATGGATCTGCAGATTTTCTCCCATGGCTCTTCTAGCCAACTCAGTGTGTGAAAGACAGGCAGGTGGGAGTTTAAAACTGGGTCTGACATTCTGCTGGAGCCCCTGCTTAAAATATTTGGGATGGGGGGAGCCATAAACCTTTCAGGATGGGGTTTTTTTTCTTCGACTTAGGGACTGGTGCTGCTAATCCCTCAAATCTTGCAAGGCTACTGTAGGGATCAGCTATCTGAAAAACATATCTGCATTAAGTGGGGCAGCCCTCAAAAGGTTTTTGCTGTGCTTCAGCAAAACCTTTGATGTGTTCCCTATGAAGGTGGAGAAGCTCGGCTGAGAGTGCCAGGGACATTAAGAGCACAAGTCTTAATGTCTTGCCAATGACCTCCAACAATCTCTGAGAAAACTCCCTCCTTCAACAGACTGAAGGCAGCTGAAAAAAGATTGGCATTGGAGGCTATAGTACCTAGCGTAAGAGCCTTCAGTTGCAAATCCTTGAGGGACTTAACAGAGAGATGGGCCCAGGTTCCCACCAATATCCCCACCAAGGAAGCACCTGAGTCCAAGGTGGGAGGCTTATAGGGCCAAGCAGGTGAATGGAACCTGTAACTGGAAGCAGAAACCAACGACTGAAGCATAGAAAAGGGAACAGACCACTCCTTCTGCTGTCTGGTTGCTACTTGGCCTCATTACAACTTATGTAATAACTCTACAACCATTGCTGAGTGTGGAAGCAACAAAGTCCATTTGAGATTGTACTCCAGAGAGCCTCTCCAAACTGGTGAGGATCCTACTGTCTGAAGACCCTGTCGGCTTTGGACAGACATCTGAGAGAAGGAGGTGGTAAGCCTCATTTACCTACTTGTCAAAGGTCAGAACTTCTTCCTCTTCTGTTGCCTGACTCTCATAGAGTGGGATATGAAGATGGGGACCAGAAAAGAGAAGGACAGACACAACCGGTCATGTGGGAACTCATTTGACTCTACCAAAATCACCCTATCTTCACTCTCAGGGTGAAACAGGACTATCCCTCTTATCCTTGGAGAATGGGACTTTGTGACTGCATTGTCCTGTCTCCACTCATGGCGGGGGGGGGGGGGGGGGTAACGGGACAAACCCATTGTTCTGCTCTCCTTGCAAAAGGGGATTGATAATCATCTCTTGATGCAGCAGGAGGTGAGTGGTGGTGCCCCTCCTTTTTCTTTGATAATGATGCCAGAGGGAACAGGAAGGGTCTATGGCTTGACCAGTCTACCAACCAACGAAGCCATGTGAAAGTCATCCATGGTGTCATGGGAGGAAAGAGAGACATGGCCAACTCACCATCAGGTGATGGAAGTCACCAAGCCCAATAAGGGTTGAACAGAAACATAAAGAAAGAGGGTTATTGACCTGATCCCTTTCCCAAGACAGGTAATCAAAGCCTGGAGTCCATTCCTCATTGCAGCAGAATGGCAACATAGAGAAAGAGGGGGGTGGGCTATTGACCCAATCCCTTTCCCTGGACATATGCCCAGTCAAATGATAGGTGCCCAAACCTGATGCACAGTGCCTGGTGACCACTGATAGACACCGGGTGACCAGTATTAATCATCTTACCTTACTTGATGCATTACCCAAAGACCAGTGACCAGTGGGGGAATTAAATGAAGAAATAAATGTAGGACTTAAAAACATGGTGTAATTTTTGTTCATTCTGTGAATTTTTTGGTGTGATTTTTCAGAAATTTGCAAGAATCATGCTATCACTCATCAAAGAACAGATCCTACAAATATAATAAAAACAAAATAAATACTCATTAAACTTTATAAAAGTATTAAAATTCTCCAAGTTGATTCAGAAAAACTGCCTTTTTCTGCAACAGCCAGTAACCTCAAAAACATACATAACTTTCAAAAAAGAGTGACAGGGTACTGAGGTACAAGTTCTCTCTGCCTACATTATCAACATGAAATATGAAAATAAACCTGTTTACCTTTAATAGTAATCAGCTTATAAACCTCCACTGAGTAACAATTGGTTATTGATTAGACTATACATGCATGGAATTTCACTCGCTTCTTCGAGCTCATGTGTAAATGTTTGGCAGATGTCTTACAGATTCAAACACGATTGCAGACATAAATAATCATTAAACTGACACAAAAGCTGATCAAAAAACATGAAGTTAAACTGATTTACATTGCTCTTTAAAAGAAATGAGGAACAAGAGTTGATATTGTACTCAGAATAAAGAAGCTTTCATTTGCAAAATAGGGAGAGGTGACACCAACTCAAGACATAGCGAAGTCAGCTTCACTGTTTCTGCATATTGGGGCAAAAGGACAGTCACTGGGGTGACTATTTCACCTGAATCGCCCCCTATCATGGACCCAACTACTGATGTCCTTTTTCTGCAAAAAAATCATGTTATAGAGTAGAACTGCAAAGGGGCAAGTGGCATGGCAAAAGTTCCAAGGTCACATTTTGTATTTGTCTATCCATGGATGTGTGACAACTTGATGGTTAAGGGATGTAAATTTTGCTTTTTTGTTGAATTCCTATCAGGGATATATGGAAGCCAAAAGTAGGCACTTTCTTATATTTAAAAAAATGAAAAAAGGGACAGGCTATTTATTGAGGCAGGTTCATTTATGGAGCAGAATACAGTGTTTCCTTTTTTTTGGTACTGAATACATTGTGACAACTTCATCACACTGTATATAAATACAGTCAAAACTTCTTTAAGAGTCACTTGAATTAAGCAATCACTTCTTTTAAAAGCCACTTATTTAGGATTTCATAAAACTAGTTATAGATATATGCTGGTTATTGTCTGTATATCAAGCCCACCTGAGCTACCAGTAAATTCCAAATCCGAAGATAGTGGGATAAAATGGTATCGAAATAAAAGGAAAGTATAAATCTTTAACACTGAGGTTAACCTAGGGTATGGACAGACATACAATCCGACATGCACACATATGTCAAACTGATTGCTATATCGAGCTACCGCCAAAGCAGCTCAACAAAACTAATAAAGCATCCACCTGTCTTCGATGATGAATTTTTTCCTGTCCCAGGCTAGAGATGGTCTATTAACACAAGTTTTACTGTAATCAGCATACCTGTATGACACTTAAACTAAGCCTGCCTGCCAGGTTAGCAGGCATCATGCCAACCCCTGCCTGCTGCTGTGCCTGAAGAATCTGTGCAAGCCGTTCATCTGTCATGACCTGTTGCTGCTGCACTGAACCACCAACTCGGAGGAAATCTTCAGGTAACTCATTCACCAGCACCTTTAGGACAAAAGACACAATCAGATTAGAGAGATATAGTTAAAGAGTTCATACAGAAATTACAAAAGCTGAGAGGTCCTCTTTTTATGCATATGAGTGATTTCCATGGACAAGTGGCACTTTAAGCAGATTCAGTATTATGTAGTGTAGGAGGAGTAAAACTAATGCAGGACAAGTAAAATTTCCAAGTCACTTGACCTGCAGGTCAAATACTAGTAGCCAACTAAAATTTTGTTTTATTCCTGTGCCCCCAAGAGAGAAATGTTGTTTAAGTCATGCCCTCTCACTTCCTACCATGTTTCCATTTGATCTGAGATTTCTTGAAGAACCTTATCCAGGTATTACAGAGAATGATGATTCATGTGCCCAACTAGTCTAGACAGCTTAAAATCATTATTAGGCAGCAGGAATGATCAAATCCCATAGCCTGACATCCCAGACTATTTATTTTCGAAGTCAGACAAGTAAAATTTTCCAAGGCATTAGTCTGTACAAGTGCTATATTTTTGTATTTCAAACAAGTCTGGCACACACTAATCTTCATGCTTTAATCACTTTATCTGCCTTTAGCTGGCCATTCATGTCCTGTGGGCATAATGAATTCTTGAATCTACCTTCATTTATTCATTCATGTCCTGTGATATATCACACCTACAGTAAGTTGTCATTGATAACTATCGCTAATCTCCTCACAGCTCATACTCTTTCAGAATATATTGCTGCAGGAAGACTGTTTTGGCCCCAGGGTCATCTAAACTCAAGTACCTCGTCTCTGGACATTAATACACAAGCATGTTGATTGGACCCTACTTTATATCTATCACCACTGATTCAAATGCAATCAAAAACAAGATATATACAACCAGACTATGTAAGGCAGTACAGATGCATATCACTGTGAGGTTATCAGTATATAGGGATATCTGCTACATGCTACCTTGCAATGCCATCAGCTCTGAGCTCCATCTCTGCAAAAAAAGATTTCCTGACATTTTCTTCCTATGCATTAGGTAAAATCTCCACTGAAACCATTGCAGAGAAAAGATCACAGAAAATGCAAGATAAAATGAGTGTGATGCAGCTATCAAAGTGCAGTGTCTCCCTTGAACTCTCTCACTGCTCCCACTTTTACTAGAGTGAGAAGTTACTTCTATTTTTTTAACACTAGTTTGATGCATGGAGAGAAAGAAAAAGTGACTTTCATATATTTTGTAGCTTTTCGGATTGTTTGCTCTTTTGAGAAAGGTATATATGTTTGGCCTTTGGCCCATAATCATAGTCTGGGTTTGAGGCCCTGCATCAAGACTAACATTTAGCCCATGGACAATGCACTGCAGCAATCAACATAGTTGTACAACTAGATACCATCTTGAGATGGTTACAAAGGAGAGTTTACCCACATTTATTCTATGATAAGCCCATGCTTGATAATCATCCCACTCCCATTTTTACAAAATTTTGGCATATATCTACTAAAAATAACTTTGTATGATATAAAGCCCATTTGGACAAATTTATCAGGCTCAACCTCTGATATCTAGACAAGATCTGAATGAACTGGGTACTGTCGTACTCGTGTATAATCTGGGTCCAAATGCAAACAACACAGATCCTGATCTGGTGTCGCATAATGCACCAGCAGATCAGGGTCTGTTTTTTGTTCTACTAATTAGTCCTTACAAATGCATAGACCCAGATCTGTCGGCATGTTATGCGATGGCAGATCTGGGTCTATGCAGTTGACATAAGCTTATACACGAGTATATACAGTATTTTACTCCCTAGTTTGGAATCAATCATGCTATTTTACATTTCTGATAGGGTATTTGGTGGCCACCATACAATACCAACTCATGATACCAGGCTAAGCCGTAAATATCAACATCAAACAGTTTAATGACCAAGACTAATTCTGGGTGTACTTGATTATACAGCTGTATCTGAGTAAGTGTTTTCACCATGATCAAGTACTACCATTTAAAATGTGCCCAGAACATTTGGAACTTGTCCCAACAAATAGTTTCTAATTATCAGATGCACTATAGGAAACATTGACTATGTTTATGGTAGAATAAATACACTGAGTGGGCTGAGACAAAAATCACTTTTTTATCTTGAAGAATTTATCACTTGTCCATGGATTTAAGTAACAGAAAATACGGTCAATATTGTTGAGTGAGTTACTTTGTTTTTATTTAATATTTAAATTAAATTCAACTTAATTATATTCCATTCATTACATTTAAAAGCTATTATTTTAGATCAATAATCAATATCAGTTTTTCAAATTTTAACATCTCACCAAAAATGTCATGGTACAGTATAACATGCACAACCCAAATCTTTTCCTAGCAATATATGAACTGAATACACATTACTAGTAATGGAGATATTGTATTTCTGATTGCTTAAAAGTTGTACAATGCTTCAGTTATTCAAATTAAAAAAGGGTTTTTAAGTAAATGTCATAACTACTCAAGGCCATCTCAGATGCTACTGTCGAGTACATCTTTTAATGCTAGGCTAGTTTTATGTAAAACCAACAAAGATCTACCATATATACTCGCATATAATCTAGGTCCAAATGCAAACAACATAGACCCTGATCTGCCACCGCATAATGCACCAGCAGATCAGGGTCTATGTTGTTTGTTCTACTGATTAGTCTTTACAAACTGCATAGACCCAGATCTGCTGGTGCAGATCTTGATACTTGATCTTCTTGAACTTATACAGCTAAAGGCAAGTGTTCAACAAATTTCCTAAATCAGGAAGTCAAAGTCCAGGACTTTCTGGGTATCATTTTTGGAAGTCCCATCATTAAATATAGGAAATCCCAAAATGTTCAGTGGTATAATAGTTTTAAATTTCTTTAGTGCAAACATATCAGTTACACTGTTGCATCTGTGTAAGAGAGAGAGTGATAGAAAGAGGTAAAAAATCTTAGAGATTAGTAGATGATAATTCATTTTCTATTTTAATTGTGCAGTGCAGGGAGAGGAGTAAAGATTTTGGCAAGTTCAGAAATTTAATCTTTGGGTGATTATGAACGGTGGGGGGGGGGAGAGACAGACAGACAGGGATTCCACTAATGGCCATCCCATCATACTGTACGCCTGAATTTCACTTGTCCCAGATTTGATTAAACTGTTTTCCTTACTTTTAATGCATTTAGAATGTTCCATATGCATTTTTAGTCAATTTAACCATGTAAAATACACAAGATAATACTTATCTTGAGCACTGGAAACCCCACCCCCATCCCCAGGCTTATCATAGCAGAATTACTGTAATCTGCAGTAGTTATATTTAACAATTATTACTATAAGGGACCAACCGTTTAATTTTCAGAGGGCAGGAGAGGAGAGGGTTTGTAAAAACTTACAACCCTCAGATAGCACATTGCACAATACATCTCCATTTCTATTCAGTCATTCATGCACTCTCAAAAAGATAACATGCAATCTGGTACATTGATAAGATGGCATAGAACAGAGGTCATATTAAAGTAAACAAAGCCTTTGTGTATCAATCAAAGTAACCATTTAATTATATTAAATCAACCACATGTCGATGTGATTATGATTCTGAACAAATCACTTCACTAAGATTTTTTTTTAGATAGTTCCCAAATTTTACTGAAAAAGTAATCAAGAGTTACTGCCCTTTTTACCTACAGTCCATCTTCAGTGATAAGTGAATGTTTTTGGTCATACTGTATTTGAAAACAAACATTTAAAATAGCACACCCACCTCAAAATAATGAAGACCCAAAAAATGTCATTTAATTAGATTTAAATGAATGGGTTCAGTGTTTCAATGTAGATTTGAGGTGGAGGGGGTATGGTGGTGTACCAATAAAAACAAAAGTAGACAAAGAAAAAATAATGATTTTATAGCTTTATTCACAAATATGAATATTCTAATTCTATCCAAATACGTTCAATGAATATTCAAATAGGAAATTTTTGTATTTCTTCTAGCTCTAACAGTGATAAGTATTAGAATGGCTTTAATGGAATTAAATCCATGTCTAGTCTGCAGAAGAGACTGTGTTAAGTTGGAGTCAGTATCAGAATGGCTTTAATGGAATTAAATTCATGTCTAGTCTGCAGAAGAGACTGTGTTAAGTTGGAGTCAGTATCAGAATGGCTTTAATGGAATTAAATTCATGTCTAGTCTGCAGAAGAGACTGTGTTAAGTTGGGGTCAGTATTAGAATGGATTTAATGGAATTAAATTAGTGTCTAGTCTGCAGAAAGACTGTGATAAGTTGGGGTCAGTTTAGGGAAGTTTCACTTTTTGTAACTTTGAGCTTTGATCACTCCTTAATTATTGACCGGACTTGGCTCCAATTTTTAATTTAGGTTACATTATATCAAAGTAGTAACAGATCATTAAATGTTATAACTTTGAAATCAATGTATTAACAGATGTTTAAATGTTATAACTTTTGTGCAATTAGATAAGATCTTCATATGCAAATGAAAATGGTGAAGCTAAGATAACATTTATTTATCGTCAGCATCATATCAAACAACAATTCAACATACGCTCTAATGAGCTTTTTACCAACATGACATAAAAGCAATAAAGACATGAAATCAACATGATTTGCAAGACACATCAACACAGCATAATACATGTACAAACATACAATGGGGCAAATTACATAGCGCATAACTTAAATTATATATGAAGCAAAGCATTTTAACAAAGGCAGTAATTAAAAGTGAATTTACTATTTAGGTAACTAAAAAACCCATAAGTTAGAAACTGAAGGACAAAAAAAAATTAAAAGTCTAGGTAACTTAAATTATAAGTTAAATTTTAAATTAAATTAAATGAAAAGTAAAGCACCAGTTTCACACTAAAAGCATGCTAAGCTGCAAATTGAGCCTTACTTTTTAAAAGGATGTTAAGTAACAGTAGGGCATTTGATGGTACATTATACAAAGTAAAACAAAATGATAACACATATATAAGTTGCATACATGTCATACATGTCCAAACCCCCACCCCCCGACACTGTCGTGTTTAGAAAAACAATTTTCAGCAATCTTAGCGAGAAAAAAAAAATCCCACACAAAAAAATGTACATTTCTTGATCACAATGATATATGCCCATAATCTGTGGTATATATAAACAGTAAACAGTCTTGCTCAGAGCTCATGTAAAACTATCCTCAGGGCATTTTATACAGCTGTTTTAGAGACAATTAAAGAGAAGGTGGTCAGAGATAAACAGACACCTTTCAGAGATTTACTGAATTGGCTCACAATAGCTAGGGTGATGTGTCATGTCAAATCCTTTGAGCACTGCTGATGGAGAGCCCATTAGGCTAATTTGCATAGGTAAAGTACACTAAGTGGAACAACCCAATTTGTCTGAAATTAAGTACATTAAACAGATGCGTGTTGAAAAACAAATGTTATTACACATCACTGACTGCACTGAATGAGAATGTTGAAGCCATCTTTATTAAAGTTTGTGAACAGCGGCAACGTTTCTTTGAAGTCGGATTTTCACTTCATATATAAAATTCAAAACATGATTATTTTGGTAGGTTGAACAGCACGATTCAATCTCTAATGATGTGTTGCATCTAGGATCCAAAGGTCAGGGGACATTGTGTGACACACCCTCCAGATTTGGGAGACACACAACATTTTAAAGTGACAAAGGAAAATTGTGGTACAAAATGCACTAGAAGTGCTAAAAATGAGATAATCTTATTTGCTTCGACAGTTTTGCCACCTTAACTTTCTCATGTTTACCTTGGACATTTACGTGATTGCAAAAAACGTTGTATCATGTGATCAAGTAACTCATGAAAACATTAACATGTTTGAATATCTGGTTAACCTGAAATGAACTGGACCATGGAATTTTAATAATTTAAAGCTATTAAATCATTAATCAAATGACAAATTGTGTATTTGCATAAATTAGTACCTTTTTTCATTAATTCAGCCAGAGAATAAATTAAATCTTCACTGCCATAGGTGTGACTTTAACCTTGAAAATACGTTACAATAGAGGCGGTCAAAGACTTTAGCAACTCAGTCGACTACCACAAACCTTGAATGTTTTCATTGCCAGATTCATTGTTTTGAAATGGATATTCATTGCCATCTTACATGTTTTTATCACTTTTAGCGACTTTGGCCATTGCTTGCGCCAACATAGATGTGGATGCACATTCGCGAAGGAAAGTGTAGGCATATTTGTGAACACAAATGACACTTGCATTACTGTCAAGCCAACTAATGAACTATTGAAAGCAGCAAAGACTGCATGTAATTAAAACTCCACTCCACTGTCCAACGGATTTTAAAGACAGTAACTTGGTGTATTTTTGTATTTAATGTCTGTGAGGTTGTGACCATGTTTGTGGTGATGTTATGTGACAATGCTAAGTCTAAAAATGGTTTGTTTTTTTTTGTAAGTATATTAAATGCTTCAGAGAAAACAGATGATATTTTCTTTTATTCATATTTGAATTTCCAGTCATTTGCTATAGTCTGATTTGAAAAGATAGATTATTCTCATTTGGATGATGTCGCTTTTGGGGGGTTACACGCACTGACCCCCCCTTGAGACCTCAAAACACACTTTTTGACTCTCAAAAAAACCCCAACACTGTCTGGGAATATGGCAAGTATGTATTGTAGTTGTCATCATCATGGCATGAGAGTTGGAGGGGGGGAAGTAAATGCAGATATAACATTTACAGTCTTTACTATTCCAGGATAAAACGAATGATCTAAATGAATTAAAATCTGATTCCTCTCTCAAGAGAGTTGGTAACTCATTTCAAGGAATGGCAGCTGCAAATGTAAAAGAATTTTTGCCATATGTTGAGGTTTAATTCTTGGGACATCTAAAATATCTGAATATTTTAAAATTGTGTTTAAAACCAAATCACCCAAACATTTGGGAACACACTTATTCAGAATTTTTAAAGTCTCAAGAGCCATTGACCTTAGTCTGCGCACCTTCAGGGTTAGCATTTTTTCCTTCAGTAAGAGTTTATGATAACTGCTTATGTAATCATCATATACAAATCTCAGAGAACCCTCTTGTATTTTTTCAAGTTTAGCAGTGTTCTTATCAGGCTATGTGACAGGAGTGTACTGGGTAAGCAACTCAGCCCTGGACTTATCTGCCAGGACAGGCCCAGGGTTTTGCTCACACCAGTAAAACACCGGTAAAAACGGATTTTTTTGACAGCCCACCAGCCCACCGATGCGGCGGTCTGCCAGGACAGGCCCGGGGTCTTGCTCACACCAGTAAAACACCGGTAAAAATGGATTCTTTTGCGGCGGCCCACCGGGATTTGTCACGGTATCCCCAATGGCCAGTACACCACTGCTATGGGACAAAAGCTGAAATTGGAAAGGTTAAGGGCATGCAAGAGTTTCAGTTTGTTGAGTCTTGTTAACCTTGACCAATATGTTTCAAGTCAGTCAGCTGCCTTTTAGCTTTCATACAAAGATTGTTTTTTTTTTACATCAATTCTTAGTAGTTTGACTATTTCTTCACAGTCATGACAACATTGCTTATGTTAAGCACAAGCTTCATACCAAATGTCTTTTTACCCACAAGTAGTGCTTGAAACTTTTTAGGCTTGGCTTGCATTTTGTTCAGTGAAACAGTCAATCAGAACATTGGACTCTTTTTCAAGTGTATCACTCAGAATGTCAAAGTCTGGTGAGGAAAAATACAGAGTGTTGTCATCAGCATAGTTATTATGATAGACAGACATATTTAATATAAAAAATATAATTGTTAAAAACATTAAAGAGTAATCCCAGAGAATTGACCACTGAGGTACCCCATTTTGAATTTTAGTCCAGCTACTCAAGATACCCTGCATTTTAATTTGCTGCTTATGTTCTGACAGGTTACTAAGGTCAATAAGCCCTTAGCTTGCAAATGAGAATTATCATGATGGAGATGGTCAAAAGCCTTATCAAAATCCATCAGACTATGAGCAAATACTAAACTATTCAGTCCCTTGATGAGATAATTGTTATACTGCATACTGATACCTTGATCAACAGCTTTGGTTATATATCAACCTTCGTGGTCATATATTTTAAACGTGGACATCTGGAAGAATGGGTCTGTGATGAAACATGTACCTCAGCCTTATCAAACAAGTTTCATCATTGCATGCCAAGGAATGTCACTCCTAGATTTACAGTGTGGTCCTGGGTTAGAGACCAAGCATTTAATAGAGGTGGGGGTGGAGAAGCCTAAAAAAAAAAAAAAAAAAAAAAAAACTTTTACATGAAGATAATTTATTTTTTTGAACTAATTATAATGGACATGATTAGTTCTTGTTTTATAGAAATCAGAGCAAGAATATTCTTTTAAAGTTATTTGGGGGCATAACATTTCTTTTTTTTTTAATTCTTGCCCCCTTCCCTTACTACCCCCACCCCCATTAAATGGTCCGTATCTTCACAAATGAATGGCCTCCAAAGAATAAAGCAATGAAATGAAGTAGATGTCTATTCAGAATTTTCTGTTTCGTGTGTATATATCATCTCTCTCATTTTTTATATTTGGTTACCTGATTCTTCCACCTAGACGCATTTGTTGCTGTGGTTGACATTTCTGACGTAAATATTTACTCTTAAGTCAAATGAACATGAGAAATCACTTCCTAGAGGGGAAATAACTCTTACTCACAGGGGTAATGACCTTATTTATATCCAGTGTACGAGTTCAACTATATACAAGAGAGCTATTTGTATTGGACAAATACTTAGGTTTCCTTCAAGACGATAAATAAACTCACCGAGAATGTATAAGTAAATAATTAAATAATGTGTACATAAATTAGGACGATTAGAAAATTTACAAGTGTGAATAACTTACAGTATGGTGGACGATTTTTCCTCACACGAAATAAGATACTGTTGACAGGAGGAAATTTCTGTGTAAGGAGAATGAGAAGTCCCATTAAAATAGACAGTTTTGTTAATTTACATCTTGTTTGGATTAGGTGTGCGGGTGATCGCGAAGAGCTAACATGAATCAGACTCAATCATTCTCCAGACTGGCGCAAGGAAAAAGGGCTTCATGAATCGTGCTTAAGGGTTGCGTGCTTGCCTGATGCTCCAAGTAAAATAGTCCTACAATGTAACACGTGGACCTAATATCCCCCCTTCCCCTTCCCCGTCCCTTTATCATGGACTACAGGTAGAAAAGCTGCCAATCAACTTGTATACTTTATTGGTACTGGGCATATATATGTATTGATGTTGCCATTTCACGAAAGTTCACCAACATCATTGTTGACCAATAAAAACTGTTGCAAATTACGTAACTGCACCATATTGATAGAAACATCTTTAATTTCACGAGCGTTCTCGTTTTCATTCACTTTTGTTTTTGGATAGTTTTTATACCCGTCAAGTCTTAGGCATTGCGCGTGAGACACAGTCGTTTAGTGCAGAAATCACTCTCACACACACATCCTGAATTTTCTCACGCAGTCTTCAAAAATGTCTGTCATGTATTTTTAACCTAATGAATTTATGGTTTTGTAAATCTCTCCGGTAAATTTCCAAGTTTGCGCACTGGGATTTCCTAGAAAATAAAAAAGAAAAAAAAAATAGACACCGTGACGTGACGTTTGCTAGGAACCGGGTCAATGCCCCCCCCCCCCCCCCCCTCAGAAATGGAACGTCTGTTAAAAGAAACATATTGGATTCACCATCTGGATACTAGTATGTATCCAATAGGTTTAAATTCTAAGATAATATATGAACTTGATTTATAAATTTATTGTATTTGGTCACTTCTATTGTTATTGGTGTGGATCAGAAACACATTCTCAATAACTGGTTTGGTTGGGCTGAACCCGCTTTAAACTATTTTGCTTACAACGTTTTGGGTATTTACTTCTCAACGGTAACCTATACAACGCAGCTTGTTTTGTTGTTGTTGTTGTTTTTTTTTGTTTTTTTTTTTGTTCTTTTTGTTTAACATATAATTTTATTGTCATATGTACATGTTAAAAGATACAAACATCCATATATATATATATATATATATATATATATATATATATATATATATATATATATATATATATATATATATGAATGATTAAAAACAAAACCACCACATTTCTCTGCTGACTGCTGATATATATATATATATATATATATATATATATATATATATATATATATATATATATATATATATATATATATATATATATATATAATGAAAACTGCCCAACCCATAATAATGGAACTGAAATTTTATAATTTTATTTATTATTTGCAGAAAACTTTCAAAAATGTCAATACAAAAGTATTGTTCAAATTAAAAATGTACCATCCCCTCTATGGTGCTTCTTTTGAACCATTTATTTATCAAAATAATAAAAAATAATTCATGTTCCTACTTTTAAAATCTGATATTATACAATTTTACAATCTTAAAATCTTTGTACAATAATTGTACAAAGGGGCATAATTCAATATTAATTCTAACATGGAACGTCTATTAAAGGAAACATTTGGATTCACCGTTTGTATACTGTCATAAATATCTGAAAAGTTCTAATTATAAGTTTATTTATAATCTCAGTTGATAAATTCATAATATTTAATCAATTATACACGGAAATAAAACTGTTTGTCTCTATTTCTGTATGTACGTAATACCAATAAATAAGAAGAATTTTGCAGTGCTGCACATGCTCAGCAGTTAGCATTCAGCGAAGAAAGCTGAAAAGGATCCGGTTGTTTCACACCCTGGGAGATGAGCTATTCTATATATGTCTGCTACTCTACTCAATTTACGAGGTGTTTGAAGGGTACAGTGTGCAATTATTACATTATATCCTTTTGTGTAAGTTTGAGAAGGACAGTCCAACAAATGAAGTACTCTTCTTCTTGAATTAATGGAAAGTAAAGGTGGAACAAAACAGCCCGCGGTGGCTCAGTATATGAAGTAGCTGCTTTTGAATCAACCATAAATATGAAATCATTTTTACCTAAGAAAGAATTAAAGAAACATTTCAAATTGTTGAAAATAAATGTTTCAGTTGTCGATGGATTTCCAGATGGTTCATTGATAATGCCTAAAGCCAGTTTCTGAAGCGCAACATATTCTCTGGATGTTTTGAGAGTATAATATCTTCAAGAAATATCAATCAATTGTAAAAACAAATAACAGGACGAAAATAAAATAAAATTGGCTGAATTGAAAGAGTGAATGACTGAACAATCTATTTATACTTTACAAAAGCAAGGTTGAAAAGACTTTAATACAGAAAGATCTATGTAAGTCACATGGGTGACTGGTGGCAGGCAGACATTGTTAACATGCACGCACATGAAAATACTATGATGGATACAACTGTATTTTGACAGTGATATGTCTTGTCAAATACTCTTAGGCTGATAAAGTAAAAGCGGAAAAGGGAGATGATATATACGTCATCTTCAAAGACATTTTCAAACAGAGAAAGCCTAAAATATACAGTTTGATGAAAGAAACGGATTACAAAAACAAAAATGTTAAGGATTCATCGGAAAAGTTAAACATTGAGTATTTTTCAACTTATTCAGACAAACAAGCATCTCTAGTGGAAAGGTTTAACAAAACTCAGAAAACTAGAATGTTAAAGTAGTTCACCCAAAATTAAACCAGAAAATAGGATGACGTTTTGTCAAAGCTAATTTATACTGTAACACCCATCACACGTTAATAGACCTGATCCCGGTTGAAGCTAGCAAGGAAGAGAATAGATCAACAGTATAGAGCAATCTATTTGGTTATTTAACAACTGATAAATTTGGAACTCCTAAATTGAAACTTAGTGGAACAGTACTAATTCTAAAACAAAAAACAATTTTTGCAATTTTTGCAAAGGGCTGCCTTTCTAACTTTACCGAGGAAATGTCCAAAATGAGAAAAGTAATTTTAGGATATCTGGTTATTTACAAACTGGAAGACTTATTAAAGGGGGGGGGGGGGGGTATTAAGGGCATTTTTTTACGAGCAAAAGTTATCTCTATCTGGCAAACAAGATGGTATATACAAAATTTAAATGATTTTGAAGACCATAATAATGAAAGGTAAAAAGTATATGGTATATACAAAATTTTAATGACTTTGAAGACCATAATAATGAAAGGTAAAAAGTATATGATGTATACAAAATGTTAAATGATTTTGAAGACCATAATAATGAAAGGTAAAAGGTATGCACTTGTTGAATTTAAATGATATGATGAATCATTTAACAGTCGGGAACGAGCAGAAAGCATTATTTTGTTCAAATAAATGATGGAGGAAGCACACTATATAGCAATATTAAGGACCATGTAAACGTTTTGCAAGATAACGATTTTGCTACAACGTAACAAATGCAGAAAATAAAGAGCGCATTAAAAATGAAGGCGTTAGGCATTCACGTTCTTCGAATTTGTATTGATTACAAAACAAGAAGAAAAAAGCACATCCAAAAATATGACAGTTAAACAATAAATGGTAACATGACATACGTGATAATGAGATTACAGTGTGGGCAATGGCCTGGAATTGTAATAAATTACATCACAGAAGAAATTAAAAGAGATAACATACAAAAATGTGCAGTTGATTCCAACCACATTTCGAACACGCTGAATAACAAATACAATGCTAAAGACAAAAAACTGGTCTACAAGATTTTTAATAAAATACAGGGGAATGAATATTACATAAATATTGATACAACCATGAGAATATTTAAACTTATTCAAATTTTACGTAAAGAAAGTATTGCAATACTCGATCCATCATGCATTTACTCATCCATAAAACCTTAAGTCATAACGAATTACCACAAAATTAACCAAAATTAGTTGATATGGGATGAAGCATTAAGTAGTACACACTTTTTATAGTGTGTTTATATACGGATTTTGAATATTCAGTTTTCTGAGAAATTTCGTTTCATAATAATTTAAATGATACTACTTAAATAAATCGTTCAATAATATTAAGAGGAGGCGCGTCATAAAGAGCAACAGTAGTTGTAAAATTATACAATTGCAACAAAGATAGCAATAGATGAAATAGAAAAACGAAATACAAAATACCAGAGGTGCAAATATTATGTAAAAGACACGAGATTAATCTGGTATTACAAGCGAATAAAAATTAAGAGATAAAAGGAAAAAATATACATTTAGTAAGGGCAGCCACAACATTGTGAATTGATTTCGGACTTTTAGGACATTTATGGTTGTGCAGCAGGTACATAGTGTTTTTCAAACATAAATCTTGTTCTTATTTCAAACACAAGGCCTTACCAGATCAGCAGATTGCTCAAAAGTCCGATATATTTCCACTCTGTGATGATGATCATCAGATCCACAAAACAATAAATATAACTTACTTCAGTTAAGTATTTTACTGTCAGACGCAGTTTTGCATTATATACAAAAGGAGAGACAGTGTAACCTATATATATATATATATATATATATATATATATATATATATATATATATATATATATATATATATATATATATATATATATATATATATAACCGACTCTCTACTCTCTAACAGTTGGTCCAAGTTTGAGCATAAGAAATATATTGGGTCGAAGCGTGTATTGGGTCGAAAAAAGGGTTGCGACCTAATGTTTCACAATCAATTTCTTTACTTTTCTCCTTTTTCGGTCGGAAATTCTTTGTTGAGATACAATTCCACGGCCCTGAAAATTAATAATCAACTCTATTTCCAATGATTATGCACCAAACGTTCTAACATTTTGCTTTCAGAGTTGAGGGGGCTATATCTGGCTAGTGTAAAAAAAAAGTACATTATGTTGAAGGACCATTTTTTTGCATTCGTTTCGATAAAAATAGGTTTATATCTTTGTCGAATCTAACTCATAAAGAAGTAGATTGATATTTGTTTTAAATAAGCGTGTATTCCGTTATAAATATGCAGAAAGATACAATATTTTAAAGATACATGTATACACTTTTCAAGAATCTAGATATCGCACATATATCTTTTAGCGTCCCTTAGCGGGTAAAGTACAGTGAAGGTAGAGCAAAGATGGCGTCGTTTCAATTTATTCACAGAGTGGTGCAATAATGTATCTATCTTTGTATCTACAAATCATTTTGCATTTATCGTATTCGTAAAAATCTAGGTCACCAAACCAAGACAAAACCTGTTGAAGCCCGCTGACTAGGCAGGGGGTCATGGGGTTTGTGTTCTTTATGAGTGCAATCTTTATCGTTAGAAAGTATGTTGTCATTAGAAATGTACTAGAAACATGCACATATTACTCTTTACGCCTTATTTACCCAGTTAGAAATTTACATGTATGATTTTGGTAGTGGCTACATGTCCGGCAGATGTATTTGTCCTACAATGTAAGACGTGGACACTGATATTTATGCTTCATCTTTGAATTGGTTAAAACATTCAATGTGCACATTGTTTGCTACTTCCTAAACAATTTTTCAGCAGCAAAACGTAGATTTCACATACGTTGTGTACACCTTAAATTACCATTCTGTTTTCAGTAACTTATTCAGTCTCTATTTATTTTTACAGCAGCAGTCAATACTTGCTGACATATAAAAGGGAACAAAAATATAAAAATGATAAACTTCATTAATTTAAATGGTTGGAAAATCATACAAATTGCAGCATATGAGACTTTACGGATATGAAATAAATATAAATATATGGGTTTTTTTTCGCAAAGAGTATTTCAAAGCTATTTTAAATACTATATGCAACATTTGACAGGGAAAATGATGGATTTGAAGATATTTTTATCATCATAATTACGGTATCATATTAATATATTTTTATCTTGCTGTATCCGCTATTTTCGCCCGTTGCGCTCAAAAACCAGGTAAATATTCAAACATATGCATGGTACAAAATCCAAGCAGGAAAAGGAATCTATAAAGCAGCATTGCACAAGGTCACGTGATATGTGCGAACCTCAAACGTGCAGACAGTACGCTGAATGTTAATATGAGTGGTCAGCAACATCGAGGCTGGCGACACGATTAACAAATAAAGTGCACTCAACTTCAACCATTGCAAATAGACATGACACTTTTGAGTACAAATACATCTGATTCTGATTCATGCATCAGTATTAATTCTTCCTTATGCCCACATTTAACTTAGATAAATGTATTCGTAATAAATTCAGGTTTGGTATTTTTTAAATTCGTAATTAGATCTTTTTACATTTTTAGTGATCAATTCGGAAACAATCACATCTCTCGACAAAACAATCTTTCCAACGGACACATGTAACTACTTACAAAAGTTTAACACAGATCTAGGAAAGTCATATAGGTATACATGAAATGTGAACGTAGAGAGCAGAGTTTTAAAACAAGACATACAGACTTATATACATACAGAAAAGCAGGTAGATATACAGAGAGTCAAAGGAATCATATTATTATCGAAAACATATATATTCCTTTGGAGCTGAACCTTTCAAATTCAAGTTTTGTCAAGTAAACAATGTATACTTCAGGCTTGAATAAACCAAGTTGATCTTCATTCCTAATGACATTTATTCTGTACATTACATGTGCCTGGTTCTCTTTTGCATTTCGTTTTCCACCGCTTAGTCGAGATAGCGTTAAAATAGTCATTGTTATGTTGTTTCGGGTTTTTCATTTTTTTTCCACCGTTTGTCAGTGCTTTTAGCAAATTACTCCGTCTTTCTTAAGCCCATTCAATCATACGTCCGTCCATGAACAAAAACATGAAGCCCATTCAATCATACGTCCGTCCATGAACAAAAACCTGAAACCCCTTCCGGGTTCTAACTTTTATTTTTCTATTTATCAAACACTTAATGTTGCTTCAGTCCAAGGAAAGAAATAAAGAGTACACTGACCTTATATTTCCTAAAAATATGGCACTTCATCAGCATCAAATTGACAGCCAAACGCCTTGTGAATATTTAAATATTCATCGCATTTGTTATTGGTTGATTGCATCCAAATCAATGTAAAGCTTTAACCAGTCATCGATTAAGATGAAATCGATAACGAATAAATGTTTACCACTTTTTGCGAGTTATGACCAATATTTATCTAAAAGTAGGCATGTTAGTAATCAGGTATTCTGATGTTGTTTCAACCAAATATGCGTTCAAGCTTTATCTTCAAGATAGTAGATTCAGCTACCGTCATATATTTTGATCTTTTTTCGAGAGTTTTGATCCCCGAATTACTTACACCCTAAAAACTTTCGAACGCTGTAGGCCATAACCTTTTATGTTTTGAATTTCATTAAATTATCTGTTAAGCTGTTTCTTAAAATGGATGAAAATAACTTCGATAATTAGCTTGCTGTTTTCAGTAATGGATCATAATCGACGTATAACGGGATTACATTTAAAATACTCCGGCAGTACCTTTTTGATAATAATAAAATTTACTAAGAAGATTCATTTATAGAATGTCCAATCAATGCGATCATCTGCCAATTGCGACCATTTTGTACAAAAATAATACCCTTCGTCGACTTAAAATACGTCAATGAATTGTGAATATTTAAGCAATTACATTTTTAAAAATTCCAACCAAATTTACTGTGAATTTCCAATTTATCAAGATCTTGGATAAATTAATAGATTAAGCTCGATTTTGATATATTTTGCAGAGTTACTGCCCGTGATGTGATGCAAACAGTTAACATTTTAACCTAGGGAGGCAAGGACCATATAAATACATTGAAGAAAGAAAGATTGATTAGATGGAGATACAGATAAAGTTCTTCTGCTGGCAATTTCATATCAATGATAGTTAAAAAAAATGCATGCAATCTCGCAAATACTGAATGAAATGTAAAATATCAACACATCCTGCTGGTTTGTATTTTGTGTGCATGATTTATTTATTTATGTATGTTATTTTATTATTTTGTTTGGTTATGACATTGTATCCTAGTGTAGCCGAACTTTGTTGTACTATATTTTTTCTTTATCTTAACCATATTTGAGCTCATCGAACGTGCGGCTTTGGAATAATTCAAATTCGTTCATCCGAGTTTCCCACTTAATTTAAGTTATACGTTTTTGTTTCGTCCTTGACTTGTGCTTTCAGAAATATATATTCTAAGGAGAAATATTACCACATGACCTGTACGTTGCATATCCAACAATAAATTTGTGTGAGGTGACTGACAACAACATACAACGTCTCTAGTAATTTTTGGGTATTCAATGGGTTGTAAATTGATGTGCATGCGTTCACGTGATTAAGATAGCTGTGTATGATGTCAGTATTTCTTTTGACGTCAAACGCTACCATAACAACAGCTTATGCTTTGTTTACTTCAAAAATGTCGCAAGAATGGGAGTATAATTTTGGTAAGGGCACAACATTTTTATTTATTTATTTATTTATTTATTTATTTATTCCTCATCAGATTGAATCATTACTTTCAACAGCATATATTGTAGACAATTCAGTTTACCAATATTATACAATTATTGACGTTTGATTAGGTTGATGCAAAGATTTATCAACCGCAGAAAATTATTTTCACATAGGAAATGATTATTATTATTATTATTATTTTCTTTTCTTTTAATTTGCACAGATCAAACTTGTTTGATCGTTGCATAAACAGTATAAGAGCAAACGATAATTATTTTTTATCAAAGTGTTTGATAAATCTTGTATAAAATCAATATAAAAAGTAATAAATAATAAACTTATTGTATGGATGAATTGGAATCTGATAGCACCGTCGCATGCACACATGAGGCTGGTATAACGTTTTAAGTAATATATATATATATATATATATATATATATATATATATATATATATATATATATATAAATTTATATATATATCTGGGCTGAGACTTTTTTGTGAAACCTTGTTAGCACAATTACGCGGAAACCTCTAAACCTAGGCCAATGAGGTTCTGAATGCATGTTAATATACATATATGCAGTCAGGCTCGCGGACAGAAATTCCGTACCCCTGGACAGAGCGATCACGTGCCCCAAAACAAGTTTAATATTTTGTATATATAATCTATTTACAACTTTGCATATAAAACCTGTAGTAATCTACAATAACGTAGACTCTTGCATGGCACAAATGTTAATTTTTGAGTTGACGGCGGGCCCCTATAAATCGCCAGGCCCCTGGGCAATTGCCCCCCGCCCCCGGTGGGCCTGTATGCAGTTGATCTGATTAGAATTTTGTGACATTTCAATGATTCTCAGGAGCCATATCAGGCTTTCGGACATTTTGAACCTTTTTGTCTGCGCAGCAGGTGCATGTGTGTTTTGCAAACACAAATCTTGGTATTTTTTTTTTAGGCATAGGGCATTACCAGATTGGTGAGTTGCTTATCCACTCTGTGATATGTTTCATGAGCGCCTCAAAAATGATCGTTTACTTCAGTTACGTATTTTACAGATATTTAGCTGCAGTTTTACATTATGTGCAAAGATGAATGGCAAAATTAATCAGAGAGACTTCTTTATTTTGGAATTTTTTATTCTCTCGCGGCAAAATACGGTAACATATAAAAACCAAGTGCAAACATTTTTTGTTTGTTATAAATACAATTTATATAGGTTGGATCAGTAAATAACACAAGTAGCAGTACATATAACAAATATAAATAAGTCACACAGCATTTACACAGTACGTACTTACATACATAAAAAAACAATTGTAATACAAACATAAAACTACACGATCCACCAAGGATAATCCATACAAGTTTATTAGAAAATTTATTTTTATATTCAACGGGGTATTGAATAATCAAGATTTTGGGGCAGGGTACATTCATAAATACATTTTGAAAATTAAAATTATATATTCAACTAAGCTAAGAAATTATAATTATATATTAACAACTTAAAAACTTATTTCGGAATGAAAAATATCACTAATAACCAATTAATTCTAGTAAAATATCATAGAGCAATGTTCTCTTTATCTACTTTGTTTTAAAAGGTATGACTTTACAGCAGATTTGAAATGATCTTTACTTGAAATGTTATGGATATAACATTAGTATATTATTGACTATGCATTCACCTGAGAGTACGTTATCTCTATGAAGACCTAAATATTTAATACCATCATGAGAATTTATTATTTAGCCATTACATGCTACTTTGAATTTTGATTTTTTTTTCTTATCGCTTCTAGCCAAACAAGATGTTCCACAAGATGCTAAGCAATCCTCTGTCTTTATTTAAACACTACAAAGCATTGCAATTTTTTTTCTTTAAATGTTGATGTACACATATACACATGCTAACAGTCCATCTTAAATGTACGAGTTGAGAATAGTTGGCGTCTTTTGTAATACTTGTATGAAGTAAATATAGATGCCGATTGTACATATATGACCTGCACATATTTCACACGCGAGTTGGGTGGTGGGGGGGGGGGGGGCAATTGAGGGACAAGGGTCATCGTATGTTGAACATAGTACAAAATTATAGGGCATAAGGGAAAATTAACATTAGAAATACATAGGGATAAAAATGTATTATCTGAAAATTGGTTCATAAGTTTTTCTCACTTAAAACATTGCTACGTATGTAACATGTTTTATATTCAGTAAATATCAAATCAAGCAGAATTTTAGCCTTGTGCCAGAGTTGGTTCTTAAATTAATGTGTTACAAATTTGTGAGTATAGGGATAATCGGAAATAAACATTAGGCCTCCGTTATTGTGGGATACTGGGGATAAGGGGAAATCCTATGTTTAAAATGTCCATAGGTTCATCACGATGGGTGATTACATGGACAATGGTAAATTAACATTAGGCCTCCGTTTTTTTGTGGGATTCTGGGGACAAGGGGGCATCCTATGTTAAATAGGGTAAAAAGATTATAGCGCGAAACGAGAATTTAGCATTAGGCCGCCATGCTGAAATGTATAGTGACAAGATGTAATGCGTTATAGGGTATAGGTTTCACGTGATGACTCTGTCTGTCTAGAAATGTAACAGTGTAACACGTTACTAGTAGTTTCTTTCAGTAACGTGTAAGCCGATTTGCCACTCAGTATAACACCACACGATGCTTTGTGGAGGACGATCGAATAAAAGTAATTTGTGTTTGATCACACGTTAGACAAATACGGTTTTCGCCTGAACCACCACGTGCAGCAATCAACATGCTAAAGGGATGGCGAAGATACAGTGCCTCCCACCTTTGACGATCTGACCCTTTCGTTAATCACTTTGAGAACAGAGGATGCAGACATAACTTTCAACTTGTTTGTAATTCTGAGATTTCATAAACGACATAAGACATTTTATTCGTATAATTTTTTTCTTCATGATGTAACACATTCACATTTAAAACAAATACAGTTCATGGTACAACATATTGACATTTTAGAAAATGCAGTTATTTTACATTTCAAATACAGTTCATGGTGTAACCAATGTACGTATAAACAAACATACAGTTCATGATACAACAAATAATGACATTTAAAAAAAATTCAGTTCATGGTACAACAAATTGACATTTCATAAAATACATTTTCTTTCTTTCATGGTGCAACATATTTACATTTCCGAAAAACAACGGTTCATCTATTTTTTTTTCTTTCATTTTCTTTTCGTTTGATTTGAATTTGTGCAAAGTCTCTGTAAATACATTCTCACAGTTCAGGAGGTAAACTATGAATCCTCTCCTCTTCTAAAGTATCAACGAGAATCATATTCTGGACCGACCAAAGGAAGTTAGTGAAACCAAGGAGACAATCTGGAATGTTACAAGTAAGCTGTATCTTTATATTCTCATTCGTGAAGTTAAACACCACAAATGAATCCCTGTACTTTATCTCCTTCTCCCAAGTAGACAAATTCTGCTCTGGCTAAAGATTTAGAACCAGGTCCTTCCAGATATTTAGACCATTTTCCTTTTGAACTAAATTGGCTTTAAAAATTACAACAGGCAGGCAAAGTTACAGAAAATATGTAGTCTTCTTTGATTTGTATTTTCCGATGAACTTGTGGTATCCAGAGTGGTTTGTGGGTGCGTCGATGAAATCCATATATAGGTACACGATTTGCATCGGTTTCTATAGTAGAGCGGCGACAATGTCATGCTGCATCGCTGATGTCGCAAGGTACAGTATCACTCTGATCATAGGGTACTAAAATCGCTCTCTTGTTCATTGAAGTGCTGGTAGGGACCGTCATATTCTTTCTGTCTGCATTTCATCTTCCTCAGTCAAGGTCTGTACTCACAGTGATGTTACTGTCTTAGAACTCTTTTCATACAAGACATCGGTGTACCCGTAAGGTAGTGTGTTGTAATCAGGGAGTCGCACTTGTTTGTCGTATGCGATATGATACACTTTTTCCAAGGGTCGCCTGACGATTTGATAATTTGACAAACGTATAATTTTGTGAGAATCCACCATTTTCACCACGGAAGTCTAGATCTTGGCCTGACTTTAAGGCTTCTTTTAAGACGTTAAAGTTCAGCAATTGACAGGAACGATAGTTGAGGGTTAATGCTTTCACTTTAGGTTTGAAGTTGTCCTTGTTTGTTTCTGTACAGGTTACCGTAATGTTTAGGTCCACCAGTGGCAAAACTCAAAATAATCTCTTCTGGATGTTCCTCGGTCCATGCTCATAAATGGTTGTCTTCGATGCTTGGTTGAAGTACATGCAACTATCGGTGTCGAAGTAAAGAACACGGTCTCCTAAAAGTTCTAAAACGGAGTACACTTTTATATCGGGCATTGGCTGTCATGTACACCGCAATGATGACATTACCAAACTCGTGGGGAGGTGCAAACTCTGGGACTTCTTCGTAATTCGTCAAAATCAAATCTTCACGTACGATTTCCACGTGTTGTATGAGTTCCCTCTATCGTCGATGAGTTGAAAGGATCGACTTAGATCTACCAAGTATTCCGTCTTTGAAAGTATCGGAGGTTGAGATAGTTTTCCCCTCAAACAATTCAGCATGACTTTTGCAAACGATCGTCTTCCTTCGTTCTCTTCCACGTGTTCCAAAGTGATGCCTTCTAAGGATCAGCACCGTTCTTTAAAATCGTATAAATTATCTTCTGGAGTCAGACACCAAGAAAGACAGCCGCTAGCTTATTGCTTCAATTTCAGAAATTCGTTGACGTAGCCTGAAAAAATCCCTCCTCGTCGTCACCTTGTTGGTATTGTTCTGTGGTAGGAAAGTGCCAAATTTCACACTTTAAACAGTTGGTATCCACGATCGAGAGTATGAAACAATTCGACACTCACCCACGTTCCTGTAAAAGCGCGTTCTTGGTTTTCGTGGTGACAATGTTGGTCTTGATTACACGTTTCAGCACACGTACGACACATAGGAAGCATCAGTTTTCCGTAGCAATAATGCGGTAAGACAGGATGGTACAAGTTCGTCGGTGGCAAAACTTGACATTTGATCAAACTTTCGTACTGGCCAATGTGTTCTACGTCGATGTATTCTGTTAACATTTCATTGTGTCCGGTGGGGAATCGAGCATATTTACACACCGAGGATGTAAGGAACACACATGGACGCATTTGATTTGTTCTCCTTGAAATTCGTCCACGGTATACAGCAAGCGCGTCGCCTTGGTACGTCCTCCAAACAAACTGTCGCATGGATTCAAAGGTTAGATGTCCACCATGTCGTACTCTTCGACGATGTTGTAACTGCTTGTTTTGAGCTTTACATATGTAAGGTAGTCAGCGCAAAGCTTAGGAGGAATATCGACGACTAACCACTTGAATGGAGTGATACATACAGAAATGTCCAAAACAACGTCTTAAAATTCTAAACTGGATAGACAATATTTCAACATTTTTTTGTTGAAAATCTATAGTGTTTAAGGAGTGGACCTGGTACCAGGCGTAGAATGCTTGTCATTGCTCTGTGTGCATACCGTCAGGGTCGTTGTGTTGAACTTCTGACAAATGCGGGAGGACGACGTGTTGATTGGCTTCAGTATTAAAAAGTGTGGAAAATAGCCTTTTGCTATTTCTGTCACTCGAAACGTTTTAGGCATTCAACCCAAAGGCATGAATAAATGACTCGGGGAATTTTTAAGTTGTATGTGTCCCACAGTCATCTAGATGACTTTCTCTCCGTTCATGACTGTTGATGGAAATTCTGTGCTTTGTTCTGAATAATGTTATAAAAGAAATTGTCCGTCGTATCCATAGGAAATCCGATCTTTTTTCTTTTTCTTGAAACTTACACAGAACTGAATTGTATCAAAACTATAACCCTTCCTTGCTAAGCGTAGATATAATGTTCACACACACACACACACAAGGCAGGAATATTAATGCCAGTCTCTTGAGAACATTCATAGTCATAAAAGATAAAATCCTGTCCTGTTTCTTTTATCTTGTTCTGGTTGTCATTCTGCCTGACTTAACATTGAAAATCCAAATTTGAAACGAAAATTTAAAAACTAAAATTGAAAATTAGAATTGTAAATATGAATTGAAAAAACAATTACATTTTAAAATTAAAAAGTGAAAAATAACAGCTAAAATTGACAAGGAAAATTAAAAAATGGAAATTAGAAAAACGATATTCGAAAATCTAAATTCGAAAATGAAAATGAAAATTGAAAAGTAAAAAGGGCATAGTGTGTAACTGCATGACCCTTCTTTTACATCATACCCTTGGTTAGTAGGTGCGAGTTATTGGTAACTACAACGGCTTGTTGGATGGTAGGTGTGGGGTATGTTGGATAGTAGACCACTGGATACTAGATAGTAGATAACTGGGTGATGGTCATTCCAAACGGCGTGTTGAAGTTATAGTGTGGATGTTGGATAGTAGATAACTTGGTGATTGACCACTCACAACAGCGTTTTGGATAGTAGATAACTGTGTTGGTCACTTCATATTGGTTAGTAAGTGTGGTTTTAACATTAAATTTCCCGTTAGAGGACATAGAGACCCAAAATGTCAAACTTATGGGCATTTTTAACATTACATTTCAGGTTAGAGGTCATAGAGACTCAAACCCCCAAAATATCGCTTAAATTTTTAATTCCCATATTTTAAATAACCTAGGGTTCCAGAACTCTCATACATTACTACTGCCATGAATTGGGTTTTTTGCATATTAATTTCAGTGGACTATACTTTTTTCATATCCAGTCATCTTTATATTTTTGTCACCTACAAACCCTCTATGCTTTGACCACTAACCAGGCTGTAAATGTATCTAGCCTGCTCTGTCTTGAAAATCGACAGTAAATAGTCAAATAATAAAGAAATGATACCTATCAGGAATGTTATCGGTAAATTTCTCTTTATATCATTAGATATTTTTGAATAAATTAAACTAAGAGATCGTAAGATACAAAACTTTTAGACAAAAACTATTCATAATCAAATAATTTTACAATGGTAAGCTGATGCTAAGAAAACACGAAGGCATTTTTTCCGACAGGTGGCGTTCTGTTTACATTGGATTCCCCCGCGTACTTTAATGTAAACAATAATGTATCCATCCTTCTTTCTTTCCATGAATAGATTTATTAAAATAAAAAATAAAAAAAGACAAAATCTGTATGTAGCAAAAGACTGAAGAAATCTGCCTGACTTAACATTTAATATTTTTGGCAACACAAGTTACTGAGACTACTTTGAATTTTGCAAGTGGTGGACCTAAAAATGTCTTATTTGACAATGAATGTTCTCAAGAGACTAGAATTCACATTCCTAACTTTTGTGTGGCTCATTGCACTTGCGACAAATGCTTTCAAGAACTTTTACTGGATCATCGTCAAAATTGTAGCGTGAAGTCAGTCATATTAGAAAAAAAAGTAGCTCCCTTCACATCTTAGATTGGTAATAAATGAAAAATCGGCTAGCCTTATGCAAAGCCTAACGCAGTGACATGAAGTATCGGATTTTAAAAAAATTATTTCCAAACATTAGCTCTACGCTTAGCAAAGAAGGATTATAGTGTTGATGCAATTCATTCCTGTGAGATTTTACGAAATAAAAAATAAAATAAAAAAAAAAATCTGATTTTCTATGGATGTGATTTTTTGGGAACGTGTTTTTAAAAAAAAGTAAACTGATAAAAAAGTCTCTCTCTCTCTCTCTCTCTCTCTCTCTCTCTCTCTCTCTCTCTCTCTCTCTCAGTATGATAATATTACTAGGACTGTAAGGATTATAAGGATGGTAGAGGGACCTGGTTAATTAATTAAATAATTGTGTGCTGGATAGTAAATAACTGGGTGCTGGGCAGGGTTTGTCTAACCAGGAGAAGGAGAAAAAGAACAGTGTTTCATTTGTGGTATGTAACTTCACGAATGGGAGTATAAAGATACAGTTTACCTTGAACATTCCATTTGGTCTCCGTGCTGTCACTACCTTCCTTCGGTCTGTCCAAAATATGATTTTTGCGGATACTTTAAAAGAGGAGAGGATTCGTAGTTTACCATTTACAGAGACTTTGCACAAATTCAAGTGAAACACAAAGAACATGATTGAAAGAAAAACATGAACGGTATTTTAATTTTTTTTTTTAAAAATGTAAATATGTTGCATCATGAAAGAGAGAAAACATGAACTGTGTCTTATGAAATGTCAATTTGTTGCACCATGAAGAAAAAATGAAATGTATAAAATGTTTTGTGTCGTTTATGAAATCTCAGAATTTCAAACACAAGTTGAAAGTTATGGCTGCATCCTCTGTTCTCAAAGCGATTGACGAAAGGTCAGATTGTCAAAGTTGGGAGGCACTGTATCTTTGTCATCCCTTTAACATGTTGATTGCTGTACCTAGTTTTTCAGGCAAAACCGAATTTGTCAAACGTGTGATTCAGCACAAATTACTTCTGTTCGATTGTGTTATAAAGAGTAGCAACCGGCTTACACGTTACTGAAAGAAACTAACATGTTACGCTGTTACATTTCTAGCCAGACAGTCAACATGTGAAACCTATACCCTATAATGCATTTTGTCCCTATATATTTCAGCATGGCAGCCTAATGCTAAACTCCCGTTGGCGCAATAATCGTTTTACCCAGTTTAACATAGGATGCCCCCTTGTCGCCAGAATCCCACAAAAAATGGAGTAATAATGTTAATTTCTCTATAATCACAAATTTGTAAGAAACTTAAGAACCGAATCTGGCACAAGCCAAAAATTCTTCCTGACTTGATACTGACTGAAAATAAAACATGTTTCCAAGTTCCACTCACATATGTAGCAATTTTTTTTTTTTTAAAGTGAGAATCTTCAATTTTTATCAGTAACCATCTATTCCCGCCAAAACAGACATTCCATGTTAGAGTGGCGTAGCGGGGGGATGGGGGGGGGGGGGGGAGTGCGGCACTTTCCTAGGAGGCGGCAATTTGGTAAGAGTACCGTAATTTTGGTACTTGGCCCTAGGCGGCACTTTGCCTAGCTACGCCACTGCCTGTTATATTGTTACCATTTCTAACCAGGATCATCCTTTAAAAAACCAATGAACCAATGCTTAGACAACAGTTTTTTTTCCCCTATACATTTCAACATGGCGGTTTAAAGTTAATTTTCCCGTAATGTCCTATATTTTATTTAACCCTTTTAACATTAGATGACACCCTCACCCCACCCCCTTTGTACATCAAGTGCCCATATACTACAGCAAGTATACGAGCTACTTAGCAGTGTTTCTCCAAGTGGTTTGAAGCTCGGGGGCTCGTATTGTTGCTTATAACTTATCTATCAGTCATACATGTACTATATAATACTACAAGGGAGGTCACTTCACTCCCTTCTTAGTAAGTCAAACTTTGTTTAGGCATAAAAAGTCGAATGCCTAAGCTAAATATCGGTACCAAATTTATTACGCCACGCGATGTGTAACTCGAAATATCAGCGTCGATTCTTAAATAGGTCGTGCCAGAACCACAACTTTAAGGAATGCCAGACCATTTTTCCACGCTACCGGTCGACATGGCCATGATCGCGCCCGCTTAATATGCAAGTGCAACGAGCCGAATGGAATACGGCCCTCTCATTGGTTGACCGAATATGACCTACTACGCCTACTGATTATCTGATTTTCAGTCAACCAATAAGGGGCCAGAATTCCATTCAGTGCGTTGTGGATGGAACCATCTGATTACCAACAAACATCAGAGCCTTCTACCATAAATTCCTATCCGTGTTTAACAGTCAATCTGGTTAAAATCGATCTCTCCGACATAACTTATTAAAAGGAGATCTCAATTTAAACCAGATTGATTGTTATGATAGTGGCATGTTCTATGGCCTTGACCGTAAGATATTCCATTTAGCATACAAATTACAATGCCTTCTTACTGTTTCATCTTAAATCTATTTACAGTTAAATAATGCGAATATTTTCGTGGCCTTATGAAACCATGCAAGTATAAAGTGTGCTGAAATTGGAAATTGTACCAGATGTGAAAATTTGGCATTGGTCGATGACTGACTGAATTTGAATTATAGACGTGTGCGACGAATCTCGTCATGTACGTCTGAAATTGGTCGATACCGCGGCGTAAGCTTATAACCACCTGAAATTCAACAAGAGTAGTTTCCCCTCGATGTTTAAATAAGATGCTAATTAGATTGTGCCTCGCAGGGACCGATCATACACATATTTGGAATAGGATTTGTTTGAGAGAAAGAAAACAAATCCGGCAGGGAAATAGTTTTAAAAAATATTCTTGCTCATACTTATTGTGAAAAGAACGTACTATAATATCAATTTTATTAGTTCTTAACAAAAGTATCTTCAGGTGAAAGAAAGAAAAACGATGTAAAAATCTTTTGACACCCTACAAACTAAATGGTCGCTGCCATAAGTATTCATACACGTTCGCATTATTTGGTGACGAGTAATGTGCACAACAAGTTGAGAAGGAAAATTAAATATCCGTCTTTCAGTAGGTTCATAATGATAAGCAGGAACACACTGTGTATCCCATATGCCCAGTGTTAAGCAAAGGGTAAGAATGTAACACGATACTAAATATTGTTTGATTGCATTTGTCTTAGCTACTGTCGGTACCGAGACATTTCGCCCCATGGACGCTTCGGCCCAAGACATTTCGCCCCACTTCATGGACGTACCTGGACGTTTCGCCCCATGGACGTTTCGGCCCAAGACATTTCGTCCCACTTCAATGGACGTTTCGGCCCAAGACATTTCGCCCCACATTCAGTGTACATTTCTACATTTCTTAACTATCATTCCCAACAAATATGTTTACCCTTCATATTAAAGTGCATCTAATTAAGCGGCATTTCGTTTGATCTTCGCTCTTACTAGTTGTCATCTTGAATTATTCTGAGACTTCTGTCGGCGAGATTAAAGAACGTGTCGCTGGTTGAGAAACTTACTCGCACTCGAGATTAAAGAACATGTCGCTGGTGGAGAAACTTACTCGCACTCGCACTCGCGTAAGCACCCGGCATTTGATCACTGTAAACGACAGATTCATTTTCATAAACGAAGAAAAAGGGGAAAATATTCTCAGATATAATGACAGGCTGAATGTAAATCAAACAAATTGAAATGGGTCTGTAAATCGAATAGTCTAAGTATAAGGCTATTCTTCTTCTTATTATTATTATTATTATTACTATCTCCTTCTGATATGAGGATAACTTGTCTTACTATCTCTTATTTTCTATACTCTTCATCACGATACATGGAGAAAAGACTTGTTTCAAACATAATTATAATTTCAAAATAACACCGTTTTAAACGAGCATAATTATTTATTAAACGATGTCATGGTCTGAAACGTCCATTGAAGTGGGGCGAAATGTCCATTCTTTTTTTTTTAAGTGGGGCGAAATATCCATTGAAGTGGGGCGAAATGTCCATTGAAGTGGGGCGAAATGTCCATTGAAGTGGGGCGAAATGACCATTGAAGTGGGGTGAAATGTCTTGGGCCGAAACGTCCATGGGGCGAAATGTCCTTGATTCCTACTGTCTTGTTTTTGACTTTGTCTATGTTTGTTTGTTTGGTATCCCAATGAAGCAATAAAACTCGTGTTTAAATCACTGACCAGAATGAACTATCAGAATCATACCGTCCCACCCCCAACATAGGCGGATCCAATTTATCAAGTATAGGTAGCCCATTGCCCATTTAGGCCAACAAAAAAAAAATTGTGTTTCCTATTGCACTGGTTTGAATATTAGGGTAGGCAGGTAGGTATTTTTTTTTTGTAAACATTATATATAAATCAAATATTATTTAAAGCGCTTCAAAGTACCAGGCAAAACGAGCTCAAATAGATCCAAAAATCAATTTTGGCAATGTGATTTTGTTTATATTAATATAAAAAAAAAAAAAAAAATTTTTTTTAAACATTTTTTGGTTGTTGGGGGGAGTGGTAGGGTAGGCAACGTGAAACAGGGATGGTCGGCCGACCGGAAACACATTTTTTTTTGTGGCCTTATCCGGTATAGGTAGCCCATTGCCCATTTATCAAATATAGGTAGCCCATTGCCCCTAAGCTTACACTGAAAAGACGACTACTATAGTGTACTTTTTTATTTTTTGTAATCAGTAATGCTTAAAGACCACATGAACGTCAGCATATTATTTCTTCCTTTTGAACACTTTCAAACAGAATTGGAAAACGGAGGAAGTCAGTTCCCCCCTCCCCCTTCAGCGCGAAACCAAAATGTTTCCGATGGTAAGTTTTCTTTATGGTTAGATGGTTAAAATTATGTCCTGGAAACGCTTAAAATGCAGGAGCTTCCAATGGCTTCACTCCCTGGGCCCCTCACCTACTTGTTTACACAATCCCTTAACGATATTTCTGAATCCACCACTGCACCACCCCAACCAGATACGGAACAGTTTTGCATTTAGTAGCCTCTCTGTTGTTTATTTCTAATCCCGTGCGATTTTACATATATTTTATAGGATGTTAAAATAGCAATAGGATATGATTTTTCCAAAATTATAAAATATATCAAAATGGAATGTTTTCTGTATAATTTGAGTATGCAGAATTAAAAAAAATAAACTCCTTGTTATGATATCTTTTGAAATAAATTGACAGGAAATATTTAAACACTTGTACCATCCACAATTTTTAATATTTGTCTTTTGTAACTTTTTAAAAATTCCTGACCTCATGGTATTTCATGCTGAAATTTACATATTTCTTATATGTAGTTATACAGAAATGTTTTGCGAACATTCAGTCTTGAGAATAAATTGGCTTTTTCTGTTTTTCAGGTACTTCTGATGCCTTTCTGTGCATTTTTACAAAGAGCCCCCAAACATTTTTTGCTTGAAATATGTCATTCTTGAGTCATACACAAGTTGAAATTATATGTTACTTTTAAAATGAATAGTGCATATTAATTACAATGTTCTTGTACATTTATATGAATTGACAGTTTAATAAATAACAATTGCAGTTTTAAAATTTGGTTATGATCAGATATTTTTGGTCAATTTTCATTATTTTAAAATAAAATCAATGAGAAAAAATAACTTATTGTGAATATTTCCTGTTTTACTTCTGTTTATCAAGTTTTTCGTCTCATATTACAGGAAGTCAGGACTTCTAGGGTGTCCATTTTGAAAGTCTCAACATTAAATTTAGAAGTCCCAAATTTGTGATATTTCTTCATAATTCTTACCATAATTTTGAGCAATATTGCACAGTTTATAAATGAGCAAGTAGAGACTTAAGTGTTAAAACGTGGAATCAGACAAGGAACTGGCATCGAGTTCTAAACAAATATTTATGATGATGTTTTAAATAGAAGAATGTTAGACAGCAGATTGATTTTCTACATATATTCTTAATGTTGCAATTGGTTTTCTTTTAGTTTTCTTCAAAATTCTGTATATTTGTTTAACTTTTACCTATTATTCGCCTATGTTAAATATTACTGTATATACTCACGTATAAGCTGATACCAACTGCAAACTACATAGACCCAGATCTGCCGTCACATAATGCGCCGGCGGATCTGGGTCTATGCAGTTTGTAAAGAGTAATCAGTAGAACAAACAACATAGACCCTGATCTGCCAGTGCATTATGACCTTTCAACCATGAATACATTCAGATGTAGAAGTGTCTGATTTTTACGTACGAAAGTGGAGAAAATACTAGGCGTAATGAGGTTGCCATTTTAACAAAATCATTAATCGTGATCACCAGCACCCTCTATTAGCGGCGTCTGTTGCTAGTTCAAGATACATGTGTTTTTGACAACTCACTAGACTAGAGTATATGTGTGATTATTTTATTGCAGATGACAGAAATCTTTATAAGAAAACACATTGATATCCATTAGCACTACCTTCCTTACTTAAACATTTCATTTTCATGGTAAGATAAACTCTTGCTATGCAATGTGCTGTTGCAAGAATGACACTGACACAGTTTCCAAACATAAATACTCTCCTTTTCATATCACACTTATATTTTATATATTCCTCAATGAATACAAAGAAACCATCAAATAATCTTCCATGTTTACTGTACAGATAATGGCCATAATCTTGTCCTGTCCCCAACACAGAAAACATACTGAGAATGATCAATAATGATATTGAAACAGGACAGATCGTGTACACTACATTATCATACAACAATATCATAAAATCTTATTTCGGTTAAATTTACCAAGACACCACTAGACATCAACTGCCATAGACACAAACAGGTGTGTACAATTTTCAAATTCACATTACATGCTATTTAGAATCTTTCTGGATTATATCTTGTATCAAAAAGTGTCATAGATTCAGTTCATATTTGAGAAGGGTCAAAATAAATACTGAAGAAATAGTTTTCTAAGTGTCATTTATAAACTGGTTCTGCGGGAGTTGTTCTAACATGAACTTGTGCCCTGATCACAATAACGACATTTTTGGACTTGTATGATTCTCTATGCCCAAAATTATTCTTGAAGATAGTTCGGATATTAGATATAATAAATCACATTCTTAGTCATAATAAACCTTATATTCAATGCCAGTGTTGAAACTAAATAATTTGTTTGATATAACTGGCAACGTGTTTTAGTATCTTGACCAAACACTTTGTAATTCCCTTTATTTTGGGTAAAACCTCAGATTGTTTAAATCTTTGTAGCTGTCTCATTGAAAATAGTTGTATAGACCATTATTAACTACTGTATGTAACAAAACCCTAAAATCTTATAGTCATTAGATAGGAACAAAATGAGAATAGTAAAAGCAAGAACTTGTGATGGTTGTAATTTCAGAATCAGTTAAACATGTTTTTTGTAATTTTAATTGCTAAAAGGAAAAACATAATTGGTTTAAACATACTTTATAGACCAATCTACACATTCCCTGAGAAAACATAAGAGTACGTCTTTTTGTAGTAGATCAGAAGTCACCAGGGAAAATGCATTAGATCAACGTGTATGTTGAGAAATGATTTGGGCAAATAAAGAAAAACTAAAATAAGCATAATTCTGTACATATTTTGTACACGTTTTAGTTTACTGTAAAATGGGATCAAACTTTTGTATATTTTATTTATTTCTTGTTTTTCTAATGCATCAGAATTAACACCCCATTGAGAGTATTGTTTTCCCCAGTGACTTCTGGCCTATTGCAAAGGGATGTAACTCTTAGACTGCCTTGGAGAAGGTGTTGATTAGTTTGTTGCTCTAGAGAAATTGTAACATTATGAAAAGGAAAAGGATTTGGAAGCAAGTTGTCCAACTTACTAGTTCCTCTTAAATATAGAAGTACACTTAGATTTCTGACTTGGAAAATATAATTGAGAGGAGAGAGAGAGTGTACTGTTGTGTCAGAACTGCTTATGACATAGGAAATATAATATGCGTACAATGCTATATTCATCAGGAACATCATATTATTCCTGTTTTTTGTCCAGACACCGAACCAAGGCAGTGTGACGAGTCTAATGTGCTGATCAAGCTCTTCACTGCACACAGTCTACAGTTACGGATGAGGAATGTCTACATTATACCTTGACCATTAATTATGGCACTAGTATACAGAGAAAACTGGTGATAACCCAATTGTGTCTGTGTTTATAAATTCTGGACTGTCTTATTCATATGGCACACCAGTGGATTATAATTTACTTTGAACTTGATGCATAAGAGCTAGAAGTAGATGTGGATATTTAGTTCTAGTTATCTCCGTCACTACCTGATCAAATGCAGCAATCGACAGGACAAAACCTATAGTGTGCTTCTCTAAAATTTGGAAGGGAATGAGAAATTCACAATCAGCTCTGTATGTCTATTGGATGCCATGATAATTATGTATATCTATTCCATAACAGGTAGATTTTTCCAGTACAACCCATGGAAGAGGATGGCTACAGACAGGCGTCAGAGTAATGCAGATGACTCTTTAAGGGAGAAATGGAGTGATGCCAACCCTTCCCTTGAAACTGTAAAAAATGAGGCTCAGTTCATACAGAGATTCAGAGAGCTGTACAACTCAGAGGTGTTCAGTGACATCATTTTGAGAGTGGGAAATGAGAGATTCTTTGCACATAAGTTTATGCTGATCACAGCCAGTGAAGTCTTTGAGTAAGTTTTTCTGGTGGCTTATTTATGTTTGTGGGTAATCAGATGGTTCCACCCACCCCCCACCAACCCCCATATTCAAATACTATTGCTGAATCAGTATTGTGATGATCATTTAGGAATTAAACTTGTTTTTCTGTTGGGTGTTAACTCAAAAAAGATTTCTAGATTGGATGTGTAGAATTTTATTAAAGAGGTATTAAATACTCCAAGTATCATACCTCTAATATTTGGATGCCCCACCATGACAAGTACTCCAAGTATCCAACTTCTAATATTTGGATGCCCCACCATGACAAGTACTCCAAGTATCAAACTTCTAATATTTTGGATGCCCCACCATGACAAGTACTCCAAGTATCAAACTTCTAATATTTTGTATGCCCCACCATGACAAGTACTCCAAGTATCAAACTTCTAATATTTGGATGCCCCACCATGACAAATACTCCAAGTATCAAACTTCTAATATTTGGATGCCCCACCATGACAAGTACTCCAAGTATCAAACTTCTAAATATTTTGTATGCCCCACCATGACAAGTACTCCAAGTATCAAACTTCAATATTTGGATGCCCCACCATGACAAGTACTCCAAGTATCAGACTTCTAATATTTGGATGCCCCATCATGACAAGTACTCCAAGTATCAAACTTCTAATATTTTGTATGCCCCACCATGACAAGTACTCCAAGTATCAAACTTCTAATATTTTGTATGCCCCACCATGACAAGTACTCCAAGTATCAAACTTCTAATATTTGGATGCCCCACCATGACAAGCACTCCAAGTATCAGACTTCTAATATTTTGGATGCCCCACCATGACAAGTACTCCAAGTATCAAACTTCTAATATTTGGATGCCCCACCATGACAAGTACTCCAAGTATCAAACTTCTAATATTTGGATGCCCCACAATGACAAGTACTCCCAGTATCTAACTGGATGCCCCACCATGACAAGTACTCCCAGTATCTAACTTCTAATATTTGGATGCTCCATCATGACAGTGGTAGCACATATAGTGTTACCTTGTGCATCCATCCATCCATCTGTTAACCATCATATCTGAGTTGTGCATCTTGGTCATTTCATGCATAGTGGTGGGGCATATGTTCCATGTACACATTTCTAGTTCCTTATAAAGGTGTTTTCACAAAGTTAATTAGACAATCTAGTGAAACCAGTCCTTAGTGCACACCTCTATATAAAGTACACTTGATTATAATGCACAGCAGTTATGAAACCCATTTCTTTGGATTGTTACATATTTGCCTTTTTATATAATGAAAAGAACACCTGTCCACAAATGAAAATTACTGGCTTCCTGGAGTGTACTTTATAGACTATTTTCACTTTGTTTGTGAACCTGAAGGTCATGATTGGCAGTAGGTTATTTGTGAACCTGAAGGTCATGATGAGCAGTAGGTTATTTGTGAACCTGAAGGTCATGATGAGCAGTAGGTTATTTGTGAACCTGAAGGTCATGATGAGCAGTAGGTTATTTGTGAACCTGAAGGTCATGATGAGCAGTAGGTTATTTGTGAACCTGAAGGTCTTGATTGGCAGTAGGTTATTTGTGAACCTGAAGGTCATGATGAGCAGTAGGTTTATCAACTATGATCTTCAGGGAACATTTGATTACCATCTATACTCGCATATAATCTGATACCAGCTGCAAACTGCATAGACCCAAATCTGCCATCACATAATGTGCTGGCAGATCTGGGTCTATGCATTTTGTAAGGACTAATCAGTAGAGCAGACAACATAGACCCAGATCTGCCAGCGCATTATGTGACAGCAGATCAGGGTCTGTGTTTGCATTTGGACCCGGATTATATGCGAGTACATATGGTAGTACAAATGTTGCATAACAAGGGTATTGTTTTATATGAAGTTTTAGTGAAAGGAACATGTCTTGCTGTAATTCACATCATTTCATATTGTAGCTTTTCTCTACAAAGGAGTGTATGTAGTAGAAGTTTAATTGACAACAGTTCACACATTACATTATCAACCTTGAGTGGTCCATTGTCTAACACAGGGTAAAATCAAGATAACTAAGTCATGTGAGTGAAAACAAAAATGAATATTATTCCTTAGTCTTATAGAATTTTGAAATTGCAAATGAAAACTACATTACTGCATATAAATGCATGCTTGATTTACAGGCCCATCTTACAAACAGGGAGCATGCTTGATTTACAGGCCCATCTTACAAACAGGGAGCATGCTTTATTTACAAGCCCATCTTACAAACAGGGAGCATGCTTGATTTACAGGCCCATCTTACAAACAGGGAGCATGCTTGATTTACAGGCCCATCTTACAAACAGGGAGCATGCTTGATTTACAAGCCCATCTTAAAAACAGGGAGCATAATTCAAGATTGATCATTAGCTTGTTCAGCTGGTAGATGATCAATTAATAATCTATTAATTTGTCCACATAACAGCCTTCCAAAGTAAGGGGTTTCTTTTGACATGTTGGATATGACTGAATCCTTTTTTTGAGGAAAATTCAAAATAAAAATTGTAGAGCAGTTATGAAAATGAAATATTCTTTACAAAAATCTTTTTGAATGATGCCTGGCATAACACAGAAGAACTGGATTTTATAATTGGTTTGATTTGTCAGTACACTGAAACTGACCAATGCTCGTTGAAGTTGATTGATCTGAACAGCACTACCCTTGATGATACAGTGCACTTTGGGTAATTATTGTCTTCTGACTTTTTTTGAAAAGGAGGGACAAAGTATCAGTGTTTCCCCACACATTCAAGACCTGTGGGCACACTGCACCCTCTAGGGCCAGTTTCTGGGGGTACATGCATAAATTCAGGGGTGCAGTAACATACCACAAAAATCAACTGTTTTAACCTTAAACTCTTTCTAGATTGAATTTAAATACTGTTGCTGTTGAGATGAATTATTGTATTAACTTGCTGTTGATTGCATAATTACCTCAGTATTGAAGAACAGCACATGTTTTTGTAATAATTTTCCTCATGATAGTCTTATAGACTTGAGGGTAAAAGTTTTTGTCTAAATTCAATCCTTAACTTTGACTTGGGAGCCTCACAGAAAATTGTGGCCTCAAAATCTGGCATTGATGCTGCCTGACAAATACACATTTTTTTTGCACTCTGAGTTATTTTTTCCATGAGTGTGTGTCCTGTTTTGTTGAGAAAATCCTCTCTCACATGTACACTTTTTAGGGGCATGTAGTAGTGAAAAATTTAGCTAATGTGGTAAAGGAGGGAAAGGTATTAATGAAGTGTTTTGTGTAGATTAATGCAAAAATCCCAAACAGTAATAGTTCTGTTGGTATTAACCACATACTGTGCTGGAGAAAAGAGCTTATGGCATCAGCTGCATCAATTAGAAGGTTCTGACCCAAACTAAACACTGCAAGACTACCATATATACTCGCATATAAGCTAATATCAACTGCAAACTGCAAAGACCCTGATCTGCCGTCACATAATACCCTGGCAGATCTGGGTCTATGCAGTTTGTAAGGACTAATCAGTAGAACAAACAAAATAGACCCTGATCTGTTGGCGCATTATGCAACAACAGATCAGGGTTTATGTTGTTTGCATTTGGACCCGGATTATACGTGAGTGTCTACAAATTTAAAAATGTGTGGACCCTGGGCCAGAATTCCTGCAGCAGAATGGGGCAGTAATCTTGGGTTTAATAAGATGTTCAAGTCTGACAGGGGTGATTCTGCTATATTGATTGGGGCTGCCTGGAAGCCCCAATTTCCATTGGCGGCCCCAGAATTTTTATTTTGAAATGCTCCAATCAAAAGTTAGTAAATTATTTGCAGGCTGATTCGTTCCAGGCTTATTCGGACCAAATTACGGGCTGATTTGGATCAAAAGTCATACTGATTCGTACCATATTACTGGCTGATTTGGACCATGTGAAATATTATTAAGTTTCATCTTGGATTTAAATGCGACGTTTACAATTATTTCAAATATGATATTTCTCATTATTTCACAGGTAGATTTATTAGTTCAAAACTTTATTTAAGGAAACAAAACCCTGATTTGACTTGAGATAATTTTGTTGTTCTGTATACAAAGTAAATGAAATAATGAAAGACTATTTATCTTGCATTACCAATTTTATAGTGAAATATTTTAAAAAGAGCTCATTCACCTTCGTGAAAAAATAAAATACCTAAAGTTACTTTATTTTCTTGAGAAATAATACAATTACTAACACCGAAAAAAATAATCTTCAAAATGGGGCCTATGCAGTAAAAAATTTAGTGTTAATTAACACGATTAAAAAAAAATATATACATATATATATACAGTAGGACCCCGCTATAGCACGATGGTCGGGGTCCACAAAATGGGATCGTGCTATGTCCCGAACCGTGCTATAACCAACCTAGACAAAACCAAGTCATTTAGCTGAAGAAAATGATGCATGCACCAAAAAAATTGGGGGGGGGGGGTAAATTGTGGGCTCAAAACAACGTGCTTCATTGGCACAGTTACCATCTTAAATCAATGCATAATAAGCGATAAATACACATGCAGTGAAAACAGAGATTGCACATATAATATTTTACTTTTTTCAGAGAACCATGCATTGGTACATTTATATGTACATGTCTATTGTATAGCATGAATAGTTAAAGGATCAACACGTGTACTCACCAGCCGATCTCATGGCATGCGTAGGAGTGAGTCCATAATAATTCCATCGAAAATATGCACACAGAAGTATAATATCATTGTCTGATAAAGTTCTAAAATCCTACATCGTCGTCTAGTCATTGTAAATCGTCGTCTAGTCATCGTAAATCACGTTCGACTCCGATTCCTCAACTGTACTGTCATATGTGGGTGCTTATGCACGAGACTGAGCTTGGGGTCTTGCAAGTAACACTTTGATCATAAAGTCAGAAATCTATTAAAGGATGCAGCTGGACATGTGTCAATTGTGCGGCAAGATCACAGGGAGTTCAAATAACCACCCTCTGTTACTTGGCACTGAACAAGTATCAAACTCGTGGCTTGATCAAAGGGTTGTCACGTGGGAAAACAAAGAGTGTGGTGCCTTTACAAGCTAAGGGATTAAGGTCAAAGTATATGCACAGGAAATTGTAGAACTCTACTTGAAAACAAAGTGAGTGCTTTTACAAACCAGAGGCTTATCGGACCACGTGCACTGGCAGATAACTTGGGAAATGTCACTTGGGAATTAAATCTGACTTGTGGAAACACCGGACTTAATCCTGCCCATGGCTTCAAGCTTCGCTTTAACAGAAAAAGCTTAACGTTTCCGTGTACTGTTATCCATTGTAAATAACTACTAATTAAAACTCGGACACCTATTTGTTTGAACGACTACAGCAATAATAATTGTTAATCAACAATGGGGTCATTTTTATAGGGAATGTACAATATTATTCACTGGTCAACTGATTGCGTGGGGATTGTCTAACAACACCGCCAAGTCACGTGTGTGCGTTGGCGGCTTTCGTTTTTTTGATGTTTTATAAATCATTGCAGCATGGTTTTAACAACTTTAGCTTTGAGATTGACTTTGATGATTGTCAATGACTTAAATTAATTGATTTATAAATTCAGGTGCGAATCTTTTATCAACCACCGCATTGTTTGGTGCATGGCTGTGTATGCAGTTGAATGAGCAAACATATGTCGGCTATTGTTTGAGCAACGATTGTACACAGAATGTATTGAAGACAAACACAAAGAAGACTTAATGACTTTATTGTTCATGTACCAGTAATAATAAGATTAACACTTGTCAGCTTTAAAATGAGCTAATATCTTTCAAAAATAAACTAAGATCAAAGTGCAGTGATTGACTACTGACACATTTGAAATGAACATTCACAAAAAGAAATGTTCAGCATCTTTATTCATATAATGAAAGATGCAATCATAAGACACTTTTTCTTCAAGAATACAATACAGCTTGCCAAATTATTAAATCAAACTCTTGTTTATTTTGGCACAAAACTTTGCAGTAGTTCAAGAAATTGGCGAAATTATTGTAAAATTTCGGTAGCCATGCCACGATCGTATTATATCCGAATTCATACACGATCTCTTCCCCAAAATGATAATTAATTTTTTACACATTATTTTTCGTACTTTGAAAAAAAAAAAAAATTCATGTACGAAAAAATAGATGAAATTTCGGGAGCCATGGCACGATCGTGTTATATCCGAATTCGTGCTATAACGAAGCGTGCTATAGCGGGGTCCTATTGTATATATATATATATATATATATATATATATATATATATATATATATATATATATATATATATATATATATATATATATATATATATATAGTATATATATATATATATATATATATATATATATATATATTAGTCTGAGTATGTTAATGCTTTTGTTAAATTTATGTAGAATTTGTCTTTATCCTGTATACTATATACTAATGGTGCTAAATAACACATATACTAAAGAATGAAACTGGGTTTCTGTCAAATATATGATTTAATTCAGTTCAATATGTAAATAGCATACATCTGTATTCTGCTAATCTTGTGGACCTCATATTAATTATAATAAAGAAAATGATAATGTAATATAAATGATATTTTCCCCTTTGAAAGATTTAGAGAATGATGATGAAAGTGTGTCTTTACCATATTTAAAGGAATGACTGTTTGATCAATGACGCCCTAATTGTCTCATCATACTATCGCCATCTGTTTGATACTTTGATCAGTACACCCTTAATTAATTTAATTGCAGGGCTTCCAACAGAGTTTCAGGATGAAAAGTCCTGGGCTCTTCACTCATAGAACTCAAGAATCCTCAGCCTATTTCTGAGAGTCTCTGGCATAAACTCGCGAGTCACTCACTTTCAAAAGTAACTATCTTGTGTACATTTAAAAGCTGAAAATCAACCTTTTACATTCTCTTACTATGTTTGCGAAAACAGCAATAACTACTAAAATGAATCAGGTATTTGTGTTCCATTTTTTTTTCTTAAAATATCTCACATGGTCGGAATCAGCCAGTAATATGGTCCGAATCAGTCTTGGTCCAAATCAGCCACCATTCATTAAATCTTGCTTGCCATAACTTTTCTTGATCGGAACCATAATTTACGTGTTTTCTTACCAGAAGGCATCTTGATCATGCAAAAGATTGTTAAGTGCATTTAATCATAATAAGCTGAGGTTCAGGCTGGACCCTGATATCAGAACGAAATTACCTGGCCAGCCAGAATATGCGAAGATGGTGAAAATAGGGAAAAGAGGGTGTTGTAAGTTCAAAATGGCCACTTTAGACTAATGTTTTTGCATGTTTTCATGTCAGATTGTTAAAATGATGAAATATTATTAAAAGTTTATAAAAATGTTGAAACTTCTCTTATTTCACTTCACCACAGTTGTTGTATAACATATAACAGAAACATCGAAAGTAGGTTACAGTAAAAGATCTACAACCTCTTCCATAGCAGAAGCCCACTTTTCATCTGTTTATATAATTAATTATTGGATGTAGTGATTCATTTTATTAGTAATGGACCTGGATATATCCACTGTAGGGGTGAAATGATACACCTGCCACATATCGATACGATTCTCAATAAACAGCATATGATACGATACATTATCGATACACATATCAACTTGATATTCTTTTCATCTTTAGAAGGTCTGTCAATGGTAGGGTGTTGTCATTTTTTATGTGTTGACATGTTGGGTGTATTTCCAGTATGCAGATTACAAACAAACATAGACTTATCATTTGCTCTTATGCCATTCTCATCCTTGACAAGATAAAACAAAAAAAAAAAAAAAAATACTTCCAAACAGACTACCTGTTAGCTGTTAATGGTTTTTATTCAACCTTTAAGGACATTTCAGACTGATCCATTCGATCAGATGCATGACTCATCCTGGTCACCACGCCCTTTGTTTTGCACTGAATGAATGTTTTTAAAACATCTTATTACCAATTTCATGTTTTCACTTACATTTTGAAGGCATTACAGTGTTATCTTCAAAACATAAGAAACAGTGCAATTTTCTTGTGCAAGGAAAATCTTATCTAGAACAAGTCCGAGTGTGGGAGCGTAGATGACTAACAACCAAATCCTTCACATTGTACTTCCTGCAGATGCAAAACAACTGCCGTGGCCGCAGGCACTTGTTTTTGTCAGTGAAAAAGGAAATTATTGACAACACCAACTCCCCTTCAACAAATTGACAAGGTGGTTGAAACTCGTGCGGTTTGAAATCTGCCCCCTTGCCGATTCTGTGCTAATTTTTATTTATCCCATTGGCACGTTTGGTTGCTGATTACATATATCAACGTAAAAGGAGACATTCCAAACTTATTCCCCATGTATGATTTAAGAACTTTACATATCATTTAATAGACACTTTTGTGTGAAGTTTCTATGTTGCTTTGTATCTATTTGGATAGAGTTTGGATGCCAATATTTCCGGTATGTCACGCAGTGAACAAGCTACAGTTAGTTATGATTGGTGGTTATTGTTTTACCCTGGACTTGAACAAACAAGAACTACTCATCGGAATTGAATGTAATATATTTCACTGTGTGACACACCGGAAGTGTAGCCTTCCATTCGATCGAAGTAGACAAGATGCGATGCAACAGATAAATTTTGCGTAAAAGTGATTATTAAATGATCAGTAAAGTACTTAAATCATACATGGGGAACAAATCTGCAATGTCTTCTTTCCGTTGATATATGTTATCAGTGGCTGAAGATGCAGACGGGATAAACTAATTAGCATGGAATTGCGGTGGGGGAAGAGGGCAGATTTCGAAACATGTGAGTTAATCACCTTGTGTTAATTTGCAGAAGCCAAGTGGGTGTTGTCAATAGTTTTTATTTTTTACTGACAGAAAAGGCAAACGACTAATAATCATTCATGACTGCTGAAGATTAAAGTAACTTGTATAGAGTAAGTATCATTTTGTATCGATTAAAGTAACTTGTATAGAGTAAGTATCGTTTTGTATAGATTCTTCCCCTCTTGTATCGATATGGGTATCGATATAGAAAAAGTATCGATACATCAATATATTGATTATTCGTTTCACCCCTAATCCACTGCATCATAATTTTCTTCAGATTGGACAACAAATATTGAATTTTTCACTGGTTTTTCAAGGTTTCAGTGTGAGTTTTTGGCGGCAATCCGTAGATAGCAATGTAATTTCTGATATTTATGATCATCAAATTTGAACTAAAATTGGCTACAGAACATTAAAACTTCTTCCTCTTTCAAGGGAAGATTTTACAGAAAAGTCAACATTTTACTTTTATTATTAATGCTTTGTATTGAAACAAAATGGGGTGGGGTTAACATCATGAAATCAATGCTAGACAAAATGAACTTCGCCTTTTGGGCCTGTTTGGGTGAAATGACAGACTCTAAGATGTCTATTTTGCCTGAATCACACCCATAGCATTTTCAAAAAGCTGACAAGAGAGCAGACAGCTCCCCATTTTCATAATGACAGCTATGTATTCCTTCCATAAGTAGATATGTTTTGTAGACTAACTGTTTGGATAGTTGACAGTACATATTGGTAATGGTTGATACACACATTCTGTGCTTTGAATTGCTAATATTCAGTACATGGCCTGAGATTCATCTGCCAAGGTATGCTTGGCCTAGCATGAAATGCTAAGTGACTTTTTGACTACTTTACTTCTCATGAAGCAAATCGTGTTTCTGATGACATTCTATTGCATGCTTTTTTTATTGAAAATGTGATATGGTTTTAAATAGTGTTCAGTATTCTAGTTTGTTGACTTGTGTCTGTTTAGTAAATATGTTGCAAAGATTCCTATCCTTGAAAATGCAGAACTTGAATTTGATGTGAAACTAACTGATGATGCCATGTGATCTTAGGGCACTCTATTCCAATAACAACTGTAAGAAACAAACAGAATTATTATAATGCAGCCTTAATTTATAGTATGTAAGATGAATAAACATAAATTTGTTTCAAATTAAGGACTTGCTATAAAATAAAAAAACCCAACTTATTTTAAATATCAAGAACACAACAAAAGCAGCAACTTCTACTACTGCTACATGTCCTATCTAAAAAGGCAACTTCTCTACAAAATATGAGCAAAATTATATAATTACTGGTAATTTTGGTTTATAATAATATTTTTATCTGCTAAAATACGGACAATAGATGCAACAAAAATTATGAGTGACAAGGTTAGGAGGTTACAAACCATAAGCCTATGTGTTAGAAATTCCCAAAAGACTCATTTTACAATAAACAATTCCCAAATCTAGGGATGGGGGCTGAAAAATTTTATTGTTGGAGTCATCCCTGCAGTCTAGTAAAGTTTTCATCTGAGATTTGTAAAATCTGTTTTCAATTTCCTGTACAACATTTGCAAGAAATGCCCTTTGAATCATTTTTATGTTTTCTTTTTTGCATTAGTAACAAGAAATGCCTCTGTATGAACAATCAGCAGCTACCTGGCAGAAATTAATTTTTAATGCAAATTAGTGAGCTGTACCCTGACAGCTGTGACTATTGACTGTACCTGAGAGACATCAAGGACTTTTTTTGGAAGAAATTTGCTAGCTCTTGTTAAAATATCAAACACATTGGTAGGCACAGACAGGCAATAAAATCAAAAGACCCAAATCTCATTAGAAAACCATTTTGCTTTAGTTGCAATAATTCCATCATCATCATTGGGATAATTTTCCATGGATATTACAATGGCAGACCATGTGTCAGATTCAGTTTTAACAGCATCATGTAAACTTGGCCATCTGACTCAAGTACCGGTAGGCTTTTTAAAACGTTTCATATTGCCATACATTGCCTTCTGCATTTCCTTCTCTCTTATGTATCCTTGAGCTGAGTAATGAAAGTAATTGAAAAGCTCAGTCATAATTTTCTGCAGTTGCTGATGTTCAGGAATAGGTTTGGCTGCCCAGAATAATACTAAGGCTAGTCAGATGTGAGCAGTTGGTTGATTGTTATGGGTTTAACGCCATTTTTCAGCACATGATAGGTTATACATGGCGGCCAGTATATTTGGTGGAGGAAGAACCCGAGAAAACCCCGGGAAGAACCATCGACCCACAGGAAGCTACTGGCAAGCTTTCTCACATACCCACGTTGGCCGAGCCCGAGACTCGAACCCACGAAGACAGAGGTGAGATGTCAGTGATCTGTAAAGGCGAGCGCCTTAGACCACTCAGCCACCCGGGGCCCCAGATGTGAGCAGCACACCAAGCATGAATAAGAATGTGATGCAGTTTGGCAAATTTTTTCACTACTCCTAACTCGATCCCTAGCATAACTTCAGCACCATATGTTCCAAAGCCTGATACTTTAGATAATGGCATATTGCTTGCTATCAGATATTGTGAGACAGCATGAACATTTTTATCAGCTTTACCTTTTTGAACAACTATATTTGAACAAAAATGAATTCTTACAGTGTCATTCATTGACCAAAATTTTGCAGAATAGAAAACAGTTTTTTTATTTATTAATAGCCGCATCAAGAGATTTTTCAACATGAGGCCAGTAAATGGACTGACTTGGATTCAGGATAGCATCTCTTCCCTGGCAACATTTGCAAGGCATTTTGCATGTCAGCCACAGGATGGTGTGATGTGTAACTTGCTACTTTTTTTAGCAAATACTGAGACTCCATTAGCTAGCTGCAAATCAATCAAACCAGAAAACTTTCTGTCAGGAATGTATTCTCTGGCCATGTACAGACAGATTCTCCGCTGTGCTGTCAGTATAATTCCTATCTTTCCATCAACAATCTGCTAATAAAATTGAGGTATCATGATCATATTTCTTTTAGCCTTAGCTTATGTTTATAATTCTATCATTCATTTATTTACAAAGACTGATGTATAGTCATCATAAATCATTCATACATGGTGCAAAGTAGTAATAATAATAATAATAATAATAATAATAATAATAATAATAATAATAATAATAATAACAATGATAATAAATGATGTCACAACCTTTTTTGCAGCAGCCATGTGCCTTTTTCCAGCTAGATTGGGAATTTTATGGTCTTTACATACCTGGTGTCTTGCAAGTACACTTCTCTGATAATTAGAACAATCAGTGACAAATATCTGATCACATTTTTTGAGATGAGATGCTTCAATACAGATATGAATTTGCATACCACCATCCTTATGTTTAATTAGCCTTTTGAATTTACTAAGCCATTTCATCTGAAACTTTTATGACATTTCAAGACTTTACTGGTGTCCGGTACATGTAACTTGATTGGTAGAAAAATCTGCTGCATTTGTTGTTGCTTGCATGGGTGGGATTTTCATTGTTGAAATGAAAGTCAGTTTGTGAGGTTTTTGTAAAAAGAAAACTTAGAATTGTGAATAGCTTTTTCTTCGGCAGTTCACTGTTGATTTCTATTTGATTCAATGGCAATGCTGCTATGCTTATACAATATGGATTGTGTCTCTGCATCAGAAAATTTCAGCATGGTTCGGCTGTAATTTGAGATCATGGAGTCATATATTAACAGATAAGTTTTGCATTATCAGCTTAACAAAGTAAACAGGTCCTGTTCTATTGTGACATGATATAAGGCCCCCCAAAAAATATGTGTTTCCTATTGCACTGGTTTTAAAATTAGGGTAGGCAGGTTTTTTTTTTTTTTTTTTTAAACATTATATATAAATCAAATAATATTTTTCAAGCACTTCAAAGTACTGGGCAAAACCGGCTCAATTAGTTGCACAAATTAATTTCGGCAATGTGATTTTTTGTCAGGGTGGTTGGGGAAAAAGTGCTAGGGTCAGCAATGCTAAACAGGGACAGTCAGCCGACCGGAAACACACATATTTTATTTTTTGGCCTAAATATAAACCGCTAAAACTAATAGAGATTAAAACCATAAGAGTACATGAGTTACATATGTGACTTTATCCATTGTTTGATGCATGCGGTATATGTTTGCTCAGATTTATTTGTTTTTTACACGATGATTATTGATTTTTTTCACTGTGTATATGTGTATTGATGGCTCAGAGAGATTTGTTATTGTATGCATGATTCATGTACATATGCATATAATGGGTAGAATTTGTGTCTCCATCTGTCCATCTATCCTTTCATTTGTCCATCCATCCATCACATTTTCATTTCTGCTCAATAAATTTAAAGTCGTTTGAGATCAAGGGATTAAATCAGGTATACTTGTGCATCAACACTAGAGGGCATGTTGCATACCACATTAGGGATCTTAAAAGTGAATGTCACAAGTCAGTATTTAAAGTATTCCATCACACTTTCCATTCTTCTCAATAACTTTAGAGATCAGGATAAAGTTTGGTACACTTATTTATCCTGATTTGAGGGTGTGTCTCATTCCACATTTGCAGCCCTATCTAAAAGTTCATAGTTTACTCGTCAGTATTTCAAGTTTTCTATCATATTTTCTATTCAGCTTTATACCTTTAGAGCCATTTGAGATAAATGAGAGACAATTTTGTATACTTATCATCACTAGAAACATGTGATGTACTATATTTTCCATTCTGTCTTTAAGGTCAAGGTCACAGGTGAGTATTTTAAGTTTTCTGTCACACCTTCATGTCAACACTTTATTTTAGAGCTGTTATAAATGGATAAAATTTGGTATACTTTTTTAATATCATCTCTAGAATGTGTTCGGCAGAGCACATTGGGGACGGATCTATCTTGAATGTACATGTAAAGGTAAGAGATCAGTGTTTGAGGTTTTAATCACAACTTCCCTTCTGGTCGTTAACTTTAGAGCTGTTTAAGATTAAAGGATATATCTATATATATATTTTGTTACTAGAAGATAGATGTGTTGCATTCCATATTTATGATCTTAACTTTAAGGTCAGGGTCATTGGTCAATATTTTTAAGGTTTCTTTTGTCTCTAATTTGTATCCTAAAAGCTGTTTGAAACACAGAATGAACCCTGGCCTCTCATATTGATGGCATCTTGTGTATCACAGTCAAGGTAACTGTCAAGGTAACTGATCAATTTATTCCCCTTTTCTACTCTTGTATTCTATTTCCATATGATATAGTGCCATGAAACTTGGTTGCTTTTCATTTGTGCCAAGTAACTTTACAGCTCTGTCATAAAGTCAGATTTCATCTTTGTAGATTATTAGTGACTTCAAAGAGCTATATAAAAGACCACTTTATGCTGATTATTATGTAAAATGGAAAATTATATTTTCAGGGCTATGTTGAATGAGGCAAGATGGCGCGAGTCCAGACAACCCGAAATTTCCCTGACTGAAGAAGAAGAATGCCAGCCAGTGTTCTCAACATTTCTAAGGTAATTATTCAGGGTGTCAAATTTTATCATGCGAAAGATATAGGGCTGCCTTGATTTTGTGTAGAAAATTGTTCTGTCCAGTACTTTCAACCATATCTCTTCTACAGCTCTTGGTAGTGAAGGTCCTGGCTTCTAGGACCATGTTGGTAATCCTGTAATCTTAAATAAAAATGGATGCACAGCATTGTTGAATAAGGTGTATGAATGTGGCTGTATCCATGTCTCAACATCAGATTTTATGTGTCATTCATGTCCATGTGTGTTTTATACTTATCTTTTTTCCAGGCCGCATTCCTAATGACTGCATTCTGCATCTCAACATGTATTGGCCGAAAGTATGAAATTGTGTTATGCTTTTTATTTGCAAAGTCAAGAGAAATACTACAAAGAGAGAAAAAAGATGTGTTCTTTTCACAATGCATCTTATTCACTCAGTGTGATAGGAATAATGATACAAGCAATGGGGATTTTCAGCTCATCTGCTTTCGAATAATGGCTTTTATTCTCAAGTCAGTATTAGTCAGAGTATGGTTTGAAATCAGTGTATGTTATTCACTCAGTGTGATAGGAATAATAATATAAGCAATGGGGATTTTCACTGTATCTGCTCCACAGTAACCACTATCTCAAGTCCATTGTTCAGAATCAGTGTATGTTATTCAATCAGAGTGATAGGAATACTAATATAAGCAATGGGGATTTTCAACTCATCTGCTCTTGAGTAATGGCTATGTATTCTTAGTTCTGTATCAGTCAGAAGATGGTTCAGAATCAGTGCAGCTTTACCTAATTGCTTGTAAAACATTTGATAGATGCTTTGTTCTTCAGAAATAACATATTATTCTGAATGACTTGACAAAGAGAGTGTTTATGAATAGACTTTTGCAGCTGACTATTGTATATGATCCACATGGACATCAAAAAGAGTTCATTATCTTTAGATTTTTCCACCCAGGAAAAGGAATAAGTAAAACAAGTGTACAGGATCAGTATCTTCACTTTGAAAACTTTTTGTTTAATCTCAATTCCAAGGGTTTTCCTTTATTTTTATGTAACATTAGCGATCATGCATGTTTTTCTTTCGTTTTTTCTGGTATAAACATTTGCCAAATTCCTTGGGTGTGTTGAAACCTATGCCCTTTGGGCTTGAGCTTCAACACCTCGGAATTCGGCCAATATTTTTAACATAATTTTTTTGCAGTCCCTATATTCTGAAAGTTATGAATTTTGGTCTTTGTTTTCTTTACATTAAATATTCTCAGTTTTTGGAAAAGTAGCTTTGAAGGTCCATTGTCAAAATCCTACAGTGAGCTCTATTTATGCATTGACTGTTGCACCAAGCTCTTATTGACTATTTTGCCTAATTTGTGCCATTATCAGACTGTTTTGCCTAATTTGTGCCATTATCAGACTGTTTTGACTAATTTGTGGATATATTGCCATTATCAGACTTTTGCCTAATTTGTGCCATTATCAGACTGTTTTGCCTAATTTGTGGATATATTGCCATTATCAGACTGTTTTGCCTAATTTGTGGATATATTGCCATTATCAGACTGTTTTGCCTAATTTTTGCCATTATCAGACTCTTTTGCCTAATTTGTGGATATATTGCCATTATCAGACTGTTTTGCCTAATTTGTGCATATATTGCCTGCCATCATCAGTATTTCAAGCAGAGTTTTAGGCTAACATTTTGAAAAACTTTTACATTTAAAACAGAAAAAGAAAGAAGAAAAATAGAAAAAGTTGGTAATACAGAAGTTTCAAGTTAGTAAGTTAATTATCTACAAGAAAGTGCTTGTCACCAATAATCTTTGATTTGTCACGGTGGACAAACATTAATTTTTCATTGGCAGCATATGCTGTTGTAATTATAATGTAATGAATGTTACAGTTGTTTCCAAAATAAATGTTGTTGGATTAACTCGTTATCCCGTGTGCCAAACAGCTAGATAGTCCCAGACAGCATACAGATAGAGGGATTACCTAGGGCATTGAGGACCATAAGAGTGCCTGTAACCTTGAGACTCATTGACAATAATTTACTCATTATTACAGGGGGTTACTTGAAAGAATTTTATTAGTTTTTGCATTGTATTCTTTTAATTAAGCTGAAATAATAGTGTGTGCCATATTAACTCCTCATGTGCAGTAAATGTCTACACTAATAAGACTTCTCAGTCCCAGCACCCAGTAGATATACAAGGTTAACTGCACCACTTTATCACAGCACATGGGAGATTAGGTAGGTGAAAACTTGTCTTGTTACGAGAGACCAATTGTTATCTGTGAAAACAGATGTAAAAACTGATTATATGTTTTGGTCCATTGCAGGGCTTTCCCAAACCAATTTATAGCTTGGCCAATGACAACTTTATTTGCCTACACCTGTTCAGAGCAACAGATAACATTAATACATAAGAGATATACTGTGTCTGCCCAGTTGTCCAGATACTGACTATGAAAATATAATACTGTCTTGAATTTGCAGTATCGTCTGGTTGGAATTTGATCTGATGTTGTTGAAGTTCATCGAGTTATTTCTCATCTATGGCTGTTGAGTTTAAATGAGCGTACATAATTTATGACAGACATTCGACTGGACCATGATTGCTAACTAGTGCCACTTCCATTGTGCTAGTCACAGGTTGAGCTTGGTTGAACATTGGCGAAATGTGTGTTTATATATATATATATATATATATATATATATATATATATATATATATATATATATATATATATATATATATATATATACATACACACACACACATTTGTTCAGTGGATGTAATCGATTAATTCACAAAGTTTTCACAAGCATGAATTTTAGAAATTGTTAATGGTTCACCAAAACAACCTATAAATTTTAGCTAAAATGATATGTGGCAAATATGAGCTTACTAAATTGTATTAAATTTATTGAAATGGAAATATTGTAATTTTCAACTGTTTGATCATTACAGGTACATTTATACTGGCTCGGTGGATTTGACCACAGACACTGTCCTGCCTATCCTACTGCTGTCGGACAAGTATGGCATTCAGACTCTCCGTCAGTCCTCTGTGGAATACATGGCTCAACACATCGTGGAGTCACCAAACACCAATCGCACGCTGTCATGGTACCAGTATGCTAAAATGACAGGAAACCAGGAGCTGCAGGACAAATGTTCCCAATTCATCCTCTCAAATTTTGACATCATATTGAAGGCTGCAGATTGGGTGGAGCTTACCAAAGAGGAGGTAATGGAGTTTCTGAGCAGCTCCGATATTCTAGTGTTCAGTGAGATGCAGTTGTGGCTTCATTTGGAAAAATGGCTGACACATGGAAGCCGTGTAGATAAACTGGATGAATATCTGCAAAAAGTCTTGCCTTTAATGCGTTTTACTATGATTCCACCGAAACAATTGCTTCAGATTGAGGAATCTTCTCTTTGTCAAAGCCACAGGTCTCACTTTTCAGAGAAACTAAGTTTGGCATACAGGCATCATTCTCTTCTATTTGATCAGGTGGAGTCAGCAACCAATGACGAACCTTTCAGAAACTACACTTCAGATGAGTATGGTATCTACCATGACTTGTCACTGCTGAACTACACATCTGTCTCAAAAATTGACAGTAAAATCAGTCACAAATTCTCAATTCCATTACGATTCATATCCCAGGCTGCACAAAAGTATCAAAGTCAAATGGTATCATTTGAAGTCACATTCTGGCCTAAGGGATACTACACAACCTTCAATCTGTATGGCAACCACATTGGAAGGCAGACAGACAATGTTGCTTTACGTATTCGGAGAAATTCTGGAGCAAAACCGATTCCCTCTGTGATTGGGATCATCACTTTCATTATCTATGGAATGAACAATGGAGTTCGCTATGTGGCCTTCACACACACAATGAGGCACAAGTTTACACAGGAGGACAATGCCCCCATGGAAGAGGAGGATATTTTCCCCTTGAAAAACTTAACACAGGATAACTCACCCTACCTGATCTATGGAAATCTTGATGCCAAAGTCTTTATCAAAGTCCAGAATGTAGTGGAGTACTCTTAAATTCATGGAGGAAACTTTTCAAGAAACTATGTTAGAAGAACATATATTGCGAATAATATTCGTGAGTGTGATATTCTATATGCATAGACTGATAAGTTCAAAAGTATGGTATATCATTATCATTAAAAAATTAATTTATGGGGAAAAGATAAATTATTTTAGATTCATGATGAGTTATTCATCTTTTCAATAACTATCAATTAATTCCTTTAGTTTTGACAAAAATGTTCATGAACTATATTCCTTCTTAGTTATTTATATGTACATGTAACATATAAAAATCAAAATACCTGTGATTTGTGTGTGTGTGTGTGTGTGTGGTCAGCTGATGGAATTTTAATTTTATGGAACAGGTATAGTCTGTATGTATTTTAATCTTGGGTTGAGATTTTATCAAACAGACTCTAAATGAAAGACATTTTAGGCAGTTTTATTAGCTTCATATCCAATTGTTGACACATGTACTGCTTTATACATGCATTTTAGAGTGTCTCGTTGTGTTTGATAGGCTTCTAAAAGTTAACTTATTATTCCATTTGAAATATTTGTATTCATTTGAATATTTTTATGTTATCATGATATCGTGCCATTTTCATTTATATATCATTATATTTTTATATAATCTGTATCTCTTTATTTCTGAGTAAGTCACAACATAATCCATTCTGTGCTTAAATTTACTTCTCTTTACCCTGTATTTATAGTCTTACATTTATTTAAAAAAACAATTCTACAAATGCTAGATAGTAATGAAGAGGTTCTCCCCTCTACCCTCGTACTCAAGCCCCCTCCCATCCCATCCAGAACCATTCTCTTGGGCCCCTCAAACACCTATTTAAAACTTATTTTTTATTCTGGATACTTATTGTTCTGTTAATTTAATGTAGGATAAACATGTGAATTTGCTTTTTCTAGTTCTACTTGCAGAATGATAATAATTTAAATTCTGTCATTGGTATGGAGTCCTATTATCACAGAAGTGTCCCTTTCTTCAACAAAAATACCCCTTTCACTAAGAGTGAAACTATTGCCCTCCCCTTTCCTCGCTGGAGCACTGAGAAATAGTAATTTTTGTTTTGATTCAGCAAAATTGTTTGATTAGTGATTATTGCTCTTATTACTGTTGATAAGAAGATTAAATATAAGTACTATTAAATTTAGTGCAATTATTGAGAATGATATATATCATAATTGAGAGTTGCTTACTTTAACATGAAGTCTTAATACAGCTTATGTTGCTGCAAGATATATATTTGTGCAGTTTGAGTGTTTTTATTTTCTTGACATATCCTTTCTCTATAGCACAGCTTAAATTATTTCAAGATGCAAAATCTATTTGGACTTATCTTTATGCATTTATATGAATCATGTATTTTGAGTGCCTAACTGTTAAAAAATAAATAAAGTGTACCTGATGAGGTGAGAGGATGTTGAGTGTCTTATAATTTCATATATTGCCAGACATCTTGTGGTTCAGATACAGTCAAATATTTACTGCATATAAAAACCACTTAATCATTTAGCTCTGCTGGTCATAGACCAGAAGAGCTTATGGAATGGTCTGTTGTCCTTTTGTCCAATGTCTGTCTGTTAGCTCAAGTTTGTTATTGATACTTCTCCTAAACTACTTGGTGGATTGCCATGAAACTTTACACACATTTATCCCAAGGTCTAGTTGGACCTAAATGAAAATGGTGCTGCTCAGACAGCCAATATGGCCACCACAACAGCCATCTTGAAAATCTTGTTATTGCTACATCTCCTGAATGGATGGTTGTATCAACATGGGGGTTTCACTAAAAAACTTATTATGATGTCTAGTTGATCCGATATGAAAATGGTGCAGATCTGACATACAATATGGCCACCACAGCAACTATCTTGAAAATCTTGTTATCACTGCTCCTGAATGGAAAGTCATATCAACATGGGGTTTTCACCAAAAGACTTCTTATGATGTCTGCTTGGTCCTAAATGAAAATGGTTCTGCTTGGATGTCCAATATGGCCACCACCGCAGCCATAATGAAAATCTTGTTATTCGTACTCTTCCTGAACAGAAAGTCATATCAGCATGGGGTTTTCACCAGAAGAATTCTGGTTGTTCTTAAATAAAAATTGTGCTGATCTGATATCCAATATGGCCACCACAGTAGACATATTGAAACTCTTATCGCTACTCATAGACGGAAAGTCATAGCAACATTGGGTTTTCACCAACAATCTTATTATGATATCGTAGTTGGTACTAAATTAAATGGTACCAGTCTGACATTCAGTATGGCCACCATGGCAGCCATCTTGAAAATCTTGTTATTGCTACTCCACCTAAATGGAAAGTCATATCGATATGGGGTATCACTAGAATACTAATTATGATATCTAGTTGATCCTGAATGAAAGTTGATTGGTGTAAGGCGCTCGCCTTTACATATCACTCGCATATCTCACTTCTGTCTACGGGAGTTCAGGTATTGCCTTGACCAATGTGGGAATGTGAAAAAACTTGCCAGTACCTTCCCATGGGTCAGTGGTTCTTCCCGGGTTATTCTTCGACCAAATATACTGGTATCCATTTATAGCCTATCATGTGCTGAAAAATGGTATTAAACCCCAAAATCAAACCAAAACCGGAATGAAAACGGTACCGATCTGACCTAAAATATAGTGGCCACAATGAACATATCAAACATCTTGTCACTAATTCTCCTGAATGGATGGTGATATTAACATTGGGTTTTCACCAAAAGTCTTCTAATAGTGTTTAGCTTGTTGTAATTGAAAATGGTGCCTATATTGCATCCAATATGACTGTCACAGTGGCTAATTTGAAAGTCTTATCACTCAAGAATATCAGAGATAGGTTCAACACTGCTGTTTAAAAGAAAGAATTATCTTATCCTGACTATCTGGAAATTCTTTTATGGTTTTGGGCAGTAAAGCATCAGTTCATTCAAAGGACTCTTGTTTAGTAAGAAATATGGGACTTGTTAAAAGTGGTCATTATGGACAAGTGTTCTTCCTACACAGGTAACAATTATTAACCTGGCAGATATCACAGTTCTGTCTTCTTGTATAAGAAGACTAATGCAAAAGAAGACTATATTAATATTTTGAATGAATTAATATATTTTATACATCCATGGTATTTTGTTACATCTTGTTAACTTGGTAACTAGACCTAATTCTTTGGTTTGCCATTTTGCAAATCTCCACACTTTTTTTTGCACATTAATGTGACTAACACCCCCAGACTGTGACCTAGGAGTTATAACCAAACCCAAACCTTGTGACATTCAATATGTGCTTTTCTACACTGATTGAATGTAGGAATATTTGATAAATGTAATATTAAAGAATGTCACAGTAATTGCAGTTGATGTGTACTTGATCTCTGACCCACTCCCAGAGATCCCAGAAGAGAGAGGCCAAATATTATACCCCTCCTGCAGATCTTTACCACATGGGAAACATATCCACCAACTTTGGGCAACATATCCACCAAGTTTGGTGAATTCCACCCAGCATTTTGGGAGGAGTTAAAATTATGTATAGAAGGATGGTCAGACAAGGGGGGGCGGGGGGGGGGGGGGGAATCACAATGTCCCTGATGCTAAAGCATGGGGATCACACTTTCCATGATACTAAAGTATGACATCGGGATTAGAATGTCCCAGACGCTAAAGCATGGTGATCACAATGCCCCTGATGCTAAAGCATGGTGATCACAATGTCCCTGATATGGCATGGTGATCACAATGTCCCTGATGCTAAAACATGGGAATCACAATGTCCCTGATGCTAAAGCATGGGGATCACAATGCCTCTGATGCTAAAACATGGGGATCACAATGTCCCTGATGCTAAGGCATGAGGATTACAATGTCTTTAATGCTAAAGTATGGGGATCACTCTGTCCCCATTGCTAACGCATGAGGATCACGATGTCCCTGATGCTAAAGCATGGGGATCACAATGTCCCTGATGTTTAAGAATGGGTAAAAAAATTCAATTGGTCCCTTACTGTAACTAATCTTGTCATTATGGATTGCTAGATGTAATAAAATCGCACATTGGACCCGAAAAATACATTTACCTGATTTGATCAGGTATAACACACAACCAGCTGTAAACAGTATCAACCCTGATCTGTAGTTGAATAATAAATTTAATGATTGATAATTTTTTAACCAACAATTTCAATTGGAGATATTTTCAGAATATTTTCATGGCCAATATAAAATTTGCATACTTGGTAATGGTTAAGTTGCTTGTATCCCATAAATTGGAATGATTTACCAGCACATTTATCATCTGCCATGTTGATGCTTGGGTTGTACTAAACAATTAAGGCTATATTAACTAGAAGCTGTTATTCATATATTTTACCTTTACTGGAGGATTTTGTCCCCAAAAAGTAAAACAGTTAAAAAAGGTATAATTGTCTATTGGAAAATACTTGAACACTTGGTAGTTTGACTTTTCTGACTTATCTTCACATATTTTGATAGATCGTCACACCACTTTTGAATAAAGTACTTGTTGTAGATTCAGGTGTATGCTCTTCATTTTACTACTTATGATTCCAACTAATTGCATGGACCACTGATATGCCAGTCCAATACTGTTGGCATTTTATTTCATGTTGTATACCACTTTATACACCTCAAAAAGGTACTTTGGTACAGCTTTATACACCTGAGGAAGGTACTTTAGTACAACTTTATACACCTGAGGAAGGTACTTTGGTACAACTTTATACACCTGAGGAAGGTACTTTGGTACAACTTTATACACCTGAGGAAGGTACTTTGGTACAACTTTATACACCTGAGGAAGGTACTTTGGTACAACTTTATACACCTGAGGAAGGTACTTTGGTACAACTTTATACACCTGAGGAAGGTACTTTAGTACAACTCTATGAACCTAAGGAAGGTACTTTAGTACAACTCTATGAACCTAAGGAAGATACTTTGGTACAACTTTATACACCTGAGGCAGGTACTTTAGTACAACTCTATGAACCTAAGGAAGGTACTTTGGTACAACTTTATACACCTGAGGAAGGTACTTTAGTACAACTTTATACACCTGAGGAAGGTACTTTAGTACAACTTTATACACCTGAGGAAGGTACTTTGGTACAACTTTATACACCTGAGGAAGGTACTTTAGTACAACTCTATGAACCTAAGGAAGGTACTTTGGTACAACTTTATACGCCTCAGAATGGTGCTTTAGTACAACTTTATACACCTCAGAAAGGTACTTTGATACAACTTTATTCACCTCAGAAAGGTTCTTTGGTACAACTTTATAAAAATCAGGAAGGTACTTTGGTATAACTCTATGCACCTCAAAACAGTATTTTAGTACAACTTTATACACCTCAGGAAAGTACTTTAGTGCAACTTTATATATCTCGGGAAGGTACTTTTTGGTACAACTTTATACACCTCAGGAAGGTAGTTTGCTAAGTACTTAATCAGGCATAACAAATGGTATATGTGGTTAGCATCTCATTTCATCAGCCAATGGACAAGATGATATCTTGCCAGTTACACTTCAGGCCTTTGTATACCCATTTCTCATTGCCAGGGGCAAGTTAATTTGAGTTTGGTAAGATTACACAAAGTTCAGAAATAAAAGCTTCATTAAATAAATGTCTTTTTATTTAATGTTGTTCCTCATCATTGCAAGCCATGGGTTAAAATCTGCTATACTCTCTTACAACCAGTGGCTGCCTGTGATAAGATTTCATCATTTCCAATGAATATGCATAAACCTGCTTAAGCAGTCACTGTTAGTGTGAGTAAAATTTTATTGCAATGTTGATCCAACATGACCTTTCATGCTGTTTGAATGAGCCAATCAAAGTTTCTCTTCCTAACACAGTTGATTATTGGTGGAGATAAAAAAGGCACTTTAATTCTTTTTCCTAACTGTCCATAAACATAATTGGATTCAATAAATACATGAAATGGGATGATCATTGATGGTGTTGACACTATATATGGAGTTGATGGTGTTGACACTATATATGGAGTTGATGGTGTTGACACTATATGGTGTTGACACTATATGGAGTTGATGGTGTTGACACTATATATGGAGTTGATGGTGTTGACACTATATGGAGTTGATGGTGTTGACACTATATGGAGTTGATAGTGTTGACACTATATATGGAGTTGATAGTGTTGACACTATATATGGAGTTGACACAATATATGGAGTTGATAGTGTTGACACTATATATGGTAATATATACTATACTTTACTCATCTACCTTGCACTATTATACCATGAGTAAGTAGAAGAAATAAATCTTGTTGACATTATATATGGAGTTGATGGTGTTGCCACTATATATGGAGTTGATGGTATTGACACTATGGAGTTGATGGTGTTGACACTATATGGAGTTGATGGTGTTGACACTATATATGGAGTTGACTGTGTTGACACAGTATAGGAAGATGAAAGTTGAATAATTAAAATAACATAAAATGGGTGTTTTCACATTGGCCTTGTTTTAGGTATCTGCCAGTCATAGTGGCCATTGTCTGGTTGTGTAGGCCCTCTGTGCTGCCTTGGGCCAATACAAGCAGACTTGGGACAATATGGCTGACCTTAAACCTATAACCTTTATTTACACAGAAATGTGATATCCAATATTTCAGTCAAAATTAACTATTTTTTTTATACATCAAATATTATTGGTGAAATAATAAACAAATGATAGAAACGTAGAAAATTATATTAGCCTGAATAATTAAAAGTCTACAAAATAGCAACTGCATAATTAAACATTCTGCTGAAATAATACCTCTTTTCAATGTATATGCATTAGTTTATTTGGAATTGTACAATTTTATAATATGTTATACCATTATATACACAGCCACATTATACTATACTTCACTCATCTACCTTGCACTATTATACCATGATTAAGTAGAGGATATAAATCTATGACAGAATTCAAAATACTCAGTAGCAAAGAGCAAATTTGCAACCTGTTTTATGGTTTTGATGAATGAAAAATTCATGAGAAAATTATTTCCACTGAGAATTTTATTTTCCCAGTTATGCAGATTTAAAATTCTGATGATCAAAGAAAGTCTTTTGAAACCGGTCTCCAGACCAGGGTAAAGTTAACAAAATTGGTCAATTAAGCTTTTCAGTACTTCCTGGAATTTTCTGGCAAGCCGCTTTACTAGGATGATGATGATGATGAATATGTAATGATGAAAACTCTTTATTTAAAAAGCATCCATAATAGATGATATTATGATTGAAGCAAGTCACATGATCTTTCCAGTGTAGTATATAATAGTCTATCTCCTTTATAGCAAAATTTGGATATAACAGTATAATTTTTGGGGTCCCATGAGGTTTGTTATCTCCAGAGTTTATGGTATTCATTTAAATAGTTGAGAAACTGATGAACATTAAAAAAGTATTCTAAAATAAATAAAATCAGCTGCTTCATTCTTTTCACCGTCAGAATTTATAAATCAAATTGATTTTTATGACTATTGAATTTATGTCTTATCTTTATGTATATGAAAGATTATTCAATGTTCAAGGTACATACAAAGTCTTTCTCTGATGGTGCTACTATATAAACAGGGCTCAGGAAATCCACTTGTCCTCTTGTCCTGACCAGGTAAAAATTGTCTGGGCCAAGTAGAACTTTACTATGTACTTGTCCCTGGGCGGAGTAGATGCAGATTCACACCTTGAAAATAAATCTTGTGTGCATTTTGACCTTTAACAAGCACCAAAGTTCAACATCACAACATATTTGGCTCGAGTCATTTATAAATAACTTATGCATAATCTGCCAACTAGTTGTCTGTCTAGAACATGTTGCAAAAGAAAAGACTTTTTTTTTTTTTTTTTACACAGGTACTGGAATGGGTAAATATTATGAACATATTATGTTACAGTTTCACACTTAACCCTCGATTTCCTAATGGTGTTTGCATATACAGTGGCACTTTTCAGTAATTTAGGCATCATTTTGATGTGGAGAAAGTTTCCCTTTCAAGAAGCTATCACACATCTTTACGAGTCAGAACTCTGAGATGTTAAGAGACAGAGAATGTGAAAAAAATTTCATCTGGTCAGGCAATTTTACAGTTGCCCCAGGTCATCTGTGTTTTTAAGACGAGCTTTATTGATACATTGTCATGCCAAACGAAAGATGCCAGCAGATATTTCTGTAAGTACGTAAATTACTTTTCACAAAAAAAATGTTTCCAACTTACATTCAAAATGAGTATCTCAGCTGATTCCCACCAACTTTCACACAGTGCATGCTGTAGTAATCTATTTATAAAGCAGAGAATATCAAAACAGCTGATTGGTTGAAATCTAGTTGGGGTATGATAACCTAAAAATGTTCCAATTCTTTTGGCCAATCAGCAATCTTTTTATGGCTCCAGTGTGTAGCTGTGTAGAATGGAGGTTTGACCAAAATGGATCATTTAGTATGAAAGTTTGTGTAAACTGAGATGTTGGAATTCTTCTTTTAAATGCAAGTTACTGACATTCGTCTTGTGAAAATTAATTACGTATATAAATATCTGCTGGCATCTTTACTTTGGTGTGACAATGTATTAATAAAGCTGCACAGTCTTGAAATTACTGGTGATCTGGGGCAAGCATAACAATGTCTGACCAGACGAAAATCATGAAATTGTTGACATTCTTCTCATGTATCTAACCCTTAATGATGTGTGATAGCTTGTTGAAAAGGACAATTACGACACCTAGATTACTTAAACGTTTCACTGTAAATGCAAGTACCACTAATTAATCAAGGGATATGTGTGTAACTGCAATTTCTTGAGTTACAAACTTTATCTCTTATTATATGTTTATCTAAGGAGCCATGTATTAGAAAAATATTTTCATGGTTTTTACTCATTTTAGTAACAAGCTTGCATCAGGTGCCTATGATTGTTTAGCAAAAGTGTAAGCAATGTAGCTGGAGAAATGTATTGTGTTGAGTATAATGAAGACAGGGACCAGTAAGTCTTGCAAATTTTTTCCTGAGTCCTGATATAAATAAATTTGTCTGAACATGATTTATTTTTAAAAAGAGAAAAAAATTGCTTTTTTTGACCGGTAGTAACAATCATTCAGTCATATATAATGCATTTGAATCATCTAAACAATTATGCTACCAGTATCCGAAAGTGAATATTGTCTGTCTCCGCTTTTTTATATATAATATATTTATTTTTTTTTAAACTCGGGAGAGTGCGGTATGGATTTTAACCTTATTATTGTAGTTTAGTATAACAGCGCGTATGAATATCTCGTACTAGGGATACGACAGTTTTTGTCCTAAAAAATCTATTTTTAATAGATATTTTAATTTTCATCTTAAAAACAATAAAACTGAAGGATACATTAATGAATTTAAGACATATTACTTCAATAAAATTGGTCTGTGCACTATGTTACAACCAAGACGCGGATGTAGCGTATGTTGGTTTTTTTAGGGGTCAAAATGGCCTCCTTGAGGAGACTTGAGCAGTTTTCAAGGCTACTTAAACCATTTCTCACCAAACGTAGATCAATATCAACGTGTAGAATATTGCTTGCAGGTAAAGAAACAATACACTTTAAAGAATGTTTTAGGTCTACCTTGTATTGATGTGTGCACATGAGCGATGCATAGTCAGAGGCTATATTCTCCCGGTTTTCGATACACTATTAGTGGAACAGTAGATACATATCTGGCCGTATATCAGCACCATCTTCGCTAGTCAAATTTCTATCAAGCTTACGACCTCCATACGAATGGTGGTAAGCTTCATACTACCACTGGCTAGTGAAGAAGCATATTCATAAGGCTTGTGTCAAGATTCCTAGTCGCTTGCTAAAGATTGTTACTATCGCACACTGAATGGAGATTCAGAGTAATTTCAAGACATCTTTGGATGATGATATTAAGTAAGCAATGCCAGCTGTAATGTGTATCTAACCCTAACCAAACTGCACTATATCTTAAGACTTATTTTTGCACCAGACCTTAAAAATTCGCATATCACTAGAATTAGTTTTGACATGGGCAGGGCTTGAAATTTTTTTAAAAAGTATAATATGGGATGTTTTACAAAAATCACATTTTATTTTATTTTGTACAAATAAAGAACTTTTGTTTTCTTGTAAAGGCATTAAGTGTCTGCTACAAATAGTGGATGTCAATCTATATCTGGTGTATTTCCCCTAAGCTGACATTCACTCAATCTAGTGGAAACCCATCATAGATTTTATTGCAGCTGTAGTGGGTTTTATGTCACTCATTGCCGATTTTATTGCATTCGCTACAGTACACGCATCATGTCTTTATGATTCACTATTGTAATCTGGTGGGCGTGGAGAATTGGGCAGGGGATTAAGAGCCCACTATGAGTAGTGCAAGTCCACTCAGTTTAGTGGATTTTCCCCCCAATTTAGTGAAAATCCACTCAATTTAGTGGAAGTCTGTGATGGATTTTATTGCAGTCGTAGTGGGTTTTATGGCACCTCTCGCTGATTCTATTGTATTTGCTCTGCTAATCGACACACTAAACAAACAGATGTCAGAAACTCCGACGCCGTAAACCCGAACATGGCAGGTGTCAATTTCATACCTTTACCAGTACAGTGGTAACATTTCTTGCGTATTTATCAGTAGCCTGGCTGAGGATACATACAGATGAACGTGCATAATGTAGAAAAATATGAGGTTTTATATTTCTTGGATATCTTTCCACACCTGTCCATGACGAAGCGTACATCAGAAAAAATTGCTTAGCTACAACGTACATCCCTGCTGATTTAATACATGTATATGTACCTCTTAGCGTATACAGATGCGGAAATTGACATTGTTCTGCATCAAGCGGTAACTTCGATGTTCTTTCTCAATAAATGATATTTCATTAAAAGTGTTTTGTGTACTGGTTATTAATTTGTCATAGTTTCCCGTTAATTTCCATACTATTTCCAAGACCCACCTTGAGGAAATCATTGAAAGTAGTAATGCATTTAAACTCGAAAAGGGATTATAAATGAACGCCGTAATATTTATATCAAACATGTATGATCATGAACACTGGCACATTATGACATATGGCAAAATTCTTGCCAAAGTATATTAAAATAAAAAAGATACACAAGCTATATCATGGAAATGTTCTTCTGTACTTTTACTCTTAAACTTTGAAAATAACCTTGTTTATGAGAGAGTATGGCAATTATTAAATTGTGTTCACTGTATTGACTGTTGCGCTCTATCTGTGGCCATTCATGTCATAAACAAAGTGATTTCAATGAGAAAAAAAGTTACTTCCTGTCCACACTTTTTTCACAAAGCTACATTGCATCACCAGGCGCTGGCTGAGGAGTAACATTCTTACTTTGAAGCCAGCCGCTACGCCTGTTGCTGTAGCTTCCTGCCTCGAGTCAACAACAGTCTGTCATGACAGTTTCTACATGTCATCAGCCAATGTTCAGTGTCGCGCTTCGATGTTTCAAAATGTACAGTACAATTACTGTTGAATGAAAATAATAATTTTTTATTTGCCCATTTAGAGACCTACTATTTAACTTAAATTTAGGGGGAAAAAAGTGTAATGGCCTTGATGCACATCTAAACTATCTAAAAATCAGAACAAGTGTAGTTGTTTAAAGCTATATCCCATCCCTCTGTCTCTCTTTCTCTTCCAGCTTACACCCCCCGACTCCGTTGCGTAATAAGCAAATAGAGTAGAAGTCTTAAATGACTTAAATTAGGACAATTCCTAGCAGCTACTGGTCTGTGTCGTGCTTCTATGTTTCAAAATAAAAACTGTTGAATAAAAATGTTTCTTGTTGTCACAAAATCAAACGCTTTAAAACTAAGAAGATATTTGTGAAGAGCGAATTTAGAGAGAGAAACACAAACCATTAAGTGTTGATATTATCATGTAAAACTGGTTTCTAGCAGTATATAAAGCAAACTATATATAGTATTTTTATTTTCCTGATAAGGGACCAAGCATTTAAATGTAACAAGCTGCAATGGTCCTAATTCACATATAAAATTATTAATATTTTTTTTCTAAAAATCACAAGTGAAATTTTGTTAAAGCTAAATCCAATCACACCCACACCCCCAGTAGCACACAGAGTAGAAGTTAAATTACTTAATCAGAATTCAAGTATGTCATGGGAATAATTGTTATGAAAACACCAAGGGTTTCTGTTTAACGAAGCCACTTCAGCTGGGATAACATCCTGTAATGCAAGCACTAGAAAGATGTGAATGAAACAGTGTTAGATAAACAAGTATAAGTGGCAACATCAGTGTGTTTTTTCAATAAATGATATTTCATAAAAGAACTTCTTGTACTAGTTATTAATTTATCATAGTTTCCCTTTAATGTCTGCACAGTTTCCAAAACCTTCTTTAAAGAAATTATTGAAAGCAGGATACAAATACCTTTATCTGTAGACTTAGATAAATGACTTATTATTTCAGAGAATGATAATTTTTAAATGCACGGCATTGAAGGCTGCTCTCTTTCAGTGGCTATTCATGCCATAAACAAAGTGATTTTTATGAAAAAGGTTACTTTCTTCATCACTTTCTTCATGAATCTATCATCAAGCACCAGCCGAGGAGTAACATTTTTACTTTGACGTTAGCCGCTACGCTTGTTAACAATGGCCATTCATGAAGGTGTTGAGCTTCTATCATATTTTTTTAGCCCCGATGTTTCAAAAGAAGCATTAACTTCTGAATGAAAATATTTTTGTTGCGTGTGGAACAATGAATTTAGGACTTATAATATGGAGTGAGAAATGCAATGTGGTCAAGTTGTGATATTTTTGCGTAAAACTGGTTTCTAGCGGTATATAATATAAACCATGTAAAATCTGTATTCTCCCAATTAATCTTGCAATGCAGCGCATATAATACAAGTCTATTGCAGCAACACAAAGCTATTACATGTTTACAAAAGCTGTATTACACTAGAAGGTTTTTTTTTTTTTTTAAATGCATCTTTTTTGTAGTAAAATGTGTTTATTACATGCAAACATCAGAGAGAGAGAGAGATTGATTATGCACCATAACTTTCGATCGATGTTAGCCGTAGCTTTTATCGCTAACTTGGAAACAGGTATTGATAGTTAGAGAGTATGCATTTTTTAAATGTGCTTCGTTCATCTTCATTTTGGAATTCGTCTACTGACAAATTTAGAAATACAATTTTGATTCCACTCTTTATTTAAATAAGTTAATATGTAAAACTCTGCTTGGCAATTCATTTTGTATTTAACTAGAATTCATATAATTCATTGGGTTATTCACCTGCTATTAGCGTCCTTTGTCTTATTTTCTTATTATCTATTGTCGAATCTGGTCATAATTAACCATGTAAGAACTTAATGCTTCAGAAATTTAATAGACTGAAATTTCAATGAGAGAGCATTACTGCAATAATCAAGGTGAACCTGACAATATTCGCGACCACCTTAGAATTAATATGAATGGTTTAAAATGAACTGGAAATAATTGGGATTTACAACCTCTGAAGCCAAAACTTTTCCACCTCCAAGTCGGAGTAGTTAACGAAGTTCTACCAGGGATACCAGTTTAAAACCGTGAAAAATAAGAAGCCACGTGTTTACGGAATCAGTGCAATACTAGAGATAGATTTTATAGTCTTGGTAAACACGTGGTGTAGCAATTTCGGGTGATGTACAAGGCATTATTGATAGATATGATGTGTTCAGCTTGTGTGTAATACAGTACAAGTTAAACAAGGGGAGAAAGAAGTAATTCCAAAGCACAAAATAAATCTTACTGAATGATACGTTAATTAAAACACCAGAAATTTTAAAAGTTTCGCCACTTGAAGCAAATTAATCGTGATTACACACTTTATATCGCTTTCACCCGTCTGTTTGGTAATATTAAACTCGTCAGATGACCAACCCAGCAATCCTAAGTATATATTTTAAAGCTGTTGGTCATAGAATGCAGCTTCATAGAGTCGGAATAAAAACAGTAGGTCTACGGTAAAAGTAAACACATGTCTAGTTCCTGAGAAAATGTGTTGCATAGACATGTATATCTGAGTTGCAAGTACTAAACAGGCTGGAATAGTAGAGGTTGTATATTGGATAGCGCCGTGTATATTTAATTGTGTGGGAACATTTTAAGCAAACCTTTTAAAAGTGACGGGGGTAATTTTTAAAAAAATCACAACATTTCTTGCATTTTTTTATTTTAATAATGGAATGAAACTCGCTAATACATGTATTTACGTGTGATTTCTTTTACCTTTTGTTTGTTTAAAACAGAATCTCTCTCTTCCCTCTCTCATTAAAATTAAGATAATTAAACTTTGTATAATTTGTGAAGCATCATTCGTGACTCTTTGCTTGGCAATTTATCTTTTATCTCTTTCAATACACGTATGTGAATGCGTTTTAGTGAGCGAGTCTTTAAATATTCTGTGTGCTGTAGCTGAGCCGATAGATAAGTTCCACGCGAGGTAGTGGACATCCACTATTACATAATTAAATTGCTGTGACTTTCAAATGGGCAATAAAACTTAATCCGTCCACTATGAGCCACGACATGGACAATCTACGACGACCACTATATCCTGTCCGCGATGGACACAGCATGAAATGGATTAAGGTCCACCATGGGAAAGTGTGTTTTCATAAAAACACGATGTTTGTACTGTATATGAGTCGGCACACTAAACAAACATATGGGAGAAACCCTGATGCAGTAAACCATACCAATGTAGTTGTCAATTTCATACCTTTACCTGTACAAATTATACAGTAGTACCGTTGCCCGTGGTATTTATCAGTGGCATAGCTAGGGATACATGTACATACAGACGAACATGCTTAACGTTGCAAAAATATGAGGTTTTAAATTTTCTTGATAACCTCCCACCCCTTTCGACAACAGAGCATCAGAAAAATTGCCTAGCTATAGTGTACATCCCTGGTGATCGGCTACATGTACATGTACCTGTTAGCATATACACATGCAAAAATGTACATACTATTCTGCAACAAGCAGTAACTTCGAAGTTCTTCCTCAAAAAAAAATATTTAATAAAAGTGCTTGTATTTGTTATTAATTTGTTACAGTTTCCCTTTTTTATTTCCACACTATTTCCAAGGCCCCCTTTTTAAACAAATTATTGAAATCAATATACAAATAAAAACTAACAGCCTCATTTTATCAGAAAGCTTCAAAATGTTTATACAAGACAGATCATTTATTGCATTTGTCCTTTAGATAAAATTTGAAACAAGTTGATACAGAGTAAACAGCATAATTAAATTTATCAAATTGAATAGCTGTTGGAGACACATGTGGCAATAACATACCTGCCAACCATTATGCTTTTTGGCGTAATCTGCTTTTTTTCACCTAACTACGTCTTATGCTCGCCTGTATATGGATTTCATTTTTTTGGTACATTAAAAAAAATAAAAATAAAGCAATATAAAGTTTTGTTTGTAATTTTTATTATGATCTCTTTAATCCCACACATCATATAAATCTGAGAATATTCTAAAAAAGAAGACTGCTGCATGAGAATAGCATAAGAGTACATATGTCATAGACCTCCATGTACTTTCCTTATTTTCTATTTACAGCAGCTGTATATGACACATTTCCAAGAAAACAGATGGGTTTCTTAAATTTGAAAACGTCTCACAGATTCATGATATTAATATACAGAATTTGTTAGTGGACCAGTCTGTACTTTAAAAAATGGCGGCAGATGTTAAGTGAAACAGGCTTTATCGATGTGACTCTGACGTTATATGAAAAATGTTAAAGAAGAGGGATCTTTTTAAACTTTAAAACGTGTTGGATCAGAAAAAAGACAAATCGGTAGTGCTTTACAAATTTAGAAGAACATGAGAGGGGTAATACAGCATTCAGGTTGATCACATGGTAATGATCGTTGCAGAATTTGTGGAGTTGACTTTACAATCACTCAGTGAAAGTTAGACATGTCGACTTGTTTAAGGGAGTGTTGTTTACGTATAATTTGTCAATATGTTTTGTGTTTGTATTCTGGTACTAATCCTTATGGATTTTGCCCATTTGTGACAAGAACTTTAACCAGTTGCAGATCCAGGTTAGTACCAAAACTAAATGTGCATTTTTTATACAGTTTATTTTAATTATGACATGTAATATATAGATTACACTTTTTATGCTCAGATTACGCTTTTTTGACACTTAAGTTATGCTTATACCTCTGTAGGGGTTTCAGGTATGCAATAATAATTTGTGAAAATGAAGATAAACTTTAAGACTAATAATTACAACCAATAGCAATTACAAACGTACTGTGCCATACTATTTATAGTGTACATGCGCAATGAAGTACAAGGGATATGATGACATGTATGTCTTAATTCTTTCTCAAGTTTATTCAGTAAAAATAACATGGCATCATATGCTGACATAATAGAAAATAATGAAAAAATACGCAAGCTATGCTAGAAAATCTTCTGTAGTGTTATATGTAGACATAGGAAATGCGAGTACCATATTTACCGTATATATTGGGACGGGATAAAATAAATGATTTTTTTCCTGTCCCATAACTTATGGTTAAACTTTTTTTCAAATAGATCATATGTCCCAAAACTTAAGAACCGAAACAAATTGTGTTGAATTTGCCCCCCCCCCCCAGCACTTCATGTTAAAATAAAGTAGGTAAATTAAACGTTTATTTGATAATAAACTGAAAGAAACTAACCTTGTACTGTTCTCATTTATTCCTCTTTTTTGTTCTTCATAAGCAATTTATGTATAAAAGACACAAACATATCCACTAACACATGGTCTGGTAATGTAGAGTACCGGTCGTATGTATCGCTTATGTCAGGTAACAACATTGACACATTATTTTATTGACGTGAATATAGATACACGAATCATGTTTGGTTGTCCTCAGAAGTTTGAATACCGGTATATTATCAAACTTAAAATTGGACCCAGCAAAATCACAAACAATAGAAAGAGAGAGACAGAGAAATAACAACCGATTGCTTGAAGGCACCAGCAATTCACATATGATCCGGTGTATGGTGCAAAATAACCAAGAGTGTATTATATCCAGGTTAACAATATAACAACATTTCACAAATAAAAATCATTATTAGGAAATACATTCACCGTGAGAGCAAATGACAATATTTTCGCTAGCATGGGATACAGAATGTATTCTTAAAGACAATTAATGCCGTGTATATTATTTACCCTGCAGACATCAACGCCTGTTTGTATTAGTTATGATTACAGATGGCAAACAATAGAAGACCGGGTGGTGAATAAACACAGCTGGTAGTGAGCAATAAACTCATTGTTTCAACTTACCAGTAGGATATCAAATACAAAGTTTATTTTATTACAAAGCAAGTTGGCAGACCAAAGGAACCCAGCTTTGGTTTCTTTTAGCAGTATTCACAGGAATTTTAAAAATAAATTGAAACAGTGGAACAGTCGGGGTCTGTAAGTGACACATTGAGCATACATTGTGAAATGTACTGATATTAAAGGATTTGCCAAAACTGAACAGGTGTCAATTGTGCGGCATGATCACAGGAAGTTCTAATAAATTCTGTCAGCTGAATATAGGACTCTACTTAGCACTGAACAAGTATCAACTCAGCGGCTCGATCAAAGAGTTGGGAAAACAAAGTGAGGCTGCCTTTACAAGCTAAGGGATTTGCACTGGCAGATAACCGAGGAAATATTACTTAGGAATTATATCTGGCTTATGAAAAAGGCAAATATAAATCAACTCAAAACTTTTATTGCATCAAACAGTGTTTATACAGCAAAACAAAATATAATACAAGTATGGGTTGCTCCGGCTTGCACTTAGTTTGTATGTAGTGCAAACATCTAGTCTCCTATATTGCCCATAGATTTATCAAATTTTGTTCTTCAAAAGTTTGCAGATAAGAAGACAAGTGTAAACAAACAACACTGACAGCGGTTTTTATTTTATTTATTTAATAAAATATAAGTTCGAGTGCATTTTTTATACCAGCTAAGTATCGATATCATGATTTAAAAGGTGTCCCAAAACTATGACTTGAGAAAAACGATCTGTCCCAGAACTTACAGTGCACAAAAAAATTACTTTAAAAATTAATTTATGGTGTCCCGACATATACAGTAAATACGGTATGACCATTATTAATTGTTTGGAATTTGTCTTCACAATACCATTGGCTTTTGTCATAACGAAGCGATTTTCATATATAAAAAAATGGTTACTTTGTTCATCACTTTTTTTGTGACTCTTATCTTCAAGCATCAGCCAAGGAGTGACATTCCATGCTTTGAAGTCAACTGCTACATTTGTTAACAATGGTCAGTAAGGAAGGTGTCGAGCTTCAGTGTTATTTTGAGCCCTGATGTTTCAAAAGAAACATTAACTTCTGAATTAAACTGTTTCTTGCTGTCACAAAACCAAACATGATAAAACTAAGAAGGTATTAGTTTGTGAAAAACAAATTTTGGACTTGGAGTATGGATTGAGAAACGCAGTAAGGTTAAGTTGTGATTTGTCTACAAATTGGTTTCTAGTGGTATACAAAGCAAACCATATAAAATTTGTATTTTCGCCATTAATCCTTCAGTGCAGTACATAGAATAAAAATATATTGCAGCAGCAAATGGCTATATGGCCATGACGTGTTTAACGAAAGCTCTATTACACTAAAGGCTTTCTTTTTTTATGCATCTTTGTAATAAAATGAGTTTATCATATGCAAAAATGAGAAAGAGAGAGTGATTTTGTATTGTAACTTTTGATCAGTGTAACTCATAGCTTTTGCAGCTAACTCGGAAAATGACATTGATCATCAGAGAGTATGCATTTTTCAAATGTGTTGCAATTATCTTCATTTCAGAATTTATCTACTGTCAAAATTTGGAAATAAAATTAGGTACCGCTCTTTATTCAGAAAAAGTAAATAAATAAATTGCTGCTTAGCAATGTTTTTGTATTTAAAAGAGAATTTATGTAATTAAACCTGCTATTATTGTGTTTTTCTTATTTCCTTATTATTTCTAGTTTGCTTCTATAGTCTATCTTGGTCATAATTAGCATAAATGAACTAAAAGCTTCAGAAATTTAATAGATTGAAAGTCAAATGAGCCAACATTGTTGCATTAATCAAAATTAACACAATGACAATATTCACAACAACCCTAGACAGGCTCTCAACAGAGTTTCAGGATGAGGAGTCCTACAGTTTTCACTCTTCACAGGAAGTTTTATCAGGGATACCTGTTTAAAGCCGTGAAAAATAGGAAGCCACATATTAATAACGATCAATGCAATTAGAGATAGATTTTATAGCCTTGACAAACATGTGGCTTAGCAATTTCAGGTGATTTGCAAAGCATTATTTATAGATGTGTAAATACAGTCTTTCTACCCCAGATACTCATTTCACAAATAAATTGCATAATACTGTAGTAGGCATTTACATTCAGTTGCAAAAGATGATGATGATTTGATGGCTGTCCAGGAGATATTAACTACTTTGGCAATATGGAAATAACTTTTTCTTCCTATCAGCTTTTACTAACTAGCCCAACCCTTTTTTCTGTGCTGCATACATGTATATCTTCAGGCATTTAACCTTGGATTATTATTGCTTGTAATTCTACTTCGGAGTTCACGGTTTGTTCATGTGAATTTAAACTTAGTTTTTGTTCCCAATATTCAACGCTATTTGGGCTATTATGGACATAATTTCAGTAATTTCACACTATTGGCTTAATTGCTAAACTGTTTCTAAATAAACATTTTGCACAGTATATTTTATTTATATTCATGTCAACTTTTCAAAAAGGATTATCAGGTCAAATTGTAACAAGTTAGTAACTATACTGATAATGAAAAAATATTAGTTTGACGTTTGTGAACAGTTTTGCTGTGTTTTTCATGTGGACTGCAAGAATGTATTGTACTTAATAAAGTTATATGTGCATCAGCTGAAAATAACAAATACAAGTTTATCTCCAACTGAAAATATAATGATTATGCTTTTTAATCACTTTGATCTGTCCATTTTGGTAATATTAAACTAAATGGCATTGTGTACAACTTAAAAAGAGCATTCTGCACAGTCTACTGCTCAGCCAACAATCTTGAAAATCTTGTTATCGCTACTCCTACATGGATGGTCATATCAACATGGGGTTTTCACTAAAAGACTTCCTATGATGCCTTGGTCCGAAATGAAAATGGTGCCAATCTGACATCCAATATGGCCACCATGGCAGCCATCTTGAAAATCTTGTTATTGCTACTCCTTGTACATGGATGGTCATATCTACATGGGGTTTTCACTAAAAGACTTCTTATGATGTCTACATGGTCCCAAATAAAAATGGTTCCGATCTGACATCAAATATGGCCACCATGGGGGTAATCTTGAAAATCTTGTTATCCATATTGAGAATATTGTTGTTGCTACTCTTCCTACATAAGTGGTCATGTCAACATGGGGTTTTCACTGAAAGACTTCTTATGATGTCTGGTTGGTCCTAAATCAATCTGCTGCAGATCTGATGTCCAATATGGCTGCCATGGCAGCCATGTTGAAAATCTTGTTATTGGTACTCCTGAATGGTAGGTCATATCAACTTGAGGTTTTCACAAAAAGATTTCTTATGATATCTAGTTGGTCTGTAATGAAAATGGTGCTGATCTGAAGTCCAATATGGCCACCACAGCAGCCATCTTGAAAATCAATTTATTGTTACTCCTGAATGGAAAGTCATATCTTGAAAATATTGTTATCTCTACTCCCACCAAATAGATGGCTATATCAACATGGGGTTCTCACCATTGGACTTATTATGATACCTAGTTGGTTCTAGATGAAAATGGTGCCAGTTGTACATCCAACAAGGCTGCCACAACTGTCCTAAAAATCTTGTTGTCACTACTCCCCCTGAATGGATGATCATTATGACATGGGATTTTCACCAAAACACTTCTAATGATGTCTGCTTGGTCCTAAATGAAAATAGTGCCAAGTTGAAGTCAAATATGTGCATCATAGCAACTAATTTGAAAATGTTATCACTGAAGAATATCAGAGATGGTTTCAACACTCGACAGTTAAAAGGAAGAAATGGTCTCATCTTGAATTCTTGGAAAGTCTTTTGCCCAGTAGAGTGTCAGTCCCTTTGAGGGACTCTGTTAAGAGAAAGAGATGTTTAGATAAAAGGCTTTGATCTGAAAAGTTATGAGCCAAGAACAGAACTGTGTTAACCTAATTTTGATCATGTCTTAATATATTATAACATTTTTATTATCTACTTTACATATCCATCTGGTAAAAAACAAGGTGAAATTAAATGGCTCACTGAAATATTCCAATGTCAATGAATTCACTCTTTGTATTTTTTCTGGTGAGTGTTGTATCCACTTAAATGTCTGCTTCTGCTCCCACATGTCACCTTAAAATCGGTGACATGCTTCAAACAATCTTTGACAAGCTGACTTTTGAGAATGGTTTGAGACCACTTTTGTATCCAATTAATTATTTGCCAAACAGTAGGTATGTATCGATCTTCTATAAATATCATGTAAACAATAAATGATAAATACTGCTTGTGGATACTACATTTTCAGTACATCTATTGAGCTTTTATTGAAATCCAGATGACTGATCATTAGATAGGAGCACCTGTTATTTCCAAACACACCTGTCAGTGAAATCTCACAAGTCATATGATTAACAATTGTCACATAGTCACCTTGAAATTGGCGACATGCATGAAAAGAACTTCGTACATGCTGATTGTTTATAGTTGGCAAGCTCCGCGCATTTTGGAGCTCACTAACTGCCTGTGGCTAGGTTAAAAGTCTGTGAATCCCATATATGTACAAATATTACAGTCAAAATGTGAATCCCATGTATGTACAAATATTACAATCAAAATGTGAACCCCATGTATGTACAAATATTACAATCAAAATGTGAATCCCATGTATGTACAAATATTACAATCAAAATGTGAATCCCATGTATGTACAAATATTACAATCAAAATGTAAATCCGATATATGTACAAATATTACAATCAAAATGTCATGAAATTTATTTATATACTTGTATTAGAATTAAAGGCTATTTAAACCAGTTGTCTTGGTCTCTGTCAAATCAGTGTTTATTCAGTTACAGTATTTAGGAGTGTAACAACATAGGTAAATAATCCAAAACTTGTGCCATGCACCATTTGCAGTTTGCACAATTCAGTGACACATGACATTTAAAAGTGCACATACATGTTCTCGAGGTTCCATCCAGATACCTCCTACACTGATATTTTTATTTGTAAATCATTGCGTCATATTTATGTATAAAGTGAGAAAAACTTGTTGGTTATGGACCCTGTCATAAAGTATGAAATGACTCACACCTTGCTCTGCCAATGAAGTAAAATGCAAGTTCTTATTGGTTGTTTTTAGTTCCACTGGTCATAGATTTGAAGAGCTTATGGGATGGCCTGTTGTCCATTGTGGATCTGTCCATTAGCACATGTTTGTTATTGCTACTCCTCCTTGACTACTTACAGGATTGCCATTAAACTTTACACACTCATTCCAAGGTCTAAAAATGGTGCTGCTCACACATCCAATATGGCCACCACAGCAGTCATAATGAAAACTTTGTTATTGCTATACCTCCTGAAGGGAAATTAATATCAACATGGGGTTTTCACCAGAAACATTATGATGCCTAGTTGGTCCTAAATGAAAATGGTGCTGCCAGACATACACTGTGGCAACCACAGTGGCCATCTTGAAAATCTTGTTATTGCTACTTCTCCTTAAGTAGATGGTCATATCAGCATGAAGTTTTCACTGACAACCTTTCTTATGATGTCTAGCTGGTCGTAAATGAAAGTGGTTCTGATCTGACATTCAATATGGCCACCAAGGCAGCCATCTTGAAAATCTTGTTATAGGTTCTCATGAATGGAAAGTGATATCAGCATGTGGTTTTCACCAGAAGACTTCTTATGATGTCTAATTGGTCCTAAATGAAAATGGTTCTGCTCTTATGATATCTAGTTGATCTTAACTGCCAATGATTTGGATCTGACATCTAGCATGGCTGCTACATTGGCCTTCTTGAAAATATGCCTAGTTGGCCATCAATAAAAACTGTGCTGATCTGATATCCACTACAGTGGCCATCTTGAAAATCTTGATCGTTTCTCCTCCTAGATGGAAAGTCATATCAACATAAGGTTTTCATCAGAAGACTTCTTATAATGTCTGGTTCGTTATATTGACATAAGGTTTTCACCAGAAGACTAATTATGATATCTAGTTGGTCCTAAATGAAAATGGTGCTGATCTGACCTCAAATATGGCGGCCACAATGATCAAATTGAAAATCTTGTCACAAATTCTCCTGAATGGATGGTCATATCAACATCGGGTTTTCACCACAAGTCTTCTAATGGTGTCTGCTTTGTCATAAATAAAAATGTTGCCGATCTTACATCCAGTATGATTTCCACACTGGCTAATTTAAAAAATCACGAAGAATATCAGATGGTTTCAACACTCGGCAGTTAAAAAGAAGAAAATGGTCTTATCTTGAATTCCTGGAAATTCTTTAGGAATAGTACAGCATTGGTACCTTCAAGGGACTCTTGTTACAAAGAAGGCCAATAGGCAGTTCCTTATTAACTTAAGGCTGTTCAGATCAGGTAAACTTTATTCATGTATTCTGCACTGGTCACTGTTGCTTACTACATGTCATTTGATTGAAAATGCCCTTTTTCCAGATCTTAAGAAACAACATAGCTCATGCATTAATAATTTCTTCCTTCAGTTAACAACAAAAGTTTTAATTTGCTAGATGATGATCACGTTTTTATGTTCCATTGTGATAGCAGAAGGGAGCCATATTGCTTTGCTGTTGTCCTTCCGTAAGTCCGAACATGTATCCCAAAATCATTTAAGCATGATAGCACAAGAACTATTTGATTTAGAGCCATCAAATTTTACACACTTATTACATGGTCATAATTTGATGACCTGATTAAATTTTCAGGCCATTACAGCAATTTTTAAATTTTACACTTTTAAAAACTTTGTGCTGACTTTTTTGACAAAGAGCTAGTTTGCACAATTCAGCAAAGACCACTTGCAAGTTCATAGGCATATTTGTATTCACATGTAGTTGACCTGATTAGATTTTCAGATCATTACAGCAATTTTTCAATTTATTTTACACATTGTTAAACTTTTTGGGCTTGGAATTTTTGGACAACAACTTTTTATCACAATTAAGCAAAAACCACTTGAAGAAAGCGAATAAAATATGATAGACATATTTGTATTCATATGTAGATGACTTGATGGTAGGCATATTTGTATTCATATGTAGATGACTTATGGTAGGCATATTTGTATTTCATATATAGGTGACTTGATCGTATACATATTTGTATTCATATGTAGATGACTTGATGGTAGGCATATTTGTATTCATATGTAGATGACTTGATGAATTTTTGTTATCTTTACATTTATTAAATTGAATTTTTATAGGCACTATATTGTCAGTATTGTGCTGACCTGCTTTTAAACCCTATATATCCTGTAATTTGGTGATACATATCACAGTATGCATTATATCAGACCACAGTATTATGATACATATGGCATCACATCAATCTAGGCGACAAAACACTCCTGGGCATGACATCCATGGATACGCGAGACTTTTGGTCACGTACGCATTCTTGGACTCTTGAGAGCGAGTGTAAGACATTGCACAATATATTTAAATGACTATTGACAATATTTTATAGAGGTGTGATGTTGTACAATAAAATATTTGAGGGATTGGTTAATTTATAGACTCCTGATTATTTGTTCTTTTCTGTGATAATGCTCAAAATCGTGGAAGATAATGACTTAGACTATATGCACTTCCAATGTTTTGTTACTTCTGAGGTTTAGATTTCAGTAACTTTAACAAGTATGCCATATTTAAAGAGCTTGATATGTGAGTGGGGCTTTCAGTTTTGTGCACACTATTACATGTAACATGTTTAGGCAAGGGAAGTGAAAATTCAATAATAAATTTTTAAATGGCAAGTGAAAATATGAAATTCACTCGCATATGAATAATGTAACTTTAAAAAAATTGCCTATACATAATCAGTTTGAATTTTAAAGCTGCCTTAATGCAAGCATAATGTTGAATAATAAATCATAAGTTAATCATTGTTGGAATTACATACAACTAGTATGATTATAAATCTATCAGTAGTCAAACTAAACTTGGATTATTATTACATCTAGAGAAACAAAAAACAAAGGCCCTTATTTGGCAAAGTAACTTATGAACAAACTCTAAGCTTTCCTTGAAGTTCCTAAGGAAGAAGTACAATAGTTGCTTATGGATACTGCAGGGAAAATATCACCATTTCATATGATTTCTTAAAATTGTGATTACAGAAATTCCATTGATATTGCACTTCCTTTGTGAAAAATTACATTTCTTGCAGGTGGCAAGTTCTTTTTGCTAGGGTGGAAAAAAATAGAGCTGGCACAGTTATTTGACCAATCTACAGAGACATACAAGTTACATCCATTGCAGTAGGTCAGAGGTCATTCTGGGTAAAAATGCATTGCACATAATGGAGTGTTTATTGGAATGCATCAGAAAATTTAAAACTGCATGAAATCATGCAAGATAAAAGTTTTTTTGCAGTAAAATAAACTTTTACACAACATAGGTACATGAAATGTGCAAGAATTAAGTCTTTTTCTTGCAGTAAAATAAACTTGTAAGCAACATACATGAAAACTTAAGTGTGTACTGTAAAACCTGTAAATATTATTTGGAAAAATAATTTAATTTTTCCTGCATCACTTCAAACTTTCATTATTTCTCAAAAGCAGGATTTTAAAAATTAGATCATTTGTTCCAATACTTGAGGTGAGAAACCAGCAACAGACTATCATAAGGCTCAAACAAAATATATTTCATGCTCATAAAATGTTATGGTCAGTCAGTTGGAGAATTTGTTTTAGTTTTTTGACTGGATTGCAAAGAAATTCTAGCATGTGGATTGATGATGCATGTCCATCGATCTGGTGTGTACACACGTTAGTGTTTACATTTAGTTCATTTTCTCTCACTGTTGCTCATAGAACCTTATAAGTTGGAGCTTATATGCATCATGTAGAGTACTACACCTTACATTGAAAATTAGTTAACTGTGACCTATATTTCACAGTTCAATTTTTTTGGTTAACCTTTGCATTTTGTGAGTCACATAACTTGGTATGCAATTGCATCAGAAGTACTAAAGCCTTTAGTGAAATTAGGTCACTGTGACCATATTTCATGGTTCAGTGATTTGTGGTTTTCTCTGGGTTGAGCTTGGTTTCTCAGCCTCAGTTGTTAGAACATTGGACTAGTAATTCAAGGGTTGTGGGTTTTCGATACCCATCCAAGCTATTCCAGGTTGGCTGCCTAGGTTTGTCTTTGGGAAAGGCACTTAGCTCCCATTTTCTTGGCATGATATAACCAATAATGTGTACAGTGAAAATTAAGTCACTTTATTTCATAGTCCAGTGATTTTGATTACCTAGCATTTATCACATTTTCTCCAGCACTATTGCATGTCATTATGTCATGAGTACTAAAGCCATCAGTAAAAAAGTAGGTCACTTTGACTTTGATTTTATTGTTCAATGATTTGTGCTGACCTTGGCATTGAGCTCAGTTTGGGTTTATGTTTAGATAATTTTCTCAGACACTATTTCTTGTAGAGTCACATTCATTGGTATTTAGATGTGTACAACCATGGTTCAATGGAACCCACAAATCTCCAAAGAATAGTACACCATATGAATTTATAGTGTTCATGGTTTGCAATCTGGCCATACTGCCATTGGTGGTTTTCTTGTTGTATGCTTGGGTTTTCAAGAATTTTGGCAATCTCGGTGCAGTCATTTCCAGCAAGAGAAAGGAAAGTTTATTAAAATGTGAATAACAAATAAGTTTGTTCAGGTGCCCACATTTGTACAAGTTTTAGTGTAATTGACCATTTGGAAACAAGGAAAATACTGATGTACTCGTTTGCATATCTACTTTTTTAAAATCCATGCTTTCCATTTTGAAAAAGCTCCTAGTGAATGAAAAAATACTCATAAATATATCCTGCACATTTTTACGAAAATTGGATGATAAAATGTCAAAGTTATGAAGAGTTGAATTTGTATAAATTATACAGATATATAGCAAATTCTTTCTATTTGCCTTGCTTGTTTGGCAAGCTCTTGTTCATCCATCAGTTATGCAACAATTTGCACCTAACTGGTGAACAAATCAGCTAATGGTCTACTTGCATCTGTTATGTGCCAGCTGATTGACAGTTGCCACACTCAGCTAATGGGTCAGTTGCTGAAATCAATTCTAAGCATCGATTAATTTACCCTGAATTACCTCTGACTTTCAGATTTCTTAAATGCAGACAGAGCGAGCTTTGTACAAATTGTCATTGAAGTGTGGTCTCGTGTATTACCAGGTAGCAAACTAGATAAATACTCTACAAGCCAGATCTCCCCCACTCCACCAATTATGTTGATTAAAAATGTTGTCTGTGTCTTTATTGCAAAAATTTGGCTCTCCAATCTCTCTTCTGTTCACCACGCTCCATTTACCACAGTTCTTGGAGCAAACTCCACAAATTTATTGGTATATTTAGCAAGTTTTGCTTGTGACTTTTAGCTCAGGTATCAAACTGAAATCTTGGGTGGTAAATTTGCTACATGTTACCGATTTTTACCACAAGCCTTTCAAAGGTTTTTTTGTAATATTGATTCATTTTACTACTGCTCATTTATAATGCTTTTTTTCATGTGAATTCTAGAATGGAATAAGGACTGGAAACCAGGTCCATACCCCAAAACTCCCGAAGACAAAGCTGCAGCAGCAAAAAAATATAATTTACTTCCACAGGACTATGAGGCATTTCCTGATGATGGACTGGGAAAGGGAGATTATCCCAAGCTGCCCATCATATCGGAGGAGGCCAGGGATCCATACGAAAACTGGGATATGCCAGAATATAGAAGAAATTATATGGAACCTGTAAGCATACAAACTGGAATCCTCTGGCAGAGAGCCAAATTCTGCATATCATTTGTAGTGTTGGCATAAAAATTCCAAAAGGAGCAGAAAATAGTGTCGGTAATCTTTAAAGAGACATCTGAATCTTGTAGATCTCTGCTACAGCATAGCTGACATTGAAGAGTTTGGTACGCTTACTTTTTTTTGAAAGATATGTGCAGTAAAATGTATTTTTTTTATGACATTCTCCAAATTATAGGAATGATTATTTTAAGCAATCTCAAGTAACTAGAATACGTTTAGCTATCTCTTCTGTCCCAATAAACTGAATCTATCTGATGTTTGCATTCATCTCATTTTCTCAGACACTGTTTCTGTCAGAGTTGTGTAACTTGATTTACCGATGTCTCTTGAGCAGTGACACAGCTTTAGGCAACATCAGGTTGATTTGACCTCTGTTTTGTGCTCCAGCAATTTGTGCAGAGGCATGCAGTTTTGCTTCTCTGATACTTTGTTAGGAAAGTCATGTTAATTGTTATATAAATGCATCTTGAAGAGTTCCACAGCCATGTAGATAAACCTTTGCTCTGCAATCTGGCAATACCCACCATTGGCTGTTTTCATGTTTTTTTTCTTTCATTGTTTATGATGAACCATGGTTTTCTTCTCAGAATTTAGTATGCTGTTAAATCCTGCTTTTTGTGAATTAAAGTAAATTTTCATTTAACTGAAATAAAATGTTTTTGCTATTAAAATGACATAAACTCTTGCTAACCTACAATGTCATGGTCATTTTTGAACTTGATGGACGAACAAGAATACTATGAACACCCCATACAACTTTAAGGTCACAGATTCATTCATTTGCTGTCTTGTAGCAGGGTAGTTGGATGCCTATTTAACCCTTAAAACTACTAGTACTCAATGATGCAGTCTGTGCTTTTAGACAGACAAGGGTTGCACACTGTATAAAATGCACATCCACTTAAACTGCTTTCAGGATTCAGTAGAAGCAAGGTTGTAATGATTCTTAAATTTGTGAATAATTCACATGTTTATGTCACAAATTTAATTTTATCCTTTTCAGATGCACCACTTACAAAATATGACAACTGAAGATAAATGGAATCCTAACGTACAGAATCCATTCTCATAGTAAGTTCCACAGGACCATACCACATGTAAAAAAATTACTGTAACTGACTTGCCCAAGTTAAAGTTACATTGCTAACAAATATAATTTAAAATGAGACAATTAGCCCAAAATCTCATGTTGTAATGAATTAGACTTCTACTAGATAAGGTATACCGTATATACTCGCTTATAAGTCGACGTTTTTTACTTAAAATTCGATTCATGCAGAGTAGGGGTCATCTTATAAGCGCGACATTAAAAAAAAAAAATCTTAGGGTAATGTTGGAAACTCCAGATGTTTGCAGTACATAAAAATACTGTCAATTCATATATTTTTACGTTTTCATGCCACTATTCCTATGCAGTCATGCATATATGGTATGCACTGTGTTTATCCGTTTCATGACGGTATGCATTACACAATACATGTATCTACATTTATTTGGATTTTATTAGTTTGAAAATAATTACCGGTAAATTAAATACTACCTACCACAAAATGAAGTGTCCGTCAATGTTTACCGTGGGTGTTTACTAGTAAGTATATTGCCTCCATTTTCGTGCCAGTCTGAACATCCTGTATTTGTATTAATATTTGTGTTTTGCTGTATAAAGACTGTGCTTGATGCAATAAAAGTTTTTATTTAATTTGTATTTTCCTTTTCCACAAGTCAGATTTAATTCCCAAGTGATATTTCCCAAGTTATCTGCCAGTGCACGTGGGCCGATAAGCCTTTGGCTTGTAAAGGGACTCACTTTGTTTTCAAGTTGACAATCCTTTTGATCGAGCTGCTAATCTATACTTGTTCAGTGCCAAGTTGAGTTCTGCAACTTCCTGTGCATATACTATGACCTTAATCCCTTTGCTTGTAAAGGCAACACACTCTTTGTTTTCCCATGTGATAACCCTTTGATCAAGCCGCGAGTTTGAGTTCAGTGCCAAGTAACAGAGGGTGGCTATTTGAACTCCCTGTGATCTTGCCGCACAATTGACATGTGTTCAGTTGCAGCCTTTAATAGATTTCTGACTTTATTATCAAAGTGTTACTCACAGAACCCAAGCTCAGTCTCTGCATAAGCACCCGCATATGACAGTAAAGCCGAGAATCGGAGTCGGATGAGATTTACGATGACTAGACGACGACGATTTATGATGACTAGATGACGATGTAGGATTTCAGAACTTTATCAGACAATGAGGATTAATTCTTGGACTTTGTACCAGATGACATTAGATTGTGACATTTATAGGATACCGTGAATCACAAAAAAGTGGACTTAACTTTCATTGTTTATTTGTATGACGTGTGGAATTAACATATTATGGGATATTGTGAATCGGATCATTCTGAACTTCTATTTTTATACCGGTATGTGACCTATAATTGAATTCGTGGATTTATCATATAAATGGATTAAAAATGTCAAGCATTATGGATTTCAATGGACTTTATTACACAAAGATAGACAAACTGTAAGTTGTCAATTTGTTTGTGACATATTTCACTCAATAATATAATTGTATTTTACACTGGTTTTGTCTTTATTTTTCTAATCTATCTATCCAGTTTGTCTTGTTTATATTTCCAAAGTGCGTTTCTGACTCACTAAGAGAAGTCACCCCTTCAGACGGATCTGACTTCCAAAATACACCCCGACTTATAGGAGGGTCATAGAGAAATTCACTTTTTGCAGTCCTAAAAAGGGGGGCGGGGGGGGGGTCGACTTATAGTCGAGTCGACTTATAATTGAGTATGTACGGTACTTCTTCATTAGTTATGACTCGCTTTCAAAGCATTGTGGTATCAACCCTTTGTAGAGTAGGTGTGTATTTTATATTGTAAGAACACGTATATGTGAATGCAGTTGGTGCTGTGTGAAACTCAAAAAAGTTGTTCATTTGCTAAGGATGATACATTTGGTGTGCAAAACAGATAAGGAGATGGTGATATTTAAATCTACACTTTAAAAGGGTGGTGGTAAAAAGCATTTAGTTCATCTGCCAGTATCTGTCCATCCTACTGAACTTTAACTGTTCTTTCAGAACAACTGTTAAAGCTAAACTTGTAGTCTCGGTGCATCTTTGGATAAAGGTGTGTCACAGCAAATTGAAGTACTGTGATTTACTTTCCAGGGTTTATTCAACATTGCACAAAATTCTTTTGAGGGCTGTAAATCCAATACCATTTTACTATTTGCCCCCCCCCCCCCCCCCCCCAAATGGATTGTTGGGGCATCTTGGGACTAATACATCTGTGGTAGTGAGGAGGCTTGTTGAGTCTGTTGTACAAATAATACTCACTGAGGATTTAATTGCCCTATTCTATCCACAAACATGGGGAAAATTCTTTTTCTTGCTCACCACATGCATCACAATTTTGTAGACATAAAATGTCTGTACAATAGCACTCACTCATACATTACATCACTAGATAGTGTATGTGTAATATTGACCTCTTGGTTCACTGTTCCAAAAGTTTTATTCATAAAGTAAGTGTTCTGAAACTCAAAGCTAGTCCAGAAATCTCATAGTACACTCTGGCCATTTAGCAACAGAAGATAGTGATAGGTGAGTTCCATTTGTACATTACAATATGGGCACTGATTACGTTGGATGGATGCAGTCATAGGTAGAATATGAGCATATCTACCTCTAGGATAAGATAGACCTACCTAGACAATGTTAAAATTTGGGAAAACTCATTTCTGGTGGGGAAGAAAAAATAAGTTTAATGTACACACACACCCCAGACTGGATCAGGGTTTCATTCAATATTTTCAAATACTGACATATTCCATAGAATATGTGTGTGTGTGTGTGTGGTTCTTGTGAGCTCCAGCTCTCCAACACATCTGGGTGTATCAATTTTGCTGAGCTGAGAGGGGTTAATATATGTTTGATTAGAAAGGTGTGGACCAAATTTGACAAGAAGTTTTTATCTTTCAGCCGTGCTATGGTCCTGACCCTGGGAACAGTGCTGACAGTTTTCTTTGTACTCTTTTACCTTACAGAAGAATATATGCCAAACCATCAAAGAGCTGTATGTATACTGTATTAAATGAAGCTTATGAACATAGCGTTTGCAATCATAGGATTTACTGGAACCAGTTATATGTCTTGCAACCAGCAATCATTTATGGGTTAGAAACAAGTATTGTAATTGTCAGGGTATATGTATCAACAGAGCTTGAACAATTTAATGTTTTGTGTTCTCGGAATGGAGATATATACAAAACTGCACTAAACTCATCATTTTTCCTACATTCATTGTATGAAATGGATTCAGTTTTTTTCACATAACCAGCAAAATTTTAAACTTATTACTATCTTCATTAGCCAAGAGTCATTGATTCAGTTTTGTTCTACATTGACCCATGGCACATGTAGCCAGCCAAAACTGTGTTTTGAATGAGTGCCTTATTGTGGATGGTTGAGTTACTGCCCATTACAAGTAAAATCAATTGACCAGTAGGAGAGCACATTATACATGTTGAATGTTCAGTACAATGACTTCCATGATTTTCACATGCCTTGACCCAGAAGAAAAACTTGCATGTGAATGGTTTGAATTAGAGAAACTGACATGTCATTGTCTGCAGAGGCTGCGATGATTATTCCCAAATGTCTTCCTAAGTAAATAGAATGAGCAATCAGATTGGATAAGTTTCTTTCTGCTCCATCCAATCAGATAGCAGAAAAGTCAATACTGTTTTGGCTAGCTACATATGCCAAGGGTCAATGTGGAATGAAGTGGATCGATAACCCTTGGCTTGCAAAGATGGCTTGTTCCAGGCTGTCAAAAAAGATATTTTTCTAGCCCATCAATTTTGGAGTTTAAAGGTTAAAGATCAAGGTCACTTTGAACCAGAAAAAGGCAAGAGTTTTGGCATAACCGAGTTTTACTGCAGATACCTTCAATAAACTTTACATGTAGGCACAAAGAAGGTTGAAGGCCAAGGTCACTATGAACCAAAGAAGACGAATGAATTCTCTGCAGTTGTTGCACATCTGCTTGTTTATGCCCCATTTTTTGCAGCAGGGGCATGTTGATTTGGGCTTATCTTTCTAAAGAGTTTAGCGATTTTTAAGCTTTATATTTTTGCAGCCTTTTTAAGATCTTTTTCTTTTATCTTGATGGACTACATATTCATGTTTATTTGGAAGGGTTTATCTTTCAAAATTTTTCCCATTATATTTTTAGAACTTGTAATATGCAATATATAACCAGGATTGTGCCGACAAATATAGGTCTGTCCTAAGTTTTTGGTCCCCATCAAAGCTGAATTACACAATTTCCACTGTACTCGCAGTCATTCTTGTGAGTTGGTATTTTATGTTTCATGCTATACATGTAAATTCTGCAGTAGTTTGCGACAGTCTCTGGTGTATGCTGCAACTAAATGAACTAATTTGGCTGCAAAGTATCTTGATGAAAACAATCTCAGCATCCTACATCATGGACATTTTGACCACTTTGGGCTTTTCTGTATGAGCTTTAAATCTCAGCTGTTTGAAACAGTTGGTCAGAGTTGAAATAATCAGAGTCAGTCAGACAAGAAAACAGCAGAGATAAATAGATGCTACTTTAGTGTCCTTTGGTGCACAACATCATTTCTCCTTCATATGCATTCCCCGATCACATTAACGTTAGGGATATAAGCCTGCTACCTCCTGAATTGAGCCCTTCTTGGAGATGAAAATTCCTCTTTTCTGTCTATATCATATAGACAAAGGGCAATAACTCTTGCCCATTACCTCCCCTTGCCACGACTAGATGTTGGTTTTTAAGCTTCGCTGCTGTACTATCAATTTCGTATGTGAAACCTCCCGTCAATCCAAGCCAAATTTGTGTTGAATTCAAACTATCCATACAGGATTTTGGATTTATTTGGATTATAATTCATTCCTCAACAGGTAATATATATTTTTTTTAATTTTGTGAATATTTTGTGAAATTTTTCATTTTCTTGGACTTGGGTCAATTTTAGACTGCATGGTACAACATGCTATCATTGATGCATATTGTTATTCATGGTTTCGCTCACACTGCCTATTGCTTGCTTACCCGGTCAGTAACAGGTGTTGTTTTAGCAACTGATTAACATGCTGCATCATAAATTTATAAAGTCTTGTGTTTTGTTTTAGCTTGTCATTTCAATGAAACCTGTCGAGTTGTGCCTAGTGTGTACAAAATGTACTTCATCAGTACCATGCAGTGTCTGCACCATTTGGTCTGAAAGTGTATGGATTACGGTTTTGCAAAAATTGACCAAGGCAAAGAAAGAGTGTGACAACAATGCACATCTTTTTAGGCAGCCTAGGTGCTGTAAATACCGCCGCATGTCTGTGCATGGTCTCTGGGCCGGTAAGTCCGGGTGCATGGGGTTTTTAATGGATCCATTCTATATTACCATATCATCGCTTGGAGCTGTCCATGATTGTACAACCAGTTGAGCCAGTTGAGCCAGTCGTCCAACCAGTCCAGCCGTCTCAATCAGGGGATCTAACCGAAGTATCCATCCATCTCTACAATTATGGAGATCTTAGTGATAGATCTGTCCGTCCTACCATGCTGTGCCTATATACAATACAAATTACGGGGATCATGGTGACAGATCCATCCATCTTGCCAGGTCTACAGCTTCATCTCGCTACAATGTCAGAGATCCTAATGATAGATCTGTCCATCCTAACATGCTTACAGCTACATAAAATTACAATTACGAGGATCTTAGTGATAGATCCATCTGTCTCACTGGGTGTAAAGCTACATCAACATATATGTGGAGGATTTTAGTGATAGATCCGTCTGTAAAAATGTGTTTCTTGTTACATCGGAGTGTGTTCAGAACACTGTTGCCGAGTCTTCGATGTTGTATTTGGCTGTAAGGGTCATTCCATGTGGCATGCCATTGCTGTTTTGGCAGAAATATTGAAGAAGTTCAGAGGAGGCAGCTCAAGTACTACCTCTCCAACATGCCACTATACCTGTATCATTGTTTTAAAACCAGTCATCCCTGGCCCAATGGAGGGACAATAACCGAACCAAGAAAAAGGGATCTTTTACATCCCAAGTGCTGTTAAGATCTCGATTTTATGCCAGTATACAACAGCCGAACCAGTCTAAGAGGCACCCTCACAGGGGAGATAAGAAACCAAGTTTCTCCATCCCCAAGCCTCCTGTCTCCCATCAGACAGTCTACCGAAGTGTACCAGTCTCCTGCAATTCCGATCACGTTGGATCAACCTATTTCTGGAAAATGAATGGCTGCTCCAAGTCATTTTGGAGGGGCTTCGGATTTCGTTTATCCAACCCCCTCTTTCTTCCTCTCTCCTTTTAATGTATGTGTCATCAGATCGGGAGAAGGACAATATTCTTCAGCAGGAGATAGTCACTCATCGATAAACAGAAGGTGGAGATTGCACTAAAACCACAATCTCCAGGGTTCTATTCATGGCTGTTCCTTACCAAAAGGACCAACATCAAGTTGAGGCCGATCATAGACTTGAGTCACATCAACAAATTCATTCTTCCACCCAGGTTAAAGATAGAGACGGCGAGATCTATATGACTCTCTGTCCAAGGGGGCGAGTATGCCATCAGTCTTGATCTCACAGATGCCTACTTTAATGTCCCTATTCACTTGGCATCACAATTTTGTATGGTTTGCTTACTCGCAACAAGTTTACCAATTTTGAGTTGTTCTGTTTGGTCTAAAATCAATCCATGGGTTTTGACTAAATTATGGATTGCGTTGTCACCCTGTTCCAGTTGACTTCCTCTACAACAGCAGCATATCTGGACGATCTCCAGAAACATATGACAAGTTTTTATTCTCCTCAAGGGCAGAAATGATCTATCCCTTTTGAATAATCTCGGCTTTCTCGTGAATTGGGAAAAATCTTACCTTCACCCATCCCAGTCCATTTCAAGCAGGATGTGGATTTCAGGGAGAGTTCTTACAACTCCTCAGAGTATTCAATGCAGTGGTGGACTTATCCCTCCCTTACAGATGACATTGCTAACCCAATGGCACCCCTTTTTCAAGTCGATCAAAAGTCATGATCACACTCAAGGTATGATAATTCCTGCGTGAGTGGCGGAACCCAGGTTGGCTGAATATGGGGGTCCCTCTGGAGAAGCCCTAAGCGGAAATGACATTATGTACCGATGGCTGTATGTATGGTTGGGGTGCCCACACATTGCCAGACTTTGCTACTGTCAGCAGCGCATGGTAGCCATGGAATTGGCCTCTTCACATCAACCGTCTAGAAATAAAGGCTGTCATCAAAACGTCTTTCAGTTCTGGAAGGATTGACTCGGGAAAACTGCCCAAATTATGTTGGACAACTCTGTAGTGGTGACCTACCTCCTCAAATAGGGGGGAACCAAATCAGCCGATCTCTGCGTTCTGATTTGGCAGATTCTACGTTGGTATGACAACTCAGTATCAGCATACAAATCAAGCACATTCCTGGCTGACACTCTGTCCAGAAAGGGTCAAGTAATTCACACAGAATGGTCTCTCCATCAATCTGTCTCTCTTCGGATTTGCGCACTTTTGGGGACATCCAATGATCGATCTTTTTGCGACCGGGTGGAAGTTGCCACCTTCGTCTCTCCAGATCCAGACCCAGAAACTTGGGCCATGGATGCACTGTGAATCAGCTGGGAGGGATTGTGTGCCTTCGCCTACCCTCCCACAGTCTTGGTACCAACAATAATCCAGAAGTTGCAGGGTCAGAACTGCAGGATGATTCAGATAGCCCCTTTCAGATGGGACAAGTCCTTGGTCACTGATCTACTTGATGTAGCGGTTAGGGGTGAAACAATTAATCGATGTATTGATACTTTTTCTATATCGATACCCATATCGATACAAAAGGGGAAGGATCAATACAAAACGATACTTACTTAATACAAGTTACTTTAATTCATTTGCCTTTTTATATTCTTTAAATTGAGAATTCATATGAGACAGCCATAGCAAGTACATGCACTCATTTCTGTCAGTAAAAAATAAAAAACTATTGACAACACCCACTCGCCTTCTACAAATTAACACAAGGTGACTAACTCACGTGGTTCTAAATCTGCCCCCTTCCCCCGCCCCAATTCCATGCTAATTAGTTTATCCCGTCTGCATCTTCAGCCACTGATAACATATATCAAGGGAAAGAAGACATTGCAGATTTGTTCCCCATGTATGATTTAAGTACTTTACTGATCATTTAATAACCACTTTTACGCGAAATTTATCTGTTACATTGCATCTTGTCTACTTGATCAAATTGTTATGTGCAATTCTGATTAGTGGTTCTTGTTTGTTCAAGTCCAGGGTAAAACAATAACCACCAATCATAACTAACTGTAGAGTGTTCACTGCATTACATACTGGAAATATATTCATCCAAACTCTATCCAATAGATACAAATCAATATAGAAACTTCACACAAAAGTGACTATTAAATGATCTGTAAAGTACTTAAATCGTACATGGGGAATAAGTTTGGAATGTCTCCTTTTACATTGATATATGTAATCAGCGACTAAACATGCCGATGGGATAACAAAAAAATTAGCACAGAATTGGCAAGGAGGCAGATTCCAAACCACATGAGTTATAGCCACTATGTCAATTTGTAGAAGGTGAGTGGGTGTTGTCAATAATTTCCTTTTTCACTGACAGAAACAAGTGCCTGTGGCTGCAGCAGTTGTTTTGCATCTGCAGGAAGTACAATGTGAAGGATTTGGTTGTTAGTCATCTCCGCTCTACACTCGGACTTGTTCTAGATAAGATTTTCCTTGCACAAGGAAATTGCACTGTTTCTTCTGTTTCAAAGATAACACCATAACGCCTTCAAAATTGAAGTGAAGACATGAAATTGGTAATAAGATGTTTTTAAAACATTCTTTCAATGCAAAACAAAGGGCATGGTGAACAGGATAAGTCATGCATCTGATCGAATGGAGCAGCCTGAAATGACCTAAAAGGTTGAATAAAAATGACTAACAGCTAACACGTAGTCTGTACGGAAGTTTTTTTAAATTTTTTTAATCTTGTCAACAATGAGAATGGTATATGAACAGATGATAAGTCTATGTTTGCATGTAATCTGCATACAGGAAATACACCCAATATGTCAACACATAAATAATGGCACCACCCTACCATTGACAGACCTTCCAAAGATGAAACGACCATCAAGTTGATATGCGTATCGATAATGTATCATATCGTAGACTGTGTAACGATAATCGTATCAATACGTGGCAGAGGTGTAGCGTTTCACCCCTAGTAGCGGTAGATCTACCCAAGAAGATTCAGACCAAGCCGAATTGCCTCAAACCACTGCGGTCATAGGTGTTTCACCCCTGCCCGGACCGTCATCTTCTTCACACCTGGCTCTTGTCCAGACAGCCTTGCGACACAAAGAATTTAAACCTTGGATTGTGGAGTGAATCTAGCAAGCAATAAGGCCCTCCACTCTGAAGGCTTACAAGGGAAAGTGGTGTGTCTTCAGGGACTGAGGCAAAATCAACAAAATCGTCCCTTTGAGTGCCTAAATCTCTCAGCTGGACGACATTTTTTTATATACAGTTGGCCCCAATTACTATCAGAGGGGTAGACTACCACTCCATGATATCTGCCACGTTCTGACATCATTGCAGACGCGATAGCGGTCATGATAAAGATATATCAGATATTTTAGCCAATTTTGATTTGAATCGGCCAAAATCCCTCACCCTGTTTCCAAAATGGAATCCGTCCTGGGCTTTAACATCGCTCAATTCAAATAAATTCGAGCCTTTAGCAACCACTTTGCTGAAGCTACTACCCTACAAAACATGGTTCCTGATAGCCATAGGTTCAACATGCAGAGAGAGCGATTTACATGCCCTTTCCGTGGATCCACACTATTTTCAGTTCAGATTGGATGGTTTGGTGGTCCTCTTGACGCAACCAGACTCTGTAGCCAAAAATAGGTTATCAGACGGCGATCAGAGTTGTCATACACCCGCTCTCTTCCATACACACGTCGAGAGCAGCGGCCATGCAAGACCCTGTTCATGCCCTCAAGCACTACTTGAAGCGCACAGAGGCAAGTCATGGCACACGCAAGCAACTCTTTCTCGCGGTAAAAACTGGGAAGCAGGATATCACCCCTTAAGCTCTATCTTCTTGACTTAAGTGGGTTATATGCTCGGATTACTCTGAGGTCTCATAAGATTAGAGTCGCCTCATGAAGATTTCTGTTCATGAGATTAGAGTGATCTCTGTGAGCCTCATGTTCAAACGTAATGTTTCAATATGAGACATAATAGAAGCTGTTGGGTGGCATGCCGAGTCAACCTTCTTGGGTTTTTAACTCAGAGATTTAGTGTCACAGAGACAACTTGGAATCTGGTGGGTCCTGTGGCAGCAGCCCAGATGACCACCAGACCTAGTTAAAAGTCAACATAACCTATTAGCTTTGCTAGATTCACCAGTGAAATTTTGGTCAGTAAGAAGGTTTCAATAATTATCTTCTCCATCGGATATAGGGGTAACAGATCACATTATGATAGGCTATGTTGATTATCAAATTAGGAGAACGGGTTATTGTTCACATGGGGAGTCCAGCCATCATTCCCTAGAGGATACCTGAGGTATAGGTAGGAAGCTCAGCATCCCCTCCTCCTATTACCAATTCTCCTAATGTTAAAGTGATCGGGGAATATATTTGAAGGAGAAAGCAAATTTGTTAGTAAATTCTGTTTTTCCCAAAATATTTACCCGATCACATTACTTAAAACCCTCTCAACCAACCACCCCACTATGCAAGCATACTCGTTGGTATTCGCTCAGCTTAAAAACTAGTGACACCTATTGGTGGCAAGGGGAGGTAATGGGCAAGAGTTATTGCCCATTGTCTATATGATATAATGATATAGACAGAAAAGACAAATTTTTGTCCTTAAGTAGGGCTGGATTCAGGAGGTAGCAGGATGTATCCCAAACTTTAATGTGATCAAGTAAGTATTCTAGGAAAAATATAATTTACTTAAAAGTTTGCTTTTCACAAAAGATAGCTTCTAGCAAAATTAGATGATAAAAATTGAACTGTTGGTCAAGATGGTGGCATCTTATTTGAAGTAAGTATTTGCTTGTAATTTTACTATAGGCATTCATTTGCAAAATTGATGTAGTGTACCAAAGACACTGAAATAGAAACTCTGGTTTCATGCCTCATTGGCTCTAATTTTCTTCAAACATGCTGATCTGTTGTTGTGATCAACTGACACATTAGAGCCATTAGCAAAGAGCCTAAAATGTTCTCCAAGCTCGTGACATAGGATGGTGAGATTGGAAAAGAGAATGTAAATAATTACATGCTTGTAACATTGTTAGTGATTGTATTATATAGCAAGTATATTGTATCAACAGCTTTTCTGGTGGCAGCATCAATAATGATGTTTAGCTTTTGTTATAAAGTTTTTTTTAAAATATTGTTCATCATATGACTGTTTGCAAATGAGGTCTAGTGTTCTGTGAAACCCAAGCCTTTTCTTTCGAGAAAACACGTTAAAATGGAAAATATTAACAATGTATCTTTGTTTACTTGCAGATGCGAAAGCAGTACCCCTATGATAACCTGTATTATGAGAAAGGAGGAGACCTCTCTAAAGCACTCCCTGTGATTAAACACTATACATTTGAACCAGCTAAAAAGTGACATTTTCTAAAGAAAACAGAATTGTCTCTGTATTCATATTATTTTTTATGATACTTTGCAGTTTGCATAGCAATGAAAATAAAATATTTGTTGAAGTTTTGAATTGGTAATCACTTGTAAAAAATTTTTTTTTACCTCTAAGCTGTTGATCCGTTCTTATCCTCTCAACTATCAGATTGAATATATGTCATATGAATATAAAAGAGGAAATATTTCATGCATTTTCATTCTGCAGCAGATAGTTCAAAATGAATTACTAAAAATTAACTATTTTTTTTGTAGGATACTAATTTTCATGGTTGTCTCAACCACAAGGGACTAGGTTAATTTTACCCCCTAAATTGCCCTAAAATCGGATTAAATTTGTTGTTCTTTTCATGGATAGTTTTATACCAGTAAGATTCAATACCTCTGTGACATAAGCGCATGCTAACATTATGGCAACATGTGACAAAATGATAGTAGACCACTAAAAAATGCAATTTTAGCTAGAATATAATCTTTTTGACATTATTTAAAATTTGGCACATGCATGGCCTACTGTAATATTTTGTCACATAGTAGTTAAGGCTACTAAGTTGGTTCATAAATGCGCTTTGTATTAAAAATGAGATAGTTGTCCTTGACTGCTCTTCTGAAGATGATCTTAGGATCATAAACAAATACAGAAATGTCTAAAACAAGCTAAAAGAATAATGAAGTTAGTATATCTAATCATAACATGGTTAAAAATGTATATAAAATTATTATTTTTGCACAATTTTCATTAATACACTTCACTAAAAATGATTTTTGAAGGTTAAATTGAAATTTTTAGGGTAATTTTCATTCATTTGAGCAAAATAAATATACTGATTCTTTTAATTGAATAAATAAATTTTAAAAAATCTCCAAGTGGGATTATTTTTGTTATCTGTTGAAAATATGGAGTTTATTGATCTGATAAGTTTTGTCTTCTGCTCCTGTAGTTAAAAAAAAGACTTTTGCCATTGCTATAAATATCTGGCCACTATAAACTAATTACTTATGTCTCTGTCTGGATAACTTGTGTACTAATGACAACAATTATACATTTTCTCTAGTATTTTGTCCGGAAAATTAATCTTTTATTGTCACTGCTGTGTATTGATGCACCCAACAAGAAAAACCATGGTCTAGATAGATAAACTAGGTTGTATTATATCATCTTTGCTTGCCAATAAGGAACACTTGCATGGTAATATTTCAATGTTCTTTTAAAAAAATAAAGAATTCTAGTTGCATTTCTGGTGTTTATCTTTTTTTTTTTTTTGTAACTATGACAATCTTTTCATCGTGTACATGTACAGCCATCGGTGATAAGTTTCACTAGACATTTGTCTATGAACGTGACCTTGTTGTAATACCTATATTGTTTCATAATAGAAAGATTGTCTTTGGCAACAGAATGTATCATCTTAATAATATTCATCTGTTCGTATTACCTCACAAAACTGGAAAGATAATCCAATTTCCTTAAAAATTCTTGAAGTGACCTAGACACCAAAACTCCAAAATATGGTGATGATTGCCCAAAATATTTAATGAAGCCAAATCACTTGGACTGGTTCAGGAATTTAATTATAGAATACTATTATTTGTACTCTGATTATAAATATGAAGATTTTTTAATTTTTCATTGGTTTAAAAAACTTGCTTGGTGTCCAGACATTTTGTGAACTGTTTAAAATTATAACACATTTTGAAAATATCTGGAAAATTGGAGGGTTCAGTTATTTAGGTTAATTACATTACTTGATACATGTATCTACTTGTGTGAAGATCTTGATGAGAAATACATGTACCCCAGCCAACTGAACAGGGCACAGGGTGCTATAAATTTTCATTTTTGGGGCAAATACTTAAGGTAGATTGTCATTCTTAAAAGTGCCCGTCCCTTTGGACACATTGACAACTGACTATTTGCAATTATCTGGTAAGTTTCGAAGAGAACTGATTCGACTTTTAATTTTTATATCAACTTTTTTCCATATTTAATGATATTAGGCTCAACAGAAGAGCTTATGGGATGGTCTGCTGTCCATTGTCTGTCATCAGTCCATCCATTAGCACAAGTTTGTTATCGATACTCCTCCTAAACAACTTGGGATTGCCATGAAACATTACACACGCATTCATCCGATGGTCTAGTTGGTCCTAAATGAAATGGTGCTGCTCGGACATCCAATATGGCTGCGACAGTGGCCATGTTGAAAATTTTGTTATCACTACTCACGAATGGATGGTCATATCAGCATGGGCTTTTCACTAAAAAACTTCTTACGATGTTTAGTTGGTCCTAAATGAAATTGGTGCTGATCTGATGTCCAATATGGCTGCCACAATGGCCATCTTGAAAATCTTGTTATCGCTACTCATACAATGATAGTCATATCAACATGGGGTTTTCGCTAAAAGAAACTTCTTATCGTGTCTATTTGGTCCTAAATGAAAATGGTACCGATCTGACGTCCAATATGGCCGCCATCTTGAAAAATCTTGTTATTGCTACTTCTGAATGGATGTTCATATCAGCATGGGGTTTTCACTAAAAGACTTCTTATGATGTCTAGCTGGTGCTGATCTAACATCCAATATGGCTGCTTTGGCAGCCATCTTAAAAATCTTTTTTATCACATCTCTACATGAACAAAGTCATATTGACATATATGGGGTCTTCAATAGAAGACTTCTTATGATGTCCAGTTGTTCTTAAATAAAAATGGTGCCAATCTGATGTCCAATATGGCCACTCATTGTCTATGTTGAAAATGTTATCGCTACTCCTCCTGAATGTAAAATCATATCTTGAAAATATTGTTATCTCTACTCCTCTCCAAATGATGACTATATCAACATGGGGTTTTCACCAATAGACTTCTTATGATGCCTAGTTGGTCCTAAATGAAATTGGTGCCAGTCATATATCGTCATATATCCAATATGGCTTGTTGTCACTACTCCCCCTGAATGGATGATCATTATGACATGAGGTTTTCACCAAAAGACTTCTAACGATGTCCACTTGGTTCTGAATAAAAATGGTACCAAGCTGACATCCATGGTTTGAACACTCGACAGTTACAAGGAAGAAATGGTCTTGTCTTGAATTCCTGGAAATTCTTTTCACCCTGTAGAGCATCAGTCCCTTCAAGGGACTCTTGTTATCTGTGTGTAATGCTTGATAACAGTTTTAGAATCAAGGTTGTGGTGAGCTTTACCTATATACTGTTTATAAATGTTTATAATGAAAAAAAAATGCTGCATTCAAATAAAGCTTATATCTTTTGAAGAGGGGCATTACAAATGAGAGTATGTGAGGAAAATTGCACACCCACCCACCCCTTTACAACAGTATCAAAAAGTTTGCAAAAATCCACCATCATGAAGTCAAATTTGTTTAAGTGGACATGTAATCCAAGAAGGGATTAATGGATTAACATTGTAGTCATTATTCCATTTGAAATGTTTAGTTGGTTTAATACATTCAACTAATGATATGCTTTACATTTGGGAAAAACCAAAGGGATGAAATCTCCAGCACTTCTGATATATGTACATGGTGAGAATGGTATTTACAGTAGACACAACTCGAGTCTTTCAACAGGGAGTTGCTGTCAGTATATGGGTTGACATTTAACCTGGGCCTGTTACTTAAGAGGGAAGCCCTAATTTGCTAGCAGTACTAGAGCTAGCTGCTTCATTTACTGTCTAATAACAATTCTTCAAGAAAAAACCCAAGTGGCATCCAAACTGAAATAAGAGGGAGTGGACAGAAGCTGGGCACAGTAACAAGCTTCAAGTACCTAGGTGCTATCGCCTCTGATGAAGGTTCAAAACCCGAGGTTCTTTCTGGGATTGCACAGACAACAACTGCTCTGGCTAGGCTGAAGCCTATTTGAAAAGACAGCAACATCATGCTTGGGTCCAAGATCAAGCTTATGCGCTCCCTCATCATGTCCATATTCCTATATGCATGTGAGACATGAACCCTAACAGCAGAATGAGAGAGAAGAATCCATGCCTTAGAGATGAGATGTTACCAAAGGATCCTGAAAATCTCATACTTAGACCATGTCTCTAATGCGGAGGTGTGGACTAAAATCCAAGGTGCAATTGGACCTTATGAAGATCTGCTCATCACTGTAAAGAAACGCAAACTAAGATGGTATGGTCACATCTCACGCTCTACTGGCCTGTCAAAGACAATCCTACAGGGCACAGTGAGAGGAAAGAGAAAATGAGGCAGACAGAAGTAGAGATGGGAAGACAATATCAAAGAGTGGACAGGCATGCTCTTTGCAAAGTCCCAAAGAGCAGTGGAGAACAGGGCAAAATGGAGAGAGATTGTTGCAAAGTCATCAGTGGCGCCCCTACAACCAGAAATGAAAAAAAATGCAACTTGACGAAATTTCAAAATGAAACATTTTTACTAGAACATTTGAATAATTAGTAAATCCTTCTGAGTAGGAAATTATACTGTTTGCCTAGAAAAAATTCAGAAAAGGGGAGAGGGGCACTTAATATGGTAGAATACTTTCTATGTTGAATATGATAGGTACTCCAGCAGTTCTAACTCGCCTCTACAAAGTGGAAGTAAGCTATTGTACTACTCCGTGTCTCTGAGTCTGAACAGATAAAAGCAAATATATAAATACACTCTCACTGAATGTTAACTATTCTTTCTTCCTAGGTCCTAGGCACCAGTTTGGACTGGGTTTCTTCGCACCAACTGGGGAGGAGTACATACATGTACATTCATTGTACATTCTTGGTTACGTTTTTGCATTTAGCTTGGGTATTTTACACACTGTGTAAATACGGTTATATCTGGAATCATGAAACTTGGTGAAGGGATGCATCTTGATGAGTACTACACCTCATCACACAAGTAAATTCACTTTGACCTATATATGCTTCACTGATTTGGGTATACATACTGTTACACTAAGATTCATTAAATTTGGTGATGGGGATGTATCTTGATGAGTACTACACCCTCATTACAAAAATAGGTCACCATGACCTATATTTCATGCTTCACTGCCATGTTCATGCCAGAATTATCAAAGTAGATGATTGTATGCATCCCTATTAGTACAACACTGTTACAACAAAAGGTCATTGTGACCTACATTTAACATTTTACTGGCTTGTGTTCAGTTTTTGAATTCAGCTCATGACCACATTGATGTTTTATCTCTTATATAATACTGCTATACATGGAATTGTGAAACTTGATGAGAGAATGCATCTTGATGAGTACTACACCCTTTTGAAAGTCGGTCAGTGTGACTTGTATTTCACATTTCACTGACTTTGGTTCAGTTTGACGTTTTTACTGTTAATGCTTTAATCATTAAACTAGATGATTTTATACATCTCGTAGTACTATACCCATACTGATAAAGGTCACTGTGACCTATATTTCACATTTTACTGGCTTAGGTTCAGTTTTTGCATTTAGCTCATGACTAAATCGGTTTTTGACATGCTCTTTGCATTGTATCCTATGTATAATCATGAAACTTGGGGATACATCTTGATGAGCACTACCTCATATCAGTAGTAGATCAGTATTGACCATATTTTATGCTTCACTGACTGGGATTACATTTTGTTGTTCATTTCTCAGGCACTGTTCATGCTAGAGTCACGAAATGAGTGTATACATCTGTTACTGCAACACACTTACAACAAAAGAGATTTAAAGAGATTTATTGTGACACACACACACACACACATATATATATATATATATATATATATATATATATATATATATATATATATATATATATACATATATATATATATATATATGGGGAGAAACTAATTTTAATCATGTAATACTTACAAGCCTCTATTGTACTGCTTACCTTTTCTTGGACACAAGTCCAAACATCCAGGCTAAAAAATTCCATCCCTCAATTAGTATGGAATGTTTCAGGATGCTAGAACAGACAGAACACAGTCCCAGTGTGACTCCCACATCATGGGCCAATCTGGGTTACTCTTCCTCTTTTACTTGGACCTAGGCTACTGTTGGGATATCAGAGTGGTGAGGGAGGGGGGAATCTTTGCAACAGTGGCACGTAAGTATTACATAACTGAAATTAGTTTTAGCTTCCCTCCACACGCACACACACATTGTAATAGCAGTAACACATTACCTGCCACTTGTATTGCTGAATTTAACAGTTAGTTGGGAGGCTGGCATTAAAATAAAAAAAAAAAAAAGTACTTACCCTTATGGAAGCATGATCTCTACTGTAAGCTGGCAGATGGTTGGGACACTTTGTGCCATTACTGTTGAGCTCAAGAAATACCTTCGCTCTGGTGCGCCAAAGATCGAAGGTAAAAGAAGACCACCAGAAGGCAGCTTTGATAACATCCTCCAGGAAGAGTGATTTAGATAGGCCCAAATGGTGATAGCCTGTATTTCGTGGGCTTTAATTCCCATGAAAGAAAGGTCTCTCTTGGTGAGTGACTGATAAGCTCTCTAGATGGTGAGAACAATTCACCTGGAAATGGTAGATGCCAAAATATCAGCAGAGCCTTTGATAGGTAGGAAGAGATGCTTTTTGACCCTCTGTTCTCCCTTTAGAAGCGGACAAATAGAACCATAAAGCCCTAACTGGGTGAAGACGCCAGCACAGATACAACCGAGACTTGGGATCTCAGTAGGAAGGGGAGTTACTGATGGGAGCTGGATCTTAGCCAAAAATCCAGATTTGCAGAGAAGAGAAACTGAGTCATAATTATCGTTTAAACTTAATCAACCCTTTTCCACAGACAAAGCATGAAACTCGCTACTCCTCACAGATGCCAAGGAGAGGAGGAAAACAGCCTTGAGGATAATGCCCTTTAAGGAAGCTTCACTTAAAGTTTCATAAGGGGGTTTAGAATGTGCCTACATAATGCATGTTAGATTCCATCCAGGCATTAGTGATCAAGATACTGGTCTCTGAAGCTCAAAATACCTGATGAGATCTGACCCTAAAGAACTTGAATGTGTTATACAGGGCTGCCCTATAACCTCTAATGGTGGACACCCAACATTCTCTCTCCTCGAAAAGGAAGAGAAGTCTACTACTGTGCCCAAAAGGGAACAGATAAGAATCAACAGGTTTCCTACTGCACCAATCACAGAACATTCTTAACTTCGCATCATAGACCTTGGAAGCTGACCACCTCCAAGCCTGAACGATGCAGTTGGCAACCTTGCTCGAAAACTGGTCCTGGCAGAATGATCGTTTGTGATGAGCCAGGCATGAAGATGGAGAATCTGTTGGCTGCTGTGGAGAAAAGACATCCTGTGCTGCAACAGCAGCTGCCTCCTCTGAGGTAATACCCTAGGCTCGTCATTCAACATGTTGATGTACCATGACCAGTGGGGATACCAGGATGAGCCAAGCAATGGAGGTTCTGACTTTGTGGAGCACCTGCATAATCAATCTGAAAGGTGGGAAGGTGTATGTGAACAGACAATCCCACCGTAGAATGAAAGCATCCACTGTCCAGGCACTCTGATCCGGGACTGGGGAGACATAATAGGGGAGTATGTTGTTCAATCTCGTTGCAAACAAGTCCATGACAACCCCCCCCCCCCCCCCCATCCCCCAGAAAAACACAGAATATTCTTCTTGCCTGGAATGTGGCAAATGCAGAGTGATCCCCTTCGAGGTTCCTCAACATTGTAGGTTCCAAATCTCCATGTAAAGAGAAGGAGCAGGGTATGGGTACCTCCTTGCCACCCAAGGTATGCTACTACTGATGTGTTGTTAGAGGAGACCATGACCCAATGGCTCCTTATTAGACTGACACATCCCTGGTGGGCTAAAAACTGCGCTCACATTTCCGAATTGTTTAGGTGAAAGGTTGCCAGGAACCTTGAAGGACTACTACTTCTGGTTTTAAGTGAGTGCCCCACCTTGAATATGACATGTTGGTATACATATAGGAGTGGTGTTCGGAAATGTAAATAGGGACTCTGGTCAGAAACCAGTCCCAATTTGACCACCAACTCGGGTGATGGTGAAATTTGGATCCCATGCAGATATGAGCTGATTGAGGATCATTGTGTGGCCTCCATTTCGCCAGAAGTAGAAAATAGAGAAGGCACAAGTGATCCAAGGGGAACCAAGTCCACAGCAAAGTTCAAGGTCCCCAGGAGTGTAAGGTAAAAGCGAGCCGACAATGAAGTCTTGGCTTGGAGAGCTGTTGGGAGGGACAAGATTTTGTCTATCCTATCCAGAAGAAACTGAACTCTCCAGAGGCTGGTGAGGAAATTCATTCCCACTTAAATGAAATCCTGGAAGGGATGAAATCCGATTTCTTTAGGTTCAGAATAAGTCCCAGATGAGTCACTGTGGACCAACAGAGCGACAGGTCTTTCAGAATGGAATCTCTGATGACACTGTGCATCAAGCAGTTGAGGTACTGAAGGATGGGTATCTCTTGGGACCTCAGGTGAGCTGTGACTACCCCTATCACCCTGGATACCAAACCAAACGGTTGAGCTCGAAATTGAAATACCTCCTGGTTGTGACTAAACCAGATGCTTTTCCTGTCTGGAGGAAAGATGGGGATGTGGAGGTACACATCCTGAAGATCAATGGAGATCACCCAGTCGTCACAGGGCATTATGTTGTTCCTGAATGAGGCAGTAGTCTCCATCTTGAATCTCTTCCTGAAGGAATTTGGTTAAGGCAGAAAGGTAGATGATGAGCCAAAACTTTCTGCCTTTTTTGGATACTGGACAAATCTGTGAATAGAAAGCCGGAGACGGGTCTTTTTCTATCATTTCTGCTGTGCCCTTCTGCAGAAGGGTGCATATCTCCTCCCTTAGATGCACCAGATTGGACTGGTGATAAAGGATGCTCCCAAAAATGAAACAGGTAGTCCTCCTTTAAGGTAGAAAGGACTCACACATTGTCCATGACACCCAACCAGAACCCTGAAAAGAGGACTAGCTGAACATCTATTTGGACGTCGGGAAGAGGAAGACATGGCAGGAGAGGGTTCAATTGTCTAGGACCTTCCCCCCCCCCTCTCCTTGGGAAAAGGGGAGGAGTCAGAAGACTTTATCTTTTGGCCTTTCTGGCCACCTCATCTTGGGAACGATGGGCTTTGTATTGTGGCTGCTTTTGAGACTGCTTGGGCTGTGCCTGCTTGAAATACTTAATGAAAGTCCCAAGGGGCAGTCAGGGTGAGCATGCTTCTTGGCCTGCTTTGATGGGCCAGGATTGGCTGCAAGAGACTGGTGTTGTTGGTCTCTCAAGTCCCGAGATGCCACTAGGGGATAAGACCTCTGAAGAGAGTCTCTGCCTCAAGAGGAGTATTTCTTAGGTGCTTGCTGTGGTCCAGCAAGACATTTGAAGTATCTAAAGCCACGTCCCTGTGGATGTGGAGCAGCTCCGCAGAGATCGCCACGGACATGGAAAGAGAATTGCCTCGATGTTTTTGCTATGGCCTCAATCAAACACCGAGGCACCCCTGAAGACAAAGATTCCTCTCTCGGAAGACTCAGAGGCCACCGAAAATAGATCGACATGCAAGGCAATGGTGACTAGTGTATGGGCCTTAAGCTCCAAGGTCTTAACCGGGAGGCAAGCCCAGGTCCCCACCATTATCCCCTTACCAGAGGAGGTATCGACCCGATCTCAGTCCCCAGACCAGTAATGGGATTGCTCGATAACCAGTGCTCAAAGTTTAATGACCAGTGACTCATGACCAGTCACCGGGCAGAGACCGATCTGGTGACAATGATCCGATGGAGAGCTCACATCAGAGTGAAATTGTTGCACTAACTTCTCAGCAAGGCATGATTCACTCATCACCTTCACTGAGACACCACACTTAAGAGAGTGCTGTTCCTCCCTAACAGGTGGGTGTGACTCACTCTCATGTTATTCCTCCCTTGGGAGGGACTTAGGACTGAACCCTGGCCAGCACTGACGGCATTGGTTTGGGCATCAGAAGTCCTTGGGCCTGATTAATATTCTCATTATTGTCATTATTCCCCTGATGGGGATAGTCCAATGAAGACAAGAAGGAAGAAGGGCTTTTCCTCTTTCCCTTATATATGTTGCGACTTCTTGCATGCTAGGCAAGAGGTGTGGGTGTCCCATGGGACCATCTTATGCCCACAATTTCACACACCTTGGGCTACTTTTTTATTTTTACTCAGAAGGTGAAAACATGTGCAGAGAGACAAACAATCTGGAACTAAATACAGGTAGGAAATACTTACCCAAGCACCGAAATAAAGGTCTAATAGAGTAGGCAAAGTGTAAGAAACAAAAAAAAAAAAAAAAAAAGAGAGTTTATTTATGCTCAATATAGCAGTGGGGATTAACTAACCCTCAATCATTATAAAAATAATTGCTAAAATATGTTCAAAAACTAAAATTAAGGTACTTTACCATATGAGATAATTGCACACGTTTCACTGCGTACAAACATCCAAGAGGAAGAGAAAGAGAAACCCTTATGAGCCTATGATATGGAGGTCTGACTGAGACTGTGTTCTGTCTCTTTCAGCATTCTAGAACATTCCATAATAATTGATATGGAGGTCTGACTGAGACTGTGTTCTGTCTCTTTCAGCATTCTAGAACATTCCATAATAATTGATATGGAGGTCAGACTGAGACTGTGTTCTGTCTCTTTCAGCATTCTAGAACATTCCATAATAATTGGAGGATGGAATTGTTTAGCTTGGACTTGGGGACTTGCTTTCCAGAAAAGGTAAGCAATGCAATAGTAGTAGGTTTTATACTACTGTTATTAAAGTCATCGTTTACTAGCTTTGGCTAAGTTTTTGCATTAGGCTCGTGACCACACAAGTTTTTATGCATACTATTCTACCTAGAACCACGAAATTTGGTGAGTGTATGCAGCTTTATAGATTCTACATCGTTTTTTGCCACACAGAGGCATCTGACTTACATTTCATGGTCAGTCACTTTCTTCAAATTTTGTGTTAAAAGTTCATTTCTTGGGTGCTGTTTATGTTCCAGTAATGAAACTTAATAATTGGATGCATTTGTGTTACTACTAAATCCTTAAAAGCAAAGGTCACTGTGACCTACATTTATGCTTTACGAACATGGGTTAAGTATTTGTGTTTATGAGTGCATTAATTCATCCATAGTTTAACCTATATACATACAAGCATACTCAGAAGGACCTTTCTGACCAATGCAGTTGGAAGTAGGAACAAATGTTTATTCAATGGTAAACTTTCCACATTGATAACCTTATAGTGTATATTGTGGTATGTTACTATCAGCTAGATAACTGTGTATTGTACTTTTTAATGAGTATAGGAATTAGGTGTGTGGACTTTGTGCTGCAAGCTTTTCATGTGGGACCTCATTTGTAATGGTTCATCATGGTAATTATTGATGCATGAAGTATTATTGAAAGTCTGTGACTTTCGCCCAGTAAAATCTGACTTCTATGGGTGGGTGTTTGTGTTTTGTGGGTTTAATGTAATTTTTCAGCACATGGTAGGCTATTCATGGCAGCCAATATATCTGGTGGAGGAAGAACCCAGGAAAACTCGGAAAGAACCAACGACCCACAGGAAGCTACTGGCAAGCTTTCTCACATACCCACATAAGCCGAGCCAAGACTCGTTCCCATGCAGGCAGAGGTGAGATGTTAGCGGTCTGTAAAGGCGAGCGCCTTAGACCACTCGGCCACCTGGGCCCTGCTTCTAGGGGTGGACAATGATAATGGATTCTCAAGCAGATTTTATGAATTATTAAAAATAATTAATGCAAAACAACATTGATCTGTTTTTCATCAACTTATTACTTACTGCTACTTTGATATGATATAAAAGAATGTTCTTTTTTATTGTTTTGTCACAGTAGGTAGGTAGATAAGTAGCTGGGTGAGTAGGTAGGTAGGTGGTTTCACAATATGTCAGCACAATACTGTCTTTATAGTGCCAATTAAAAGTTTTTAAAGTGATTAACAGATTAAATATAAAGATAATAGATCACAAAACAAATTTTTAGTTGTAAAAGGGCCAAGATCACTGTAGTTTGAATGTATTTTCTGCATGATCATATTTGCAATGGCTACAGGAGACTAGTGAAAGTAAATGTGATCTATTAATCATTGATTACACAATGGTTTTAAAATGATGCAACTCTTTTGAGCTCTCAACTTGCTGAAAATAAATTGGAAAATTCCTGAAGAGAATTGAAAGATACTGAAGTACTGCACAGCAGAAAGAGAAATAAAGAGAATCTTTAGTGCAGGAATTTGGGTCATAATGGGATGGAGTGGTGGTGGAAGGGAGTGGAGACCTCTATATGTGTATAAAATATTGACAAGGGATGAAACTTAGGAGGACATTTTACCGCATCCCAGCCATGTATAAGCATCTGCACCCACAAATAAAAAAAGCTACATCAGGCATGACTTAACATATCAGATTCGTCAAACATTTATCTATTGTTCCACTCAATAACTTCAAGATCTTGACTACAAAGTTTAATTCTTGTTAATGACAAATTTGAGCTGTGATATGAAAGTTATGTACAGCCTGCACCTGAGTTCCACCCACAGCCATCTGATTGGTCAGTCACTAAAATTATTCTGGCATTTTTTTTAATGCCAAAGAAAACTATTGAATGATTGGAAATTCAAACAATTTTGATGATATATATATATATATATATATATATATATATATATATATAATATATATATATATATTTACGTTGTTCCTCTGCAACATTTAGTAGGAAAAATTAGCGAAATGTTTTGTGACCCCATAACCTACCAATCACGCACACACATTGACAACTTTAGATACATAGTAATATTTACTCATATTTTCCACTAACACCAGCAACCAAATATTACAGCAATAACTATATATATAAATTATGACTGGTCACGTCACGTAGGTGGTAGCTATCTATCCATATCAAGTGGAGCCATGGTGGCTTAGTTGTTAAATCCATTGCATAACCAGTAATGAAACATATTGTGTGAAGCTTGTCCAAGAAAAATGATGTATGCTGCCCTTATGGTGAGACACCTGGATAGCGTGCACTGTATAACATGTATAAATTTATATGATACTTCATTAATTTACATCTAAATTTTGAAAAAATATTAACAATCAACCATCAACCAAAAATATGTCTCTTATAAAGTGATAAAAATTTATAAAGAAAAAATAGGCAGATTTTATCTAAGTTCTGGCAATCTGTAAATTTAACCTGCTCTATAGCCAATTAACATTAATACATAGTTAATTGGGTGTTAAGATTCGCCTATAGACCACTTTAAGGTAGTTTCCAATTTATTAAAGCCAATCTGCTCATGATAAGGAGAATGTTGTATTGATGACATCCAAATTCAGAGAGGAGAAAATGGGCAACCCACTCCCTTTGATTGTGGGGCCATGGCTTTTGAATAAATGTGAAAAAACAATTGTATTTCTTCACCTTTTTCTTTTGAGAAACAAGCAATACGTTAAGATGGCCATAACTCTATAAAAGGTGAGACAGATTCAGTGTGAACCTTGTTTTATAAAAGTAACTACTATATCTTGAACTAATCAAACAATAGCAAAGCTTCAGAAAACTTACTACACTATTTTATTAAAACAAATCTTTGGAGTAAATTGGCATCTGATGCAAAAATCCTCGTAATGAATGCAAGTATCTTCATTCTACTAAAGAAATTGTTCTGAATATAAGAAATAAGAACACATCACTTATGCTAAAAATACTCAAATCTGACGTAGGGTAAATTTTAGTCAAAAGTGAATCTAATCCTTTAAAGACCCAATGAACAATGATCATTCCATGGAAACAATGCGAGTCCTTCACCAATCCATTAATTTAAGAACCCATGAACATGTAATATTTTGCACAACTACCAAAATCGATTGCCACAATAGCAAATAAATTGACAGTAATTCATTTCCAATTGTTCACAGGGTCAATAAACCTTTTTACATTCTCTTTATTGGATTTATAGCTCATTTGGCCAGATTCCTTGGTAGCTTACATATCCTTGAAAAAGTTGTAAAAGAATAAACTACATGGTCAATTGCAACTTGGGCCTCTTGGATGATAAATACTGTTCATGTGAACTAAGCATTATTAAACACCCATGAAAGATATATATATATATATATATATATATATATATATATATATATATATATATATATATATATATATATATATATATATATATATATATATATATATATATATATATACACCCACACACATACAAACCACCTGTGTACAAAAAAACATGCTCCATATGTCCCATTTATATACAAAGATAAAAAAATTCCATATATTTATAAGGACCCTTTCTAAATGGTCTCCAGAGTAGTAGTGGATAGTTCTGACGTGTCAATCAAACCAGGCACATTAATTATTTTTGACCAATCAAAAATAGGCATTGAATTCACTGCATAGTTAAGCATTGCTATCCACCACATTTGCTCAAAAACAAAAGACCTCAATTGATTACATTCTTATTACATTGCAAAGGATTTTGAAACATTGCGCAGAAAATAAATGAAAATTTATCCGAAAAATGGTTCACCGTTGTGCTTGGGGCATATGCAATGCAGACTGTCATTATCCTGAATGGCTTCAAGGGGGATTTTTGTAAATTTTCCCAAACCAAAAACTAACATGAAAAAATGTCTTTGTTGGAAGTGATACATTAATTATAATTATATTTCATATATAAATACACAAAGCTGTTTTAAAATAATGACATTATTTGTTGTGTTTGTGAAAGTTATTAATACAATTTTATGCTAATTATTTGCTTATGTTCGAATTGTGTTTTTATTTCAGTCAAAATATTGTATGCAATAAAGAAAATGTTGTGTGTATATGTGTTGTTTATTTTTGTCTTTTTATTACCTTGGATTATTCCTGCATCATACTTCGTTAGTGTTGATTTTGTTAAAATTTTTCAAAATTGATCATTTACTTGTAATTGGTGTCAAGTTGACAAAAAAATTAGTTTTCTTCTTCTATTATCTGATGGTCTGACAGCAACTAATTAGTTGATTGGCACGGGTTGTTTTTCTTTAAGAAATTTAATAAAATACTGTAGGTTGTGGGGTTTTGAAACAATTTCCACCCTGTCCATTTTATTTGTTTTAACATATTTTATTGTCAAAATATGATACAATGGGCTTGGGCACAAGTTCTAACAACTTAAATTAGCCCTCTCCCTACATGATACAAGTATTGCAAGATATTTCAACATGACAACAGTAACTAATAATGAAAAATTATTGGAGAGAGAGAGAGAGAGAGAGAGAGAGAGAGAGAGAGAGAGAGAGAGAGAGAGAGATGGGGGAAACAATGACAGCATTTGTACTTTAATGTTTTTCCTTAACATAATTAAATTATTAATTGATAATAAATTTTAAATTTTTTTATTGTAGATCAGAAAAAGTACTTGGTTTTTTATTCTTATATGACATTTATACATGTATGATATGAATTTAATGCATGCGAATACATAACGAAAGTTTTGCTTTAAATTTTTTTTTAAAACCATGATACTAGACATTTTTATTTAATTAATAAACATACTAACTTTGCATGAACAGAAAGATTCTATTATTTTGTCCTCTTCTAGCGAAATGTCTACTTGTTTGTGACAATGTTTGTTCTTTCTCATAGACTGCCAGCAACATGCTGCAAACTTTCATTTGGTTTGAAAATCCAGGTAGGAAAGTTTCAGAAATATTGTCGGGAATATTTACCAATGAATCTGTTGCTGATGCTACTGAATCCGCCATATTGGTGATATCTTGTGAGCCGGAGCAACAGTAACTAAGTGGACGGAGTTTATCATTCGATATCGGAACTATATGTTGTACACAAATTTGGCTGAAGTAATAACTTAACTTCCTCCTGAAATTCATTCACGTTATATGTGTCCTATAGTTTTGTTAGTCTTGGTATCAGTAAGGCTTCCAAAGTTTTTGTTCCACAGCTATGGTGAAAGAAACCCCAGAGATCTGGGTAAAATATTGAAAATGTACCAAGAAATTACTCCAAGGATAAAAAGTATTTGTTGAAAATTATGAGTGATACCAGAAGAGTAGATGGCCACGATTGACCAGCACCATTTTTATTTAGGACCAACAAGATATCATAAGAAGTCTTTTTGTGAAAGTCCATGTCAATATGACAATGAGTTAAGGAGTAGTAGCAATACATTTTTTTAAAGATGGCCACTGTGGTAGCTATATCAGATGCCAGTTTGGCACCATTTTGATTTGGGACCAACTAGACATCATAACAAGTCTTAAAGTCAAAAACCCCATGTCGATACAACTATCCATTCAAGAATAGTTATAGGATTTTCACTGGAAGTCTTAGTAAAAAAAAACATGTTGATGCAACCATCTATTCAGGTAGAGTAGCAATAACAAGATTTTCAAGATGGCTGTTGTGGTGGTCATATCTGATGTCAGATTGGCACCATTTTCATTTAGGATCAGCTAGACATTATAAGAATTCATTTAATGAAAATCACATGTTAACATGACTATCTCCTCATGAGAAGCAGTAATAAGATTGTCCAGATGGTCATTGTGGTGTCCATAATGGATGTCAGAGGGGCTGTATTTTCAATTAAAACCAAACTAGACATCATAAGAAGTCTTTAAGTGAAAACCCTGTGTCAATACAACAACTCATTCGGAAATAACAATAAGATTTTCATGATAAGTGCCATGGTGGCTGTATTGGATGTGAGATTGGCACCATTTTCTTTTAGGACTAACTAGACATCATAAGTCTTTTATTGAAAATCACATGTCAATATAACCTACAGCTCAGTAGGAGTAGCGATTAACCAGATTTTAAAGATGGCAGCTGAGGTCGCCATATTGGATGTCAGATTGGCACCATTTTCATTTAGGACCGACTAGACATCATAAGAAGTCTTTTACTGAAAACTGCATGTCTCTATGACCATCCATTCAGGAGGTGCAATATGAAGACTTCAAGATGGTCACCGTTGCTCTCTGAGGGACACCATTTTCATTTAGGACCAACTAGACCTTGAGACGAATGTGTGTATAAAGTTTCATAGCAATCCTTCCAGTTGTTTATGAGTAGTGATAACAAATTTGTGCTAATGGACGGAGGGCAGATGGACAACATACAGCAGACCATCAATGAACAGTAGAGTTAAAAAATATAAGCATGTTGGTTATGGGGAAAATTTTAAGTGAAATTAAGGGGAAATCACTCTGTTGAAATTATGTGGTCAGTGGATGAAACCTCAAAAGCTGTTTGAGGGTTTATTATGCCAAAAGACAGTAAAATATGTTAGATGGTTGTTGTGTTTTGGCAGTTAAAAATTAGTTGCCATTGCAAAACTCTATATGGCCATAACTGTTAATTATGGGAGACCATTAAACAAAACCAGTGATATACTTTGAATTCTTTCATTTTTTTCTGGGTATCAATTTTTGTGGTTTTACAAATTACATTTTCCTTTTCCCAGTACTTAAATTTGTGGATTATGGAAGGTGTTCAATTGTTCCCACTGAGGGAACATTTGTCAAAATCTGATCATCAATACACTCATGCAATATCTTGTTGAGTTGAAGTTTCACTGCAAATATGGATGGAATAAACCCAAAACCTGTCAATGCTAGAGTATTAACAAGCCATACTGATGCTACTGAACTGATCAAGTGCCATAACTCTGTAAGAAATATTTAAAATCTGCTCATCACTGAACTTATCTGAGACCTTGTTGTTGTGAAGTCTCACAACAAACTGGGTACAAATCGAACTAAAAATGTGAATGATAGTGTTCACAAACCATTGGGATGCCTATTCTAAGTTAATCAAGGGCCATAACTGTAAAATATTAACAAAAGCTGGTCATCATCACACTAATCTGAGCTCTTCTAAAGATGAAGCTTCACAGAGAATTTGATTGAAAACAAAAAGTGGAAATGCTAGAGTTTTCACAAACCATACAGATGCTTATTCTAAGTTGATCAAGGGCCATAACTCTGCAAGAAACAGTCAAATCTAGTCATCATCGAACTCATCTGATGTCTTGCTGAAGTGAAGCTTCAGATCAAAGGTGGTTGAAATCAAGAAAATATGTGAATGCTAGAGTGTTTACAAGTCAGAAGTATGCGTACTCCAAGTCAATCAAGAACCATAGCTTTGTAAAATATGGTCAAAACATCCACCATCAAACTCATTTCAGCTCTTGTTAAACTGAAGCTCTGCTGTGGATTTGATTGAAATCAAACAAAAGTGTGAATGCTACAATGTTCACAAGCCAATGAGATTCCTATTCTAACTCGATTAAGTGAAAATGTGCTCATCATCAAACTCATCTGAGCACTTGAGATCACAGCAAATTTGCTTAAAACCAAATGAAAAATGTGGATGCTAGAGTGTTCACAAGCTTGTGCCCAGATGGACAGTCAGACAAAGACCATTTCACTTGCCTTAGTGATGGTGGACAAAAATATTTCTTTAACAGCATTTTTTTTTTTTTTAAATGACATCCGAGTACATGTACTACACTGATTGTAGTTATAAACAAGTGTGCCACAGAACCTTGTGTCTTGGTTGCATCTGTGCAATAATGTATCTCCATCCCACCCACATCTAACTCACAAAAACCATACCAAAAAACTTTAACATTGAATCATAATACTCATGGTGCAGCCACTGCTGTTGCTGTACTGAAAAAGTGACATCTATGTCTCACATATGCTGGATATGCTGCTGAGACAACAACATAAAACAAAACCATTTACAATGATAATTTATTTTCCCATTCAAAAAGTACCAGATAAAAGTTGAGTCCAACTGCAAACAACACAGACTCTTATCTGCCATCGCATTATGTGCTGACAGATTAGGGTCTATGTTGTTTGTTCTACTGACTACTCCTAACAAGCTGCCGAGACCCAGATATGCCGGCACATTATGTGGCGGCATATCTGGGTCTCAGCAGTTTGCAGTTGGACTAGACTTTTAAGTGAGAACATACAGTAGGTAACATTTGAAATATAAGCACAATAAATAATGTTTACATATAATGTTTCATCTAATTCATTTAAGATTCTATTCACAATTAAAAGCGATCTTAAAAGACCAACAGACTGAAGTACCAGAACCAATGAGATGAATCTCCTTTTAAAACACTAAACGTTAGCATATACAATGCTTTTATGTAAGCTTGAATGTGTATCAATCTGAGTGTGAGCCTGGTGTAAAACTCTGTATGCAATGTTTCTGTTGGTAGGCTCACAAAATAAATGCACCTTGTGTAAGTACTTCCTCAGATGTACTCTTATGGCAGTAATATTATTTGCCTGATACATCATACTGATTGAATATCGCATCCTGTGAGTACAAGAGTTCAACGCAAATGGCCCAAACTATTAACCATATCTTTCATTATCATTGAAAGTTACAGGTGTGCAGAGAAAAAGCAGAGTTAAGATTGTGTGAGAACTTCCGTTATATCCTCACTCTAACCCCAGTTAAAAAAAACAAAACGAAATTTTGCTTTTTAGTTTTTACTTTAGGCATACAAAGTTTGAACCTGCAATGACAGATTTGGAGACGATGTTGCTCTCTCCATTTTTTTCATAGCTTTATCTGACAAATGATGCTTCCAAGTTACCACGATACCAATATTTCATAAGAAATGATGTCCTACATTACATGCTGATATAACTAAATAGCACAACCTCAAGCTAGGTTTGCCAATGTATGCGCCAAAATACGTTAAGTAGGGAATGTCTTTATTCTTATTCAAGCTTCTGCACTCACTGCTGGGTTAGCAGCATCTGAGTTTGCCATGTTCTCATCTGGATTGATACATTTCCAAAGGCCATATGTTTTTCCCACTGTAGTTTGCCACAATCGCAGTGTACCATCCTCACTCCCACTGGCGTACAGCTCCCCATCAGGTGAAAACCTCACACAGTGCACAGGACCAAAATGTCCTTTGAAGGATTCTAATAAAAAAAACATAGTGGATCCTATATTTTGATTTTCTTATCCCTACTACTGTGTTGTCTGAAATTTTTCATATACTCGAAAGTTTGATACACAATCAATTTGTAAAAATTAAAATTATTTTTTTCTCCTCTAATTTTTGGTACAGTGAACTTCTTAATAAATTCTGGCAAATTTTAGATGACAGAAATATTTAGAAAATATTAATATTTTACCTTTAATTATTTATTTGTACACCTGAAACAATAACTAATATAAGGTGTATAAAAAAATTACAGACATTACAGTAATAGATCGAACAATATATCTCTGACTTCTGCTTCAAAAGATTGTTGTTAATTACATTTGCTATAACAACAAAAAGCTTTAGAGGTGAAGCATGGAAGAACAGTAGAATTATCTTAAAGAAAACAATGCATCTTGCTCATTACTTTGATTTGTTTTAGGGGAAAAATTAGCATCAGTAAAGTAGAGTAGGCAGATCTAATTCCAGATTTTTTAAGGGGACGTTAAATATTGTATGTCCATTTTGTCATCTATGGAAAACTGAAACAATGGCAATGCTAATGATAAGAACAAATGGGATACAAAACTTTCTTCAGCAGTTAAAACTCGTCAACAGAAAAAGCAACTGTTCAATTGGAAATTTTTCACCAAGATTTATTTTATGGTTTTTCTGTTAAAGGGATACTTCCTTTGAAAAAAACAAGTATTTATAAATTCTTGAATCGTTTTTCATCAAGTATATCATTTACTTTGGCTGCATATTTAATTCTGCATACTTAGTACAGACCCTGAAACAGGTCATTTTACCATATCTGCATTTTATTTGTGCTCCAATTGCATTCTGTCCACATTCGATTTGCATTTCATCTATCATCTCATTGTTTGTCATTTATGGTCTCAGAAATGCATTCAGATTTTGTGTTTATTGCTTTCAACCGCTGTTTCCTTTCCTTTTCGCTTATTTAGAATGAAATGGAAATGCATTTACTGTAATCAAGGTTTCTGTTTTCAAGAGTGTTGAAGGCCAAAAACTACAGTTTTTGTATCTTTTGTAAAATGTGTGCTTTAATGAAATAGCAAATGCATAAAATGCAAAGGACAGCACTGAATTTTATGATGAATTAAAACGTAACCGCAGCTGCAGTAAGTGTAAAAATATAGTTGTAGAGTATTTGTCAGCAAATGATATTTCTTATTTTCTTGCATTCAAATAAAGATTGTACAGAGACAACCACCAGTGATGATGTCAATACATCAATGGTTGTTGTTTTTTTATGTCTGCCTTGACAAGAACAATGTCACACTTTGTAAGGGGTAAAAAATTGTCAGTTCAATGAACCTGAACCTGGATTATCATGTGAAAGGGATGTTGGCTGCTGAAATTTAGTGTCAGCTTAAAAAAACAGAATCTTAAATCCATTCATGAAATGCATTCGCATTTTTTTCCATTTTTGTTTATGATTTATTGTTCTTTGTACTCTGTTTTCTTCACAATGCAGTCTTGACTTAGTTTGCATTCATTTTGTATTTTGGTTGTGTTTATTATGCATTCCAATCATTCTATAATGTGTTCTTGTTTCAGGGTCTGTAATCTGTTAAAGTATATTCAAAGGTGTAGGATTAAAAATATGTGAAAATTTGCTTTTACATTAACTTTGTGTGCAAGTTTGATTTACCACTATGCATCGATGGTGTAAAACCTAGCATTACACAAGTGGCCACTAAATCCCTGACTGCACATGACACCTGACACAAATTCATACTCTCTATGGCAGGCAATGCACATTAGGGTTGGTGTATACAATTGTATAGTGTTCTATCAGCAAATCATGAAACACTAATATGATATCAGTATTATAAATTATGCCCAATCAAACCTGTCCTGAAATTCGTAAGTATTTAGCCATTAAAACAGCATCCCCATTGAACTCACCTATTTCCCCTCCAGTCAGATAATCAAACTTGTACATCTTTAAGTCCTCACCCGCACACACAAACATGGACTTCTCAGGATGGAGAGATGCCGAATTTATCTGTGTGGGAGCTTCAAACTCTCTCAACTTCTCATATCTTATAGATAAAAAATAAGAATATATATGTAAAAAAAGCACATAAAATCTGTATGAGAAATATCACATACACAGTCAATTTGTTTTATAGAAGACATTGAAGGGACCACAAACTTTTGTCATGACAGGCAGATATATTTTATAAACAGTTGCAATATGTAAGTTAACTTATGAAAATGGATTTATAAGCAGAGTCCTTTATAATTCACATAGGTGTCCACTAAAGCAGGTTTCATTGTATATCATCTCTATTCAATGATGCAGCAAATCACATCATCTGTACACAAATCATTTGGATTTCTTCACAGCAAAGTGAGTGTTTCCTGTAATTCCATTATGTTCTCCAGCCAAATGAAACTTTTGATATGTAATAGTTTTATTATTCATGAAGTTTCCCCATGTGGGCTTGGGGATGTATGAAGTAAGAGACAAATAATGGGAGACAACCACTTTGCCCTGATATGCATCCCATCATGATGTTCATGCTGAGAAGGTCTTGGACTTTTTAAAAGAGTTTGCTTATATAAAAAATCTGACTGCACTTTCAAGGTGAAATAAGGAAGGTCTTGTTTCTGTTTAGTATGACCATAACAAAAGTTGGCGTAGTTACTACCTGCCCCTGATATGTATGCAGAAGTGACATATCTCTAGAGCAAAGAGCCCACTAACTTAAAGATTACACTGATAGGAATTTGCAATAGGTTATGAAACAAACAGTGATAATGTGAAATCTCAGAAATTGAAATGACTAATTTTAAACCTAGAGTCAATATGGTAATTGACAGATTGAGAGAAAAAAGGAAACAAAAAATGGCGACAATCATTGGAAAGATTTATAAAAACATTACATTCAAATACAGAAGCGTGATCTCTACATATTTTCTAAATTTTATATTACATAAGCCACACTGAGAAAAAAAAAACATAACGGATCCGTATTTTAAATTAAAACATATCAACAATAACTCTTGAAAATGAAACTGCAGTTTTTTGAAACAGTACATGGGAGACCCCACACACACTAAATATAACTCTTTATTTTATAACAAAATAATTTTGCCATGTTCTACTTGATATTTGCTGTGCTTTTATTTCTCCATCATAAATATGTACAGCATCTGCTTAATGAAGAGGTGTGATTGCAGTTGAAATTTATATCCCCAATGAATGGGGATGACTTATTTTTCACCGGGTTCTCATGCTTTATAAAATAAAAATTTCAAGGCTTTTTCTTGGGTGAAATTGATTTTTTCAAGGATCACTTATGACCCTTACTGAATGGGATAAATAACAATTTGGTTTAGAAAACATGCATTTTTAAAATCAAAAGCGTTTCAATTTTGATTTTTTGAGACTCTCCCATAATATTTGAATTAGACATATGACCATGTACCAAAACACAGAATGCATCACTAGAAACAGGTATAACGTTTAAAATTCATATAAATGTTAACTTTACTTTGCTTAACTGCATATGTTGATATGAAGAAAGTTTTTTAGGCAAGGGTTGTTTTAAATTTGGACAAGAAAAGCCCTTAAAAATTATATACCTTGGGATAAAAAAAGGACTGATTTTTTAAAAAAAAAATTCCACTCATGTCTAGTTGGTGCCATAACATCTAGTTTCAATATAATCTGAATATGGACTGTATATTTAATGCAGTCATTGTCAAGGACAACCAAAGCATGGGATTCTGCATTGAAAATCGCCCCAGTAGTCAGTAGGTTTCTAAGTACAGGGATGATTCTACTATATTAATTGGGGCCACCTAACAGCATCAGAATTTTTATTTTGAAATATCCCAATAGAATTTTAGTAAATCTTGCTTGCCAAAACCTTTATCTCATTTCATTATGGTTGGCACTGCTTTTAAGTGCATTTAATCATAATAAATCAGGGTCCAAACTGGACTCCAATATTTGGGCAAAATTACCTCTCTCTAGCCAGAACAGGATGAAGCTGGCAAAAAGTGAGAGAAGCGGGTACAAAATTCAAAATAGTCACTTGAAACTACTGTTTTTCCATAGTTTCATGTCAGATGATTAAATAACTGATGAAATACTATCAGAAATTTATAAAAATACTTTTCTTATATTGCTTCAATACAGTTGTTGTATAACATAAAATGGCAACCTTGAAAATATGTTATAATTGAAAATTGGCAACTGTTTCCATATAAGAAGGCCTCTTTTTATATGTCTGTATGATGAAATATTGGATACAATGATTATTTTTATTTGTAATGGACCTAGATACATCCACTGAGTCATAATTTGCTTCAGATTGGGCTACAAGAATTAAATTTTTCACTTGTTTTTCATGGATCATGTGTGAATTTCAGCAGGAATTCCCTAGAAAGGATGTAATGTCTGGTATTTATGATCATCAAAAATTGACTACAGAACATAAAACTTCTTTTTCTATTTTTTCCCTTGTGCATTCATATATTTGACAATCTGTCTCCTTTTGTTTACTTTTCATTAATTTCTTCATTTGTTCCTTCCATCATTCACCCTTTCTATTACAACAACTCCCCTCCTGTTCATTTATTCGTTTTGTTGATGTATTTATTCATAGAAACTAAACTACTGAATGGTGCAATCGCCTTCTGCACTTTTTTATATCACTAATACCAGTCTAAATTAAAAGCTACTTTAACAAAGAGATATCAAAGACACATAGCAAAATATTAATTGTCATAAAATCCTAACATGGAGAGTAATGAAAAAATACTTGCCAAATATTATTTAAATTATTTTACAATCTGCATGGGAATGGAGTATCTCAAACCATTTTTCCTCAAAGTAATTTTGTGCAAAATGCTTATCATTAAAGAAACAAGCATCTTTGCAAACCATATCCAACATAAGCTGTCACATCAAAACGACATAGATGTCTGTTGCAAATATTTTCATTTCTCAAGATAATTTTTCATGAACAATGCTACATTTTTGTGAAGATACGATTGACAATATTAAGTTTTTGTAAAAAATTATAGAATTCTTAGAACATAAACGGGATCTTGCAGCCTAAATGTTGGCTTGAAAAATTCATTTAATTTGAACAAATCATTTTTTCCCATTTTATTTCTTTAAAAAAATGAACATCACATTAATTTTCTTTCATGAAGAATAATGCCATAGTGGAACATGTTTATTGGACAAGTGAAAGATTTCTTATGATGCTTGAAACTCAACACTAAAGTGTTACCATATATACTCGATTATAAGTCCAACTGCAAACTGCACAGATTGAGATCTGCTGTTGCATAATGTGCCAACAGATCTGGTCTATGGAGTTTGCTAGGAGTAATCAGTAGAACAAACAACATAGACCCTAATCTGCCAGTGGATTATGTGATGGCAGATAAGGGTCTATGTTGTTTGCAGAGACTTGACTTATATGCGAGTATATACAGTAAGTCTTCATGAAATATTAGTGACAAACCTTCCTTGTAACTCTTCTTTACATAGAGTCATGTCATACATCAGATGAATGGTCAACATTGTTTTAAAATGTTTGTATGACTTGTTAGATGAAAATATCACTAACCTAAATTCATTGAAAGTACACAATTCAAACAGAAAAGATATGTATATTAAGCAACACAGTATCATTTTGGGTGTATTTAAAGGATTAAGCATACAATTTCTCTTCAGGTGCTCACAACTTTGAAAACCTCTCTACTTGTTTATTTTCATTCAAATTATGTACACATTTTTCAATGACTAACTCATTTCATGTATTCATCATTCATTTATTCATGCAATAATTCATTTGTTCTCTCAACATTATTCATTGGGATTATGCCCCCTTGCTGTAAAACCACACATTATCTCACAAGAAATGGAGAGTTGCAGCAAAGCGAGATAACAACATGAAAGGGGTCCATTGAAGGGCAAAGTTCAACAGGCTGTAACTCCATCAAAGTTTGTCAGAAAATGGTGCAAACTGAACTTGACCAAGTCTTCTTTATATAAAACCTAATAATAAATATAGTTTCAATCCTTTAAAATGGATGAACAGGACAGATGGACATACGAGACTGAATGGACAGACATGGATAACTATATGCCTTCTCCACAGTGGGAGCATAATAAACACTGGCCAGGTGTCAGTCTTTCTGGTATGCTAATACAATATGTTCCTAAAGTGCAAAGCTTAAACATTTATTATGGGCTTTATCAGAACTATTGTTTTAGAGGCTAGAAAGTGAAACCAGTTTTAAAAGTATACTGTACAACACAAACCTCTAGTCAATAAAGACTCTGATGGCCCAAACATAACAATCATTATACAACAGTCCAATGTATAAAAGACCAAGGACAGTGTTTTCAGTTAGAATCTGTATCCTTTTCCACATAATAAAAACATGTTTTAAGACTTTGAATGAATGTATTTCAAAGAACTGCCTTGATATTAGCTCATCTTAGTATCAGAGCTCATGAGTTTTATTGAGAAACAGTGAAAAAACATAAAGACAAATAGCAGACTGCTGTATAAATAACATCTGTCAAGAAGGGACAAAATAACTTCTCCCATGGCTGTCATGGATGGACATTTCACTTTAAATGTATTAACCATCCATTAAGCCACAAATCAATAAAAGTATAAAGAAGCAAGTATAATGCATGTAAGATTTATATTCTAAACATCACATTATCTACAGATTTATCATCTTGTAATTTAATACTTACTTGTTTGCATCCCAAAAGCTTGTGAAGTTTCCATATGTAACAACTAGAATAGAACCATCATGGAAGAGCTCTAGACTGCTTGGCATAGATGGAAATTCCATCTTATGAATCTCAGAACCACTGGCTACATCCCATACTCTGAAATACAGGGCCCAAAAATATTGTTCACATTTGAGTCAAAGAGTAAAAAGGACATATGGTACACCCTGGTAAACAAACATGTAATGAATTTATTACCTCATAAAGTTTACATAAATTTATTTCTTGAAAGAATAACACTGTCTGGATCATAAAAGCATTCTTAGTCATTTCCACCAGGTTTTCCCAGCCACTTTGACCAAAGTATAATCTGATATCCATCTGTACTTTATTGAATAAACCATGGTGGACACTAAGATACGCCTTCTGCGAGTCCACAAGTTCAATCCATGCTGCCTTTTCCCCAATCCTTTGATTTCTGTTATTGCAGTTTTGAAACTCTCATTCTGCATCACAACATTACAGGATCAATTTTCTTACTATGTGATGAATAGTTATGTTCCTGTTCAAAGCATATCAAAAATCTGCAAGGGAGGTTACCTTGTCCATTTCACCATCGAACTCTCGAGCATCAAGGTAAAAGTGGCATAGTACTTCAAAAAATCTGTGTTTGTCAAAGTTTTCAAATTCAACTGACTGGCTTTTCTCTGTCAGACATTGCTGCAATATCCAGGCAGCCTTATTGTTTGATCTTGTCATGTGTTTAGGCACAATGATAACTCTTTTAGACAAAATGTCATTGTTAGTATGCACAGAAAGTCTATCTGTTGCCATTATTGGTCATGTAGATGACTGTTTACAAACATCAGGCTAGTTGCAGCAGTTACCTCCCTTGGGCAAAAAAATCCACCAAATGACTGACTCATCAGCATTGTTAAATTAAAATCTAGCTTTTGGGGGGAAATTTTCACTCCTAATAAACCACACAGTAACTCTTTTCTTTATATAAAAAAATTATGCCACATATATAGATTATCTGTCTTTAAATGCGAAGGTTGTCATTTTTTTTTACCAAGATGTATATTTCCAGTCATGTGACTTACTTACACCCCTCTTGCAAGTCACATGATCTAGTTATGACCTTGCTGGGACACTTACACCCTGCTATAATAATTTTTAACAGAAATTCTGGATTTTACCTTGATAACTAACCAATCATATTAATAGAATGTCATTTATATCTCAATACACTTTTTGTTTCTGGTACACATGGAGATGACATATAATACCAACTCTCTTTACAATGACAAAGTTCATTTCCAGCCATTTGCAATTGTAACAATCATGCTTAAATTCAGAGGAGTTATTGTACTTGTCATACTGTTGCCAAACCAGCATGTATAAATGAGAAGAATAAGCCAGAAAATGAAATATTACAGTATTTTGGTGTGTATAACGCGCACTTTTTTCACCTAATTTTCTTATCTTAAGTCGGGGGTGCACGTTTTATACAAGAACTATAAAAAAAAGTTTTTTTCCAGGTCGATCTGACGAGAGGATGAAGGCACTATAGCCGCCTACATGTGTCAGATTCACTCCTTGTGAAATATTAAATCCGTTGTACATTGCATTGTAACTAAATTGTTTACCGGTACTAGCCGTATTAAAGAAATAAATAATGCTTACAAATAGTCTTGTTCTTTGATTGCTTATGTCAATAAACTGGTTTCATTTCACATCACTGTGTAGCGTTTTGTTCTGTGCCTCGACCGGAAATACATGTACATAACGACTGGCAACTTGTTCAAAAGCTGTGCAAAGTGCCGCATTGGAGCGGAACAAATACCACTGTGAGGATTACCGTACTTGTTCCGTAAATGTTCAGTATTCCATAACTGTTGATCTAATACATTTTTTCTTCCTTTATTCTTGGTTGAATTGAAATATAATATGTGTAGAATTCAAGCAGTGTTAATGTTCTCATCAGAGGCACCTTAAGGAGACATATTTTTTGCGACTACGGTTTCTTTCTTACGGTAACACTGACACGTTGTGGAACAAAATAATCAATTAATGTATGAAGTCGGAAAATATTTTTTTCTTTGGAAAATAAACTTGGTTCTTAGTTTTTATTTCTCATCTTAAATGATAGTATTTTGTATTTATTTCTGACTATAGAGTGATCAATGTTTCATTGACTAAGTGTGGTCTTTTCAAGGTTATCAGCGGAACAAATATATGATTACCGTACCTGTAAATGTTCAATATTCGATAACTGTGGATCTAATTAATTTTGTCTTCATTTATTCATGTTTGAATTGAAATATAATATTTAGAATTCAAGCAGTGTTAATGTTCTCATTTTTTTTCGTGACTACGGTTAGCCTGTTACGGTAACACTGATACAGCGTTAATGTATGAAGTCAGAAAACATTTTGTTTTTCCTTTGGAAAATAAACTTGCTTCTTAGTTTTATTTCTCATCTTAAATCATAGTATTTGAGATATCTTTGCGACTATACAGTGATCAATGCTTCATTGACTCAGTGTGGCCTTTTCACGGTAATCGGCACCAGGCAAGCTTTGATGCGCTCAACATAGTTACAATGCTTTGTCTTGGTGAGCAATATTTAATTGATTCAGCGTGGTGTTTTTAACGGTGATCAGTGCTTCATTGACTCAGTGTGGTCTTTTCAAGGTAATCGGCACCGGCTAAAGCTTTGATGTGCTAAACATAGTCACCTTGCTTTGTCTATGTAAATTTGCAATGTATTTACTTTTCTTCAGAAAATAAACTTGTTTCTTTGTTTTATTTCTCATTTTAAACAACAATATTTGATACGGTACTTCTTTGTTACAATATAGTGAGCAGTGTTTAATTGACTCAGCGTGGTGTTTTTAAAGGTAATCAGCGCCGGCTAAAGCTTTGATGGGCCAAACATAAGTATAATGCATTGTCAACGTAAATTCTAGCTTGGACATGGAGATATATTTTAGAGGTGTAATGATAATCCAAATAAGTATAAATACTGGACCTAAACTTTCACATGGCATATTGTGTTCGATCTTGAATCTGAACGAATATAGTCAAAGTATCAACATGGGTCATATAAGAAATTCGTACAATGCGAAAGACAAGCTAACCATCATTGCCTATGCAGAAACACATGGTAACAGAGCTGCTGGGAGGGAGTTAAATGTAGGAGAGTCTTCTGTTAGGGAGTAGAGAAGAATGAAAGAAAGACTGAAGAAAATACCGAGAACAAAACGGGCATACAGAGGGACAAGTGCAAAGTATCCGGCCGTAGAGACTGGAGTCCTTGAATGTGTCATGGATAGAAGAAGACAGGGAATCTCAGTATCCATGACAGAGATTCGCTTTCAGGCAATATTGATTGCAAAACAGAAGAAAATAGATGACTACAAGGGGTCTGTGAGCTGGGCAGAGCTAGATCCAAGCATCATCATCCATGCCTTCAAAAAGTGCTGCATCTCAAATAAAATGGATGGGACAGAGGATGACATCTTGTGGGAGGACAATGCAAAGCGTGAAGACCACTCAGAGAGCGAGGACAAAGACGACGATGAAAGCTATTATGCAGCAACACCAGGAATGATGACAGACGAGGACATACAGCGACTTTTCGAGAATGATGACGATGAAGAGGAATCTGAGGGATTTGATGCAATAGATTGAACTCCATCAACTAGACGAACCTTTAAAGGGCCCTTTTAAGGGCCAACCATAAAATCGGAAAGATACAATTTCAATATTGCCACTTTTTCATTCACTATCCAAAATGACCGACCATTGTTGCACTATGAAAATGGAGCGAAATACCAGTAGTAACAATTTTAAAATGTATTATATCACATGCGTGTTATATGGCAGAACAACGTTTTTTCCACTCATTTTGGGTCGAAAATCGGGGTGTGCGTTATACACACCAAAATACGGTACTCTTCATTTCATATCTAATAGTATAGTAATTATATTTAAATCTCGTACATTTTTTCCAACAATTAAAACTTATCTTTTCTAGAAATAAAATGGTTTCTTTACTATCCTTTATAAGAACTCTCTGTAGGATTCTGAAAATGGAAGTCCAGGACCACATTTCTCAAAAACTGTCCAGTATATAGAAAACTAGACACATGTTAAAATCGGTAGATTCAGGACCAGAAACTGCAGGTCCTGGAAGCAGAGACTTTCACTAATGAGAGCTTTGGTTTGCTTTGACCATCCATTCAGGAGAATTAATTACAATATTTTCAATATGTTCATTGTGGCAGCCATATCTGAGGTAAGATCGGCACCATTTTCATTCATCAGGAGTAGCAATAACAAGATTTTCAAGATGTCTGTCATGGTGGCCATACTGGATATCAGAGTGGAACCATTTTCATTTAGTACCAACTAGACATTATAAGAAGTCTTCTGGTGAAAACCCCAATGTCGATATGACTTTCCATCTAGAAGGTGTAGCAATAAGATTTTCAAGATGGTGGCTATTGTGGCCATATTGGATATCAGATCATCACAATTTTTATTTAAGACCAACTAGACATCATAGGAAGTCTTCCTGTGATCTGGGACTGGGGAGATATGAAAGGTGAGCTTGTTGTTCAGTCTCATCACAAACAAGTCAACCATGGGTCTCCACCCCAGTTTGAACTGTGACTCTGCTACTGATTGGCACAACATTCTGTGAGGACCACATATCTCACTCTGGATAGACTATCTACCAGAATATTCTTCTTGCCCAGAATATGGAAGACATAAAGAGTGATTCCCTTTTATGCTGCCCAATGGAGCCAGTTTCAAACCTCCATGCAAAGAGAAGAAGCACATGTACCTCCTTGCCACCTGAGGTATGCTACAACTGATGTGTTATCGTCGGAGACCATCATGCAATGTTTCCCTATTTGGTTGACACCCCCCTGTAGGGTTAAAAATGTTGTTGACATTTCCAAGTTGTTTATGTGAAGGGTCACTTCCTCCTGGGACAATGAACCGTGGAGGACAACTCCTTTTGGCTCCAGATGAGCGCCCCACCCAAATCTGATGTGTCAGTGTACAGACAGGAGTGCGGTTTGGGAATGTGAATTGGAACTCTGATCAGATACAAGTCCCAATTTGACTACCAACTCAGGTGGTGGTTAAATTTGAATTCCAGTGAGATCTGGGCTGACGGAGGATACTTGTGTGGTCTCCAGTTTACCAGAAGTAGAAACTGGAGAGGGCACAAGTGAAATCTTCCCAAGGAAACCAAGTCTGCTGTTGTTGTTGTTGTGGGTTTAACACCATTTTTCAGCACTTGAAAGGCTATACATGGTGGCCAGTATATTTGGTGGAGGAAGAACCCGGGGTAAAACCTGGGAAGACCCACCAATCCACAGGAAGCTACTGGCAAGCTTTCTCACATACCCACGTTAGCCATTCCTGCGACTTGAACCCACGCAGACAGAGGTGAGATGTGTGAGTGATCTGTAAATGCGAGCGCCTTAGACCACTCGTCCACCTGGGGCCCCAACCAAGTCTGCCACGGAGTTCAAGGTCCCTAGGAGTGAAAGGTAAAGGGGAGCTGATAACAAGGTCTTATCTTGGACAGCCATTAGGAGGGACAGGATTTTATTGATCCTGTCTGGGAGAACATGAACTCACCCAAGACAGGTGAGGAAATTCATTCCTACATATGTGAAATCCTGAGAAGGGATGAGATCTGACTTCTCCAGTTTCTGGATAAGACCCTGGCGAGTAACAGTGGACCAACCAAGGGACAGGTCCTTCAGAAGGGAATTTCTGAGGACATTGTGCATCAACCAGTTGTCAAAGTACTAGAAGATGGGGATCCCACATGGACCTCTGGTGCACTGCGACAACTCCCATCACCCTGATAAAAGCTCTTGGGGCTGTGGCTAGGCTAAATGGCAGAGCTCGAAATACCTTCTGGTTGAGACAAAAGTGGAGGAATTTCCTGTGTGGAGTAAAGATGGGGATGTGGAGGTACGCATCCTGAAGATCGATGGAGACTGCCCAGTTGCAGGCCCTTATGGTGTTTCTGACTGAGGCAGTAGTCTCCATTTTGAATCATTCTTCCCAAAGGAATCTGTTTAAGGTGAAAAGATCAATTATAAGCCTAAAGCCTAGACACCAGAAAAATCCAGGAATAGAAAGTTGGAGACTGGTCTTTTTCTACCCTCTCTACTGTGTCATTTTGCAGAAGGGTGTGTACCTCTTCTCTTAAATGCATCAGCTTTGACTGGTGAAAGAGAATGGGGGTCCATGATAGAGGAGGATGTTCCTGGAAATGAAGCAGGTAGCCCTCCTTTAGGGTAGAAAGGACCCCCGTGTCATCTGTGATGCTTGACCAGACCCCTGAAAAAAGGACTAGCCGAGTACCCACTGGGATGTCTGGAAGATGAAGACATGGCAGGAGAGGGCATGAGCCCCTAGGGTCTCCCCCCTCTCACCTTGGGAAGGAGTGTGAAGACTTTCTTTCTTGGCTTCTCTGACTGCCTTGGCTAGCAAATGATGGACAAGAAGGAAGCCTTGAATTGAGGCTGCTTTTGAAACTGCTGGGGCTGTACCTGCTTGAAAACCTTGAGAGAAGGTCCCAAGGGCTGGTCCGGGTGAGCGTGTTTCTTGGCCTGTTTGTTACTATCCCTCTCAGGATTGATCAGTAGCTTGGAGACATAGGAGGTGAATACTCGATCTCTGTCCAGAGACCGATAATGGAAATTGATTGACCAATGCCCAGTGCCCAAAGACTGGTATCTGGTGCCCAGTCACCAGACAAAGGTCAGACTGAAGACAACAATCTGATGTGTGAGTGCACATCAGAACTATTTAAAAAAAATTGCTGCACTACCTTCTCAGGAAGGTGTGATTCACTTGTCACCTCAACAGGGACACAGCCCATTAGAGGGTGCTGCTCCTCCCTAATGGGGGGGGGGGGCACGACTTACTCTCTGGATTTGTCCTTCCTTGGGAGGGACCCAGGATTGAACCCTCACTGACACTGATGACATCAGATAGAACATCAGGGATCCCTGGGCCTTATAAGATTTCATAACCAAGGAAGTCTCATTATTATTGTTATTATTATTATTTGTACTATTTGCATTATTATTCCCCTCTGAGGGATTGTTCAAAAAAGATAAAAAGGAAGAAGGGCCTTTCTTCCTCCCCTTATATATGTGGTGACTTTCTGCAAGTCCCACACTTCATTGCTCCAAAGACAACAGATCAGACACCCATTCATATGCATACACCCAGTGCACACTAAGCATGTGGCATGAGAGTCCCATGGGGCCTTCTTTTGCCCACATGTACCCACACCATGGAACATTATATTTTGAAAGAGAATATTTATCCATATATATTCTGAAAAAGAATATTTATCCAAACAAACAAACAAAATCCGGAACTACAAAAGGGTAGGAGAAAATTGCTGTATCCATGTAACAAAGTATAAGAACACATTTATTAAAGCACCACTTGATTAGCAAGGCACAAAAAACACCTCAAATCTAGCACGAGAGGTCAATTAACTCTCAATTATAGCAAGGACTAATGGGATTAACACTTGATCACTTTAAAAATGTAACTGAAATGCCAAAATATGTTTCAAAACTCAAAACAAAGGCAATTATTTGTCGAGTGAATTCACACGTCTACCACATACAATTGTCCAAGGAAAAGAGGAAGAGTATTCCATATGAGCCTATGACATAGGAGTCAGACTGGGACTGTGTTTCTTCTGTTCTAGTGTTCTACTAATTGGAGGATGGAATTTCTTTTAGCTTGGACATGGGGACTTGTGTCCGTATTACTGCTATTAACATTTTTTAAACTAAGGTGGCAAAACTTCATAAGCAAATATTTGGTAACTGTAGATGATGGAGAACTCATGTCATTGTGTGGAAATCATTTTTCTATTTTCAGACACAGTGACCTTGACCTTTGAGCTTTTGACCCGTAAACTGAAAGGATTCTTCCTTACCCGAAGTGCAAGCCATCCACAAATATTGGTCCAGGTATGTGAGATATACCTAATGTTATTTTGCAGAAACCATATTTCATCTTTCAGTCAGTTACATTGACCTCTGAACTTTTCAACCTGGAATCAATTGGATTCTTCCTTACCCCAAGTGCAAACCATCCACAAAAATTGGTAACCACAGATGATGGAGAAATCAAGTCATTGTGTGGAAACCATTTTTCTTCTTTCAGTCATAGTAAAAATTACCTTTGATCACAAAATCTAAAAAAGCTTTTGACCCGTAAACTGAAAGGATTCTTCCTTACCCCAAGTGCAAGCCATCCAAAAAGTTTGGCGAATGTAGATTGCGGATAACTCAAGTTTTTGTTTTGGAAACAAAAATGGTAAGAGATGATAGATGGATGGACAGCATCATAACATGATATGCTCCACCTTATGGCAGGTGTGTAAAAAGATATTTAAATTTATTTTAAAGAAAAGGCATAAAATAAGACAAAGGAGCAAACTTATATTGCCATCTTTCTATTTGTAATATCAGAATAATTTAAATAATAAAGATCCATATTGGTCTCAGTCAAAACTATTGTTGGCGAGACTGGAATGTCATTTTCTTTCTTGCAACCTGATGAAGACACAACACTGCAGTCTTACCGTACTGTTTTATCATCAGAGGCACTGATGAACTGTTTTCCATCTTCTTTGAAGATAGCTGTCTTGATGCTGGCAGTATGGCCACTGAACGTTTTTGGCTCTGTAGACAAACAGAGGATATGAGGCATCAAAATAACAAACAAACAATAAAATAAATCACTACACTAAAACCTGCCTAAGTGGACACCCATATATATATATATATATATATATATATATATATATATATATATATATATATATATATATATATATATAAAGGACACCTATTCATTAAGGGAAACCAATTATAATTTATTTTTTGTTTTTTTATTATCTTGAAGGGCTTTGCTTTGTAAATGTGTATTTGTTATCCTTACATTTATGTAACTTAACTTTTAATTGGTACACTATAGACAGGATCGTGCTAATGTCCCATTAAAACCTATACATACATACATACATACATACATACATACATACATACATACATACATACAGACATGCATGCATGCATACATACATACATACATACATACATACATACATACATACATACATACATACATACATACAAGCATGCATGCATGCATCCATGCATGCATACATACATACATACATACATACATACATACATACATACATACATACATACATACATAGATACTTACATACATACATACATACATACATACATACATGCATACATACATATATGTTCAACATCTATGTAAAAGACATCTGACTATAAAGTACATATTTTTGTGCACAGACATGTCATGTCTTTTGTACGGGTAAATTAAACAATTTAAATGTTTATTACCCACATGCAAAACATGACATAATTACATAGTACGCATAAACAAAAGGAAAAAGGCTATCACAGGGAGACAGACCTAAAAATGGCGATCACAAGGAGACCGATCTAAAAAAGAAAAAAGGTTATGATGGTGTTGCTTAGTGCCAATGAGAGGTTTAAGTCAATCAAAACTAGATGTGTTTGTAAAACACAAATCCTACACCTGTTTTGACCCTCACCCCCAAATTAAAGCTTCTTGACTAAGGGTCCAATGCTAGCATATATATATATATATATATATATATATATATACACACACACACACACACACACATACATAGTCAAACCTGTCCTAACAGTCACCTTTATTCAGCGATCGGCCATTATAATTTCCCCCTGGCAAATTTCCTATATAAATGTCCGTTATGTATAGGTCACCGACCTCACGCAGTCAGCGGACATGTGTTTACTAACCAAACTATGGTTTCTCCCTGCCTCAAGTGGTCACTGGCACGTATCTACAGTGACCGCTCAGTCTAAGTAAACAAAATTTTTGCTTCATGGGTAAGGTATTGTTTAGATAAAGTAATACATGTATCATGTCAATTGATGAGCAAAATCTCGCTTGACCTCAGCGAGTTGAGCAACTGGCTAATCCAGATACTGTTTTTAAAGCATGAACAGCCGTTTTCAAGCCTAACTTATACAAGTTGGTTGACCAAAGAGTCAGTCCTCTGTCTTACAGTCATATGTAAGTTGTCCAAATGATGTGAAATTATTATTTTGTCATGGTGCACAAAACAAACTAAGATCGGTAATTATTTTAAGTCAGTGATGATTTAATTTATAGGATGGATTAAAGAGAGCAGGATACAGCAACAGGAACATAAATTTGGGAGAGAACAATTATTTTAAAAGTGTATTTTATGATTTTACTGTATAGTGCACATAAAACAATCTTGATAATGTAATAATAATTAATAATAATAATAATTTTCGGTGCATGGTATTTGTTCAAAAACCAATTTTAAAAGGTGAACCTGTGTACAAAAATCACCTGTGTACAAAGGCCATATTTTCCTTTTCCTATAGATGGCTGCTAATGACAGGTTTTACTATATATATATATATATATATATATATATATATATATATATATATATATATATATATATAAAGGGTTGGAATCTCAGCAGTTTCCAAGTTATGACTCAGGCTGCAACATTTACCAGAAAAACAATCCTGTTTAATTGAAATGATTCTAAACTCAACCTTTCATCCCATCTGCACATTAGGCATACAGCTGATGGCTATTTGTATATAAACCCTTGACAATGTGCATGCCATACCTAGGAAAAATTGTTTTATTTGATATACTTATTTTCTACCTCTTATTATGACAGGATTAAGTTTTTAGACATGTCATTTGTGAATATATGACAATTCAGGGAAAACGTCCTGGGGATGATCACATATTGTTTCATACTGCTACATACATGTACATGATGAAAAACTTGATAATGAAATGGACATATTGTGTGGACATTGGCACAGGATGGATGCTTTGAAGGATCCATAATGACTAAGAGACTGCAATGACTTACAAACTTGAAACAGTATTTCTTCAAAATAAAATGTTACTCATCAAAGGTTTTGTTAACGAACATATTTTTCAAAGAAAAACAATACAGTTTAAAGAATTTGTTGTCATCAAGGTCAGTAAATCAACCTGATGTGTAGTGTTGTGTAATGTGCAGTACAACCAATTCTCATAAACTTTGGTTTTTTCATAGCAGTGCTATAATGGAAGAGAAAATGAACAACTTACAAATCAGCATTGTTTAATTAAAATCAAGACTTCTTTGGGGGGATAATTTCTGCTCATATGTATTTCTATATAAAACAAAATCATTTCATATATTCAGATCATCACTTAGACTTTTGCATTTTAACTTTTGACATGGAGGTTGTCTGCCATTTTACTTTACCCAGTTGTGTAATGCCATTTGTCATGTAACTTACATCCTGCTTGTCAGTCACATGATCTAATTATGACTTTGCTGAAGTTCTTACTCCCACAAGAATAATTTTGAACAGAAATACTGGATTTTATATCCTGATAATTGACCAATCATATTCCTAGAATTTTGGTTTTTGAGGTAATAAGATGTCTTAAGCCACCTTCACCGCCTCCATAAATCTGCCATATCAAACTTTGTAAGCAAAACTCGGCATCTTGTCATTAGAAATTTGTATATGAATGAATCTACACAATTTTATTTTTACACCATTTCTTCCTTTAATAGCTATTTTTTATTTTCAAGAATATTAGCATATTTTGTTTTCACACTGACAAGTACTCACATTGTCACCTTTATTGGTCACTAGGCACAAGGAAATCAAGAGTAACTATTCAACAGATTTGTGAAATCTGAATTATAGAGATTACTGAATGTTTTGCACATGTTTATTTGATCTCAAACTCATAATCCTGCTTCACATAATTCATAAAATTTACAGCTACACTATGGAACAAAGGAGGCATGTCCAATAAGATTACAGTACAATGGCCCCCCTCTTGAAGGACCTCCTGACCAGCAGCCACCCACTTTATAATGTCAGAACTCCCTGGCACTGATGAGTTTATGTTCAAAAGTACCTCTCTAAGATGGCCACCCCTATAACATGGCCAGTGGCCAACACATTAGTGTAAAAACTGTCAACTTTACCGATAGCAAGTGGCCACATAATGGGGTTTACAGATAGAAATCTCACAAATATCTGTTGATTTCTAAATTCAACATACTGAAATTTGTTCCAACATGCAGATAAAGAAACTTTAATCCATACAAAGAGGTAAGTAATCTGATTATCCTTACTGCTGTGTGTTCCTTATATATTAGGTTTTGTCACTAATACTTATTGGCTATTATTAACACTGATAATTACTGGCTATTATTAACACTGATAATTACTGGCTATTATTAACACTGATAATTACTGGCTATTATTAACACTGATAACACTGATAATTACTGGCTATTATTAACACTGATAATTACTGGCTATTATTAACACTGATAATTATTGGCTATTATTAACACTGATAATTACTAGCTATTATTAACACTGATAATTATTGACTATTATTAACACTGATAATTATTGGCTATTATTAACACTAATAATTACTGGCTATTATTAACACTGATAATTATTGGCAATTATTAACACTGATAATTATCAAGCTGACAAAAGCTAACTGCTGAAGCACAGTATTGTTCAGCTCAAGTCAGTGTGACATCCAGTTGACAGGTCAAGTCAGTGTGACATCCAGCTGACAGCTCAAGTCAGTGTGACATCTGGTTGACAGCTCAAGTCAGTGTGACATCCGGTTGACAGCTCAAGTCAGTGTGACATCCGGTTGACAGCTCAAGTCAGTGTGACATCCGGTTGCCAGAAATTAAATGATATGTTAGCTGTTGTGGCTTCTCTCTTGCAGATTACGAAATGTAATTGAAAGGATACCAGACTTTAAAAAAACCCACTTGATCACATGTCAAGCTCACTTCCTTCGTAAACACAGCATCAAATGTAATAACTACAAATTGCCAATGAAGGACTAAGTTGTTGCAAAATGTCATCAGATATTCTCAGTTTAGAAGGAAAAGTGAAAGCAAATCGACCAAATAAAAAGAGGGAGAGTCCTTTGATCCCTATTGGAAAATGTGATGTCAGAAAGATTCAAGTAAACACTGTCAATATACATATTACTGTGGTGGGAAAACGGAATTGATCGACAGTGACTGCTAGTTACAGCCAGATGTTTCTTCCCTGATTTTATTGACAAAGTGGTTTGGTACCATGATTGATGATCATAATTATTTTAAATAACATTGATTTAAGTTTTATGACATTGATTCCATAACATTCCAGTGATTTTTAAATGAAAATATTAAATATTAAAAATTAGTTATGCATTTCATACTTTATATATAAGGCCACCCCTCTTATAAGGCCACTTACCTGTTGCAGAAGGGGTGTCCTTATAAAAAGGAGAGAACTGTATAGTGAGAACTGTGTAAACAACCAAAAATGAACATCTAAAAACAAACAAGTTGATATAAGAAAGCTAGATATCTGGAATGCAATTTTTGGGGAACCTGAAACCCATTCATCTCCTAATTGAATGTTGGTGCATAATTGCTACCCACCTTTATACTAAGCCATACAAACTAACACTAGTGCAATGCAACCAGCCTGAATAAACAAACATCAAAGAACATTTTGTTTGTTATGGTCAGTTGTCCTTTACATGGGTATACTCTGCTGTATATACAAATGCATGTGTAAATATTTTATTGTCCTTAATAGTAAATTCAAGATTTACTGGTATCATCCTAAAAACATAATCGAATCAAACCTGTATTCAGATGGACAAAAAAGCCAATTTTGGGTCTCATTCAAAGAACTTGATCTTTTTGTGATAAGATATAACAAAGTAATTTTATGTGCATTCAAATTAACATTTGGAACAAAAATTATTGTTCTCTGCCCATGTTAAACAGGTTCCTCATCCTCACAGGCAAATTGCATAGGGCCTTCTAAAAATTATCCTTTATGAATATGTGTTTATGTTAAGGTGTCCTTTAAGGCAGTTTTCACTGTACATGAATTGTGTAAAATAAATACAGATGTCATCGAGTTTTGTCACGATGAAGGAACTAATATGTCCTTTAAAAAAAGCATTACATTAATTACATTCCAATAATGGCTAAGCAGAATTGATCATGGCAACTGATATTTACTGCATGACACTGTAAAGTCACTTTTTAATTTTTAATTTAGTTTTTGTGGATTTTGTAATTTCCAATGACCACAAAAGTTACTGCAGTCATTACTTAATTTCAGTCCTGTGCAAAATTTGAGCAAGCTGCAGGTATAAAATATTACCTACACTTAGTGTTAACTTTCTACTGTGCTCGTTACAAAAATACTTCACAGAATCAAGGGTAAGTAATGATCATGCAGAAACTGGTTCCATGTGGAAACTGGTGCAGATCCTCTACCTAATGTAAAATTTCTTTGCTGTAAATGTCAATGAAATATCCATGGATTCAAGCAGCAAAAGAAGTGCAATTTGTTTTTGTAAAAACCACAAAAATGATACCCAGAAAAATAGATGAATTTACAATTATTTACAAAGTACTGTTATTCGTATTAACCCGACTCAAATTTACCTAATTGTTGGTATGCCATATCCAAATTATGCAATAATAATAAAAATAAACCTTTTTTTAAAATCAAATTAAACAATTAAGACTATTTTTGACTACCATATTTGTTTCAATAAAATTTTGATCTCATAATTGCCCAAATTCTTATTCTGGCATCAAAATTTTCCAATTTCTGTAACAGAGTTCGCAACTGTTATAGCCTTTAATAATGTCCTATCCAGATACATCTTGTATTCTCTCATAAATTGTTACAAAATGTGAATAAAATGCACTGTTTTGGACCCTAAAAGAAACACAAGAGCAACACTGTAACAAATACAAGAACAGATGCAAATCATAGGAGTAAAACTAATGTCATTGCTATTTTTAAAGAATCTCCCGACAAAAATATTAAAGAAAATAGTACTTACACATCTAATACTTGATAACTGATTCCCTGGCTATTATCATAGCTTGAAACTGCTTAGGTATCGAGTCATAAAGTCCTCTGATTAACATTGATTGAGAAAGTCCCAAATGTCAAGACCAATCTGAATGTGATCAGACCTTGATTTGATTTCATGCAGTCTTTTTTCAAGCTCTGATTTATTTGTTTGACATATATTCTCAACAATATTGAGGTCTGGGGTCTGTGATGGCCAGGATATTTGATTCAGTGTTTTATAATTTTTGCACTGTTCTGTCCTCCAAGAGACATGGACAAAACAATTATCCTTCCAGAAGGTCCATTACCCATTAGGAAATATTTGCAATAACAGGCCACACATTTTCTTCAAAGATGCTGATACACTTGTCAGAGTCAATGTTACCCTCCACTGTGATCAGTTTTCCAATACCATTGTAGGTAATGCACTGTCTAAAAAATTGCCAAAAAAATCCTGAATGGCAAGTGTGCACCGTACAGACATAAACAATCTGGTTACCATTCTTCATAGGACTTTCTCCAAACATAAACTTTTGATCTTTGCCCAAAACAACTTTAGTTTCACCTGCATTGTAGAACATGATATTCCAGTTATTTATGATATTTTCTCTACTTATAAAATCTGTCTTCACTAACTGAATTATCATCTGCTTCTGACCATTTGTCAATATCTTACTGTGAAGCACAATGTTTTGTTTACATCACCAGGGAGGTCTAAAAATAACACTCTACAAATTTACAATTTCAGACTATAGACAAGATATTCAGTGGTGCACAAACATAACATCAATCTTACAGAATAATTATTATCCATGCAGTAATCATTTAAAATATTTTGCTCAATAAAAATGGCTTTTCTTATGCAGCTGAATACTCACTTTTGATCAGGCACTGTAGCCCAGTGCAAAGCATTCATATTGTACACATGGCCATATAGCAACAGCCAACTGCTCACATTGGGGATATTGTCAATTACTCCAGCAATTAAAATAAGCTTCTACTACTGTGCCCCTGGCAAAACTATGTTCCAAAACAATGTAGGTACCATGTATATCGATAAAATAGACCACAATCAATTTCAAAAGAAAAGTTTCTAAGGCTACAACAAAATGAACGAGAGCTACTTCCATGACTTGCCATGGCAAATCTCCACATTTCTTATTATATGTCTCCTCCCCCCCTCCAGACTGACCCGGAGGTCGTAATCCGTAATCAGTTACATATGCTGTCTCCTCCTCCCAAACCCCCCTCCAGACTGTGACCCAGGGGTGTCTTCCTCCTACTGATGCATGAACAACGTTTCGTAAAAAATTATTTAAAATGTCACTGTAATTAAAATTTTTGTATATCTGACCTTTGACCTCCCAGGGACCCATGGGTAAGGGCCAAAAAATCATGCTCCTCTTGCAGATGGTAACCACATCAGCAGCCTATGTCAAAATTTGGTGAATTTCCACCCAGTGGTTTAGGAGATGTGGTTATGAACAGATGTACTGATGGATGGATGGACAGTATCACAATATCCCCTTGCTAAAGCATAGGGATAATTACTTCATGTGAACCTTGTATAGTTGCAAAGTTTCTCCATTAAAATTTCATACACTAGTAAGATATATTACTTATTGAAAACACAGGCAAGTTTCAATGTTAATAACATTGCTGCATTATTTTTGTAGGCTTAGTTGTAATAGAAATATATGAAAAAATACGTCTCTTGCCCCAAAATTGATGGTTTCATAACATATACTTTGGTAAAAATCTGACCTGAAAGACCAGTTTTAAAGACCACCTGTCATGAAAGACCAGATTTTTCATAAATGGATCAACTATATTACTTACTGTGATTACCTCAAATGAGACACCACCTGTCTTGAGAGTGGTCTGTCAAGACAGGATTCAATGATATTACGAACAGTCACCCTCTACAGGCTGCCTCAAATAAGCAACCTCTACAGGCTGCTTCAAATAAGCAGCCAGTTTTTAAAAATCTAATAGTATTGTAATAAATCCTCTAATATTAATTGCAATAAATATGGCATATAACAGAACAATCCATTTATTGTCCTTCTCTTTCAAGTCTTACCTTCCTCAGGCTTATTCAGATCAAATATTCTGAGTACTTTTTCTTGACTCCCTGTCAGTAAATAATTACTATCACGTGAGAAGTCGACACTCTTTACAATATGTTTATGGGTGAAGTTTTGTAGCTCCTCTCCACTGGCTGCATCCCAGACTTTTCTAAAAATTGGAACAAAAATTATATTTACATAAGAATCTATCTTTGAAGCATCCCTGAAAAAAAAAGACTCTAACAGAATGATAAACATCACTAAACTAAAATTGCTGAAAACAGTGAATTTAAGCAAAAATCACACAAGAGCAGCCTTTTGAATATTCATGTTATATTTTGGTCCAGGAGTTGTGGTGTGTTCCCATAATCTGGCTATTTAAGGTTGGTTTCAAATGGTATTGCAAATGGCACCCAGTGCTGCATCTTTACCTTTATCTTTTATTTTATTTACCTTTAAAAGAATTAGACAATTTTACCTTTTATCTTGTATTTTTTAGGACATATTTATTTGGAAGAGCTTAATATGCATATTTTTTACTTTACAGTTTTAGAACAGGTACCATACAGCCAGTACTGTGCTGACATCCTGTTAAACAATATACACATATACTCTTATGTTTTGATATGTGTATACATAACCTTATTAATTGTTAAAATGCTGTCAACAACCATTTTGCAACTGACATGATTCAGCAGCAATTTTAACTTGTATGAATCTATAGGAAAGACAAAATGCAGTTAAATGTCAACTACCATATATACTTGCTTTTAAGTCGAATCAAACTGCAAACTGCACAGTTTGTTAGGAGTATTCAGTAGAACAAACAGGACAGACCCTGATCTGCCAGTACATTATACAATGGCAGATCGGGTTCTATGTTGTGTGCAGTTGGATTCAATCTATAAGTGGGCATATACAGTACTTGTTTTGTGGACCCTCTGAATCCACAACACATATGCCATGGTGATTCATGAAACAACAACAAATTTTGGTGGTGCTTGTTTAAGAATCCATATAATAATGGTAGGGATGATTGCATGGAATAAAATGATTAGATTTCCTGTTATGTAAAGTATGGAATTCTGGATCTTTGCTTTAAGAATCCATATAATAATGGATGGGATGATTGCATGGAATAAAATGTAAAGATTTCCTGTTATATAAAGTATGTAATTCTGGATCTTTGCTTTAAGAATCCATATAATAATGGATGGGATGACTGCATGGAATAAAATGTAAAGATTTCCTGTTGTGTAAAGTATGGAATTCAGGGTCTTTGCTTTAAGAATCCATGTAATATTGGATGGGATGATTGCATGGAATAAAATGTAAAGATTTCCTGTTATGTAAAGTATGGAATTCAGGGTTTTGCTTTATTACTACTATTAGGATTTATAATCACACAAAAATAATTTACGTTCAATTCAACTTAACAATGAAACTTTATTAAAAAAGTTACATTTCAATTCAGAATCCAAACAACATAATTATGATCTGATTTGTACATTAAATAATTCTTTTCACTGTAATCCATGGCAGACATAATTATTCACACTTACCCAAACAACCAATGAAACCTATATCTTGTTTTCTAAACTGTGTTATATAATAGACTATCTCTGTATGTGACTTTAACAAACTGTCTTCAGACAAAATCTTAACACTGATTCCACTGCCAGACAATTGATACCTATGTATCACCTTTAGAAGCCACGCTGGTTTAGTGGTTAATGTTATGCACTTGTGACTGAAAGGGTGTGGGTTTGAATCTTACCATCGTATTTGATGGGGTCAACTACTATGGTGTGTCTTTGGGCAAGGCACTTTACTCTGACTGCCTTGGCAGCAATTAACCCACTTGTGTTGCTGTGTGCCATAAAACACCAAACAAAACCAAACTACTAATGCAGGTGTGCCATAAAATACCAAACCGAACCAAACTACTAATGCAGGTGTGCCATAAAACACCAAACATAACCAGGTTACTAATGCAGGTGTGCCATAAAACACCAAACATAACCAGACTACTAATGCAGGTGTGCCATAAAACACCAAACATAACCAAACTACTAATGCAGGTTAGACAAAGATTATGTTAATTCTTACGCTGTAAAGTCAGCAGCACCTGTAGCAGCTTTTGTAGCATCCCTGTTCAATGCAGCTCCCCAGACAGCCCCTTTGTGACCTTCAAAAGTCCCTATCCAGTCACCTGTGTCACCTTGACGCAGCATTGGTTTTCCATCTGGAGAAAAAAATGTACTGCATGATATGACAATAAAGAACAGAAATTTTCCAAGGGGACTCTGAAGTCAAAAGAGGTATACACTTGTGCATCCATAATGAGCAAAACTAATGTCTAGTTAAAACAACAATGACAACAGTTTTTAAATCTACTTTTAAATTGTATAAAATCAGCTTTTTATGCTGTATAAAATGCATACAACTTTTATCACTATGCGATCAAACTCATTTATGAGGGAGGCACTCAAAGAAGAAGAAACATCAATGACAAGGGACATAATGGCAGCCACCATTTTTCATGTCAGTATAGAGATCTAAGATATTTTATCTAATATACTCTCAAATCTAAGCAGCTGTAAAATCAAAATATCATATATTCTAATAGATTAGCCTCTGCTTAAACTAAAATATGATATATTCTAATAGATTAGCCCCTGCTTAAACTAAAATATTATATGTTCTAATAGATTAGCCCCGGCTTAAACTAAAGTATGATATATTCTAATAGATTAGCCTCTGCTTAAACTAAAATAATATATATTCTAATAGATTAGCCCCTGCTTAAACTAAAGTATGATATATTCTAATAGATTAGCCTCTGCTTAAACTAAAGTATGATATATTCTAATAGATTAGCCTCTGCTTAAACTAAAATATGACATATTCTAATAGATTTGCCTCTGCTAAAACTAAAATATGATATATTCTAATAGATTAGCCCCTGCTTAAACTAAAATATGATATATTCTAATAGATTAGCCTCTGCTTAAACTAAAATATTATATATTCTAATAGATTAGCCCCTGCTTAAACTAAAGTATGATATATTCTAATAGATTAGCCCCTGCTTAAACTAAAATATTATATGTTCTAATAGATTAGCCCCGGCTTAAACTAAAGTATGATATATTCTAATAGATTAGCCTCTGCTTAAACTAAAATAATATATATTCTAATAGATTAGCCCCTGCTTAAACTAAAGTATGATATATTCTAATAGATTAGCCTCTGCTTAAACTAAAGTATGATATATTCTAATAGATTAGCCTCTGCTTAAACTAAAATATGACATATTCTAATAGATTTGCCTCTGCTAAAACTAAAATATGATATATTCTAATAGATTAGCCCCTGCTTAAACTAAAATATGATATATTCTAATAGATTAGCCTCTGCTTAAACTAAAATATTATATATTCTAATAGATTAGCCCCTGCTTAAACTAAAGTATGATATATTCTAATAGATTAGCCCCTGCTTGAACTAAAATATGATATATTCTAATAGATTAGCCCCTGCTTAAACTACATTTTCTTCATGTCTGTAACTTTGTGCAATATTTATTTTCTGGATCCTTCTTTGTGACCAAAGTATGGGTCTAACAGGTTGTGTAGGTATAAAGTACTAGTTTAGTTCATGGAGACTAAAGTATGGGTCTAAAAGGTTGCGTAGGTATAAAGTACTAGTTTAATTATAGGTGACCAAAGTATGGGTCTAATAGGTTGTGTAGGTATAAAGTACTAGTTTAGTTATAGGAGACTAAAGTATGGGTCTAATAGGTTGTGTAGTTATAAAGTACTAGTTTAATTATAGGTGACCAAAGTATGGGTCTAACAGGTTGTGTAGGTATAAAGTACTAGTTTAGTTATAGGAGACTAAAGTATGGGTCTAATAGGTTGTGTAGGTATAAAGTACTAGTTTAATTATAGGTGACCAAAGTATGGGTCTAACAGGTTGTGTAGGTATAAAGTACTAGTTTAATTATAGGTGACCAAAGTATGGGTCTAAAAGGTTGTGTAGGTATAAAGTACTAGTTTAGTTATAGGAGACTAAGGTATGGGTCTAACAGGTTGTGTAGATATAAAGTACTAGTTTAATTATAGGAGACTAAGGTATAGATCTAACAGGTTGTGTAGGTATAATGTACTAGTTTAGTTATAGGAGACATTTTTGAGAAATTTATTACACATTATAAATGGTGATTATTCAGTTTATTTCACTCCTCATCTACAAATATTCCTTGCAAGATCATTATATAACTACCCTAGAAATACATCTGACATAATCAGTGTTAAAGTACATGGATATTTTTTGGAGAAAGACAACCAAGAGATGACAGTGTAAACCATAATGAATGTTGCCGCTATGGTATCACAATAAAAGCATGGTGTTTTCTGGTAAAATTTTGTACTACACTGCACTAGTAATGGTTAGACATGACATCAGCTTTTCTTGACTCAGTTTAGAATTTGGTCATCACTGTTGGAGTTCATATCCTCAACCTGCCATGGTTCATACCCTTAAGATGAATTTTAATGTCTACATTCTAATATTACACAAAACTAAAAATCACCATTGAAGGTGCTCAACTATGTCTACTTAATTTTGTCATTGTTGAAAATATTTTGGCATCCCTATAAATCATTTGCATGTTACCGCTTTTCTGAGTCGAAGTATGATTTCCAGAAGTTTGTCCATCGTTTGTGCCCAGACATAAATTGGAATGCCCAATTAGTATAGGTTGAGTAATACTGTGGTTTCACTTATATTTATTGGCTACCAATTTTCATGGATTTCTTTGTTTCACCAAACCATGATTCCACAATGAACAATTTGTCACATGTCATGCAAAAGCTCCCCATCTTCTTTTATTTATACATTCCTAGCTAACAAATCTTTTGGATAAATCAGCTTCTTTACTGTAATCTGGTAAAAAGATTTAACATGTGGGTTTTTTTTCAACCTATAAAAAAAGAATGAATGATAAAGCATTTTATACTGTTTCACTGCATATGTATACAGTATCCAGACACTGTCATTTCTACTCACTGCCTTAACTCAATATGTTGTGAGATCAGTATCAATAGAAAGAAACGAGAAAAACCATAAAGTCTTTAAACATTAGTATTACTGAAAATGAAAGAAAGAATAATAAAAGATACTAGTATATGAAAATGGATTGAATACTTATTCAAATCAATCCTTCATTCAACTGAAACCATTGACAAATTTAAATCCCCCTGAAAGCACATCTCATTTTATTTATGCATGTTTAATCCAACAATACTGTAAAAATACTGGAACTATCGTTTGAAGCACAATTACTAATGAAACTCTATGTATATAAACTAATTACAGCAGAGCAGTGAAACTCACACTTCACTGATTATCAGACAAAACCAGTGAATAAACATTGTGAGTCTCCTGGTACACACAAATGTTTAACAGCTACATGTAAATAATCCTGAAATTTTAAAATTAAACAAATCCAGCTTTCTCAAAGCCATGGATAATTAGATCCAATCTTTCACAAATTTTGCATGAGCCAATTATCCATTCATCATAAATCAGCATTACTGATGAGGTTTAAAGGTCCACTAATACAGTACACTGATGTTCACCAGTGACATCTTCCTTTTCCTTCATGCACTCCATGACCTGTTTAGCATACTAGCACATCAGGGCATTCAAGGCTACTGGAATTCATTCGGAACATTCTATATTTAGGACTTGTGATTAGGACACTTAGAATTATTGGATTATTTAGATTTTAATTCACGTTACTGTAAGTGTCTTTTTGAATGTTCATTTCAATTGTCTAGAAATCAGTTGCTTATTGATTTTACTTACATTGTTGGTTTCACTTTCTTTCTGTTACATTATTTTAAGACCTAGAGTCGTAACACTGAATCTTAGTTACCACTGAACTTGAAACAACCCTGTTCCACTGACAAAGCAAGAATTTCACTCCTTCTCTTCACTGACACTAGGGAGAGCAGGAAGACTGTTTTAAGGGTAAGGTTCTCAAAGCCACACTCAAAGGTTCATAAGGAGGTTTCGGTAACAACCAAAGAACACACGAGAGGTTCCACCTCGGCATTAAAGAGTGAGAGACTGGTCTCTGGAGCTCAAAGGACCTGATCAGTTTTTAAAGATGTGGGTTGGACCTTATAGTGGAGCCCATCGAGAACTTAGTATTGAAGAGGGCTGCTCTATAGCCCTTTATGGCAGATACTGAACAATCTTTTACGCTGAAGACACAAAGAAAATCTGCAACTGATAAGATCAATACATTTCCTACTGCATCAATCACAGAAAATTCTCCACTTTGCTTCATAAACCTTGTAAGTCAATCACCTTCTAGCCTGAGTGATGCATTTGGCAACCTAGCTCGGAAATTGTCCCTGGCAGATAGAGCTTTTGAGTGCCTCTTGACATCTGAACTATCTTATGACCAATGTGTTGTCTGTAGTGCTATGACACAGCAATGTCTTATGTGGTTGACGCACTGTCGAAGTGCTGAAAAAAAGTCTGCATTTCTAGATTGTTGATGTGAAGGGAAGATCCTTCCCAAGGTTATAGGCCCTGTAGTACTACTCCCTTGAGCTTTAGGTCAGCACCCCAGCCTAAATCTAAGGTCTCAGTGTAAATGAAGGTGTGAGCTTCTGGTGCACGAATTAGAACTCCAGTCAGAAACCTGTCCTGATTTTTCCACCAACTCAGATGGTGATGAAATTTGGATTCTAAAGTGATCAGAGTGGACAGGGGCTCCTTGTGTGGTCTCCAGTTCACTAGAAGCAAGACCTGGAGAGGCTGCAAATGAAGCCTTTCTTTTATTCACAACTTCCACAATTGAAAGCTACTTAAACTTTGTAACAATGAAACATATAAAATTTAGTAGGTTCATTATTTACCTTTTTTTTTTAAAAAAATGAAAATACATGTATATGTATTACAATAATTATTATTGTAAGTAGTAACATTTTGAACCAATTAGCTTTTACCAGTGACTAGAAGTAGCTCTTCAATTGAGGAGGTTGTGAATAAAAGCTTTCAAGGAACTTGAAGTGTGGAGTTTTGCAGACACATAGGTTAATTTTTCAATGCAATAAGATTTTGAGAGTTGATCTGGGTGAATGGGAAGTGCAAAATTGCCTTTGCATCTACCTTTGGCTCTCAAATTGATGATGAAATGTTTTGTAGATGGGGAGTGGGAATTGCCAGTAGTTTGACTTTTACTCATAGAAATGAGTGTTTGTGGCTTACATCACCAAATTGTTGTAATCTTAAGGTAGCTATGCTCAAGCAATGGGGAAATAACTCTAAACAACTTTTCAAAAACAGCAACGGACCCGGTGTTCAATAAAAGTATATTTTTGCACCATAATTTGTAGTCACATGATTGCTTCTTGCATGAAATTATGGGTATTTATGCAAAGTGAAAACTCCAAATATTGTGTTTCTTTTTATACTTTCCAGCATGCATTGTGAGGTGAGTAGAGGAAAGACGAAGTGACCAAAGTGCATTTAATCCTCTTAATTTACAAAATATATGCTCAACGTGTCAATTGTTTTAAAAAGCAACATTTTAAACCTTTTCTAAGACAATATTCAAAATTTTAACTGACATGTCTGGCCTGAAATTGACTTTTGTATTAATTGGGTCATTCTTGTCATCCAAACCAGAAGACATATTGCCAACATCACTGCTTACAGTACATGTCAATGGTGGCAAGCAAAAAAGACAATAAAGTTTCAGGCCAAAATTGACAGACAACAGTACTATTTCAGAACTTTTCAGTTGCCGAATATGTTGTTTCAATAGAAATAATTGCTAACTTAATAGTTATGAACTTTTAAGTTGTTCCTTTGTTGATTTTGACAAATTGCTAGCACCACCTACACAGTTTTGAACACATAGTCAGTTTCAGTTGTTAAGTATTTTTGCCATTTTTATGTTTTCTGGGACATAAACTCGTGTAATTGTAAAAATGAACATTATAAAATGTTTTAACATTTTGATTGTTCTGAATTATGCTTATATTTAAGAGCAAATCAAAATGAGGCAATCTCTAATTTATCACTGAGGACAATTGACCATACTTGGGAGAAAATGTTTTGTTCACTATTTTTATTCACATTTGGAAATGCCTGAACATCATCTAGTTTATTTGTTTTAGGGTAATTTTTTTTACAATGTTTTTATATTTGAGTTGTATGAAATTGTCATGTTGCTGACAAGAAAACCATTGATAGCCAAATTTTGTAAATAAAAAATATGTGCTATTTTGAGATATAAACTTTTTATTTCCTCTTGCTGTATAATATGCAAGGGGTGGGGAATTATAAATATGAAATATTGAGCCTGCAATAAATCTAAAAAAGTATTGATTACTCATGGGAACCAAATAATTCAAAATACCTTGTGAATAGCTATTTTAGGAATATTGGCAGTGATAACCAATAGGGGGAGACTACTCTTACTAGCAAATTGTTTCCTGGTGCCACTTTTCTACCTTGTATTGTATTGAAAGTTGTGATTGGATGACAAAAATAACTACCAATGGTGAAACTAGAGACAAGACTCTAAATATATCTTTGATCCATTCTTGATTCTGAGGCTGAGACATTCATTTCTCACATCAGCGAAATGTTCCAAGAATTATAAAATTAGTTATGTGCAGGGTATATTGATAAATCATATATTATTTTAATAAGTGTTGTATATAAATTAGGATCATCTGATGAACATTTAATTGATTTTAGGGGAAAAAGCAGTACTTAATAGAATCTTGCATGTGGGGTGATGCGGTGACAAAACCGGAAGTGTGAATTTCAATATGGTTGCACCCATGTAAACCACATGTTTTGTTTCTTGCTGTTCTCTTCTATTGGATTCGGTTATCTACTTATTTTGCCTATAATTTCATTCTGATATTTGAATTGACTGATTAATACATATCATGCCAACTTTTACTGAAGTGGACAAGATATTCTGGATGGGTATATCTGTTGGTAAACCTGCTCCACTGAAGGTGAAACCACAAGAAGAAAGGGTAATAATTATAATTTATTTAAAGAAGGCAGCATAGCTAGAGGTACAAACACTAATCTCCCAATGTGGTCCTTCAAAAAAGAGATATGTTATTCTTAAAACTTGTGCACACTTCACAAATTCATCACTTGATTTTACTCTCTCTCTCCTACTTGCCCTTTCTTGTCTCCATCTCGCACACACACACATACAGAGGAGACATATCTACATAGAAGAACTTCAAATATATTGCAGTTCAAAAAGGTAGTTTTTGCAACCATTCCTAATAGGGGTGAAATCATTCATCAATATATAGATACTTTTGCCATATCGATACAAGAGGTGAAGAATCGATACAAAACGATATCTACCCTATATAAGTTACTTTAATCTTCAGCAGTCATGAATAATTATTAGTCGTTTGCCTTCTTATTCTTTAAACTGAGAATCGATAATGTATCGTATTGTAGGCTGTGTATCGTGAATCGTATCAATAAGCGGCACAGGTGTATCGTTTCACCACTAATTCTTAAACCCTTCAATATTATAATTCATTTTGAAAACATATCATTCTGTTAGACTAATACAAGTCCATTCTTCCTGTCTGTACAGATGATTGCTAAGTGACTGATGATGGTACTTTCCTCTAGTATTACCATGCGATGACCTAGAGTTGTACTTCTCTGAAAACTACATCATTTGATAATATTTTAAAAAATATCAGTATAAACATGCTTACGAGTTGCAAGAAAAATGATCCCAGTTCAATATCATCAGAACACAAATGTCACATAATGTTATACCATTTAAAGCCTACATCACCAGCATCTAAGTGTAAATAAAATTAATAAATATTATTATTAACAAGTTTCAATTCATAGACAGGAGAATGTTTGAAATATTCCTTGAATAATACAGTAATTGCAACCAATTATACATTTTTCTGTTTTATTAATGTTTCTTTATTTCAACATGTTCAATACAAAAATTAATGTGTTTTTTTCTGTTTTATTTATATTATGGGTATCATTTATTTACAGCATTTATATCTTACCTAGACATCCAGTGCAAGGAATTTACCAAGAAACTAATAAATGTGCTTTTCGTTCTTATGATATCTAGTTAATACTGAAATTAAACTTTGGATAATACTGAAACTAAAATCTGAATACTGAAATTAAATTCTTTTTGAAGGATAATACTGACATTAAAATCTTTTTGACGGTAAAGAGTCAGGAATTAATGTTTGCTGTGTGTGAGTAATAAAACAAACAGGACATAATAAAGTGTTATTTGTTTGTTATGTGTATATGTACCATGAAGTGGGGAGGTGTTGGGAATTTATGTTTAAAAAATCTTGGGATTGTGATTCAAATTATTGTTACACTTAAATAACTGAAAGGAATGATGATAAGTTATAAAAGAAATCCACGTGTAACAGATTTTAGGGAGAGGAATTTAGCACTGATCAGAATTTCGGGACATGAATTTTTTTAGTGGTTTTGAACGTCATAGATGAAAACATTGCCAAAATCAAACAGAAAGTCATACTACCCAAAATAATTTAATTTGGGCATTCTATCTTGCGAAAGTTTGCAAAGTACTAAGTTTTTTTTTCAGTAGTTACAAATTCCAAAAAATCATTGGTTATCCCTAATATCGGGGTACCCAATGTCCCATACTGTCAACATCAGACACGGCTTATTGTTCAATTTAAAGAAAAATCTGATGTAATGTTATACCTTTAGATGCACTTATCAAGAAATACCCATGCGGTGTAATGTCACTGAAGGATAAGAAAACGACAGGGCGCGTATGCCCACTACAAGTGAGTGGAGTTTGCCTCAAATTCGCCATTCGCCACCTTTAATGTTTCTTTTTCTCCTGAGCGTCTCGATGATCTAGTTTACAATTAAACTGGTTCCCATCCCTATATCACCATTACAAGTAGTAAGTGTCAATACAAACACGGGTTCCATTGGTGGCTTCTCAGTCAATCACTCGCGCCATTGGAAGAAGAGAATCAAGCAGTTGAAAAATAGACCACCCTCACGCTCCCCTTGTGTTGGATTGGAATTAAGTACCAGTTTTGCCCATGTTCGGCTGCATGCGGGATCTTTCCAGTTTTTACAATAAGCATTTACTGGACAATGATAGAACGAGTAATATTTAGCTTAAAGTATGTTCCCGATACGTAACGCGAATTGGATTCGAAAGTGTGAATAGTATGCACTAAATGATGAATGAGTGAATGCAGCAAGAAATAAAAAGGGAATCAGAGTTTTAGTGTGCGTCAAACAAAAAGAACATACCTTTTGCCGGCAGTATAACCTTGTGTGTTTTTTTTTTTTTTTTTAACATTCTTCAAGAATTTTAATTTATGATTTTAAATAGTAGTTACTTTTAAACATTATTTTAAGAACACCTTAAATTTTATTTGTAACAAATTTTAAGTTATTTTCGCCAAATTTTAACTATTAACCAAATTCATTTTACAGTGTACCCGCCATTTTGGTTTACGTCTCCATCTGTCCCGCGCTCTGTCAATTCATCCCTATTTGCCGCTCACATGGATAATATGACTAAATCAGTTTCATGTTTTACCATTTTTAGAATCATTTTAGCCCTTTATGCATTAAGACCGAGTTTAGAAGGACAAATTTGCCAACCAGAATTCAGCCCTTCTGGCCTCCTGCAATATTTTGTTCATGTCAACAAACCAGGCAATCCCAACAAAAGAGACTTTTTAAGACATTTCAAACAAGGATACCACGCGTACCTGGAATTATTCCTGATTTTAGCAGGCGATATCAAACTCAGTCCTGGTCCCAACAATGACCGATGCGGATTGTGTTCAAAACAGGTCCTTTATAGGGCCACTCAAAATGATGACTGCCAAAGATGGAATCATTCCAGGTGCGTGAATATCAACAAAAACGAGTACGAGAAATTAATATAAGAGGAAAATGATTGGGTTTTTCCAAACTGTACAGCAGAGTGTGATCTTTGTAATGGGCAGGTCATATTTTTCGCACAAGGCTCTGTAATGTCACTCATGCAAACTTTGGATCCACAGTGACAGCTCATGCATAGATAATTTAGAATATAATGAAATTCAAGCCACGTCTTTTACTTGCATATGTCCTAAATGAGAAATTCCAAATTTCTCTGACTATTTTTAAAAAAAAAACACAACCCACCCATCCAAACTAAAAATACATTTATTATCTTAAATGGGGAGGAAATGGGAGCACCTCATACAAACCCAAATACAGCAACAATAAACTGAATAACAAAAATCTGAAGTTTGTATCAATTAACATGAATAATATTAATAGTAAGAAGTTGGAGTTATTTTCTTTTATAGATTTTGAAATACCAGACCTCATTGCTATCCAAGAAACTAAAATTGATAACTCAGTCACTACCTCAAACTTATTTCCTTAATGCATTTAGGAATGATAGAACTTTACATGGTGGTGGGGTCTTGTTGCTGCTGCATAAAGATCTTACGCAGTTGCCGCTGGCCGAATTGGACAATGGATCAAAATCTGTGTTGGCCAAAATCGTAGTGAATGCACAATCCAATTACAATGGTAGTTGCTACAGAGGACCTAGCAGTAGTAATATATGGCACTTGGGTGGACAAGGGGGAATTAACATTATGTCACAGGTTTTCATTGGGGGCCATTACTGGGCACAAGTGGACATGTAATGTTAAAAATGTAGATAGGTTTAACGGGGGGAGGGGGTGGGGGCGATATAGGGCATACGGGGAATTTAATATTATGCCGTAGATTTACGTTGAGGGTCGTTATATGCCGCTTCCATGCTAAAAAGAATGATGGGGCACGAGAGAAAATGTAATGTTTAACATGTGGGTGGGGATGGGCGATGTAGGGCCTGTGGAGTTTAACATTTTGCCGTAGGTTTACATTGGGGGTCGTTATAAACCGTTTCCATGTTAAACAATGTATGTGGCACAACGGGAAATGTAACATTAACATGTCTAAAGGTTTAACATGGGGGTGGGGGAGGCGATATAGGGGATAAGGTGAATTACGCCGTAGGTTTTCTTTGGGGATTGTTATAGACCATTTCCATGTTAAAACATTTTTGGGAACAACGGGAAATGTAATGCTAAAATTGTATGATTACTATCCAGCACCATCATTTTGATTACTGTCCAACGGCCACTTTTTGATTTCTATCCAACACCTACTTTTTAACTAATATCCAACACCCACTTTTGAGTACTGTCCAACACCCACTTTTTGATTACCATCCAACATCCATTTTTTGATTACTATCCAGCACCCACTTTTTGAGTACTATCCAACATCCACTTTTTGAGTACTATCCAACACACACTTTTTGATTACTGTCCAACAACTTATACCTATTATCCAACACGCCGTATGTATTGACTAAACACCCCACACCGACTATCCAACGAAAAGGACAGGTTGTAAAAGAAGGGGGATGAAATATACACCCACTTTCGCACACAAATGTGCACTATGTTGACATGGATGGCACAACTGGTGAACGCATCTCTTTATATGTAAGAGGTACGGACTTGAAGGAAAACATCCCTCGGAGTCGGAACGCAGATGCGAAGGAAAATATCCCGCTTATTCAACGATTGACAGAAAGAATGTGAAAGAGCATGTTCAAAAGAAATGTTTATAAACAATGTTTTTTAAAATCAACATATTTGTTTAATCAGTCCCGCTCACTTCTTTTCTTATTCTTTTTCTGAACCTGTCTATGAGGTCTTACGGGTTTTCAAAGTCTCTTTCTGCCTTGTCCTTGCTGTGGCGTAGAGGAGAAAGTAAATCCTTGGCCAGAAATGAGGAGCAAATTTATAGGGGTATCTCGGTGTTATAGGAGATCTTTTCCAGTTTGAAGCAACACATTTGTTTATGCTTTCATCCAGGCTTCTTTAGGACTTTGTTCGTCGATGAGGACGTTTTGAAGAAATTCTTTTCCTTGCGTCAAAGTTGCATCTTTTAAAGCATGCAATCCTCGAATTACCATCGGTGTTAAGATGTGCGCTGATTTAAACAAATCTCCCAAACCATGTCCTCGTTCTTGAGCGACTTTTTGGTACACATGATACATCTGTTACAATTCTCTGAAGAATCGTTTTCGAAAATGAAGTTTTCCTTTCGATTATGCAATATTGTTTCCAAAATATCCTTTTATACTAATATTGACATTATCAGTTTACGATTTACTGACAGGAAGATAACGAAGATGTACACATTCTCGGTGAACGTGATACGTGTTTCCTCCTTCATCGTAAGCAACTATGGCAGAATCCACTTTGAAAGGAATGACTCTCAGCAACGGAACATCTGCGCTTGCTACATCGTTGTACCCAACGATATCAGAGTACGCAAACACAAAATTCAGTCCTTCGTTTAATTCGATATGGTTGCGACAAATAATTGTAGAATCGATAGTTGTTGTGAATGTTTTTTGACTATGTTCGTGTTCCCAACCAAAATACGAAGCAAATTGGGAGAAAGTCTGATAGACAGCATTTATCTGTCAGAAAAATCTATTTGAAGACAATGAGCAATTTTATGGTAGTCGACCAATACACTTCGGAGAGTTTTCTCCAGTGTTTTGTCAAACGGATCGCTAAAGATAGCTGAAATCGGATCGACGAGATGTTGAGCATTGAAACAATATCCTGTAGGAATTATCATGGTATAGATATTCAGGTGATAATTCGCTGCCGATGGTGTTTTGGATTAATAAATGTAAGTGTTGTAAGTGTGACATCTCGGTAAGATTAGGATTAGGAGGTAAATGTGGCGCGAGGAACTAAAGTTAATTTTCGTTCTTCCATAAGATCCAAGAGTACAGGTGTGATGTCTTTATAGAAAAGTATGTCCTTTTTATATTTTTCTTCATCATCTCAACACTCCTCCTAAGAGAGGTCCAGGAATCAATCCTAAAAAAGGAGCAGCTACTTTTAACAACGGTCATATCAGCACGGATACAAATCCTCCTCGTTGAACAAGCATTTTTTTTTCTTATGACTGATGGGTATTTTCTTTTTCTCTATTTGGCGAAGAAGATGACAATGTTGTCCTAATAGCTGTTTCTGTCTCTGGGTCAAATGCACCGTTCCAATCAAAACATGCAAACAAAATTCACACACTGGATCGATGTTGTTTTTTGTTCTTTTTGGATGATTTGTTTTGGCATTGGAGCGTTTTATTTGGTCAGTTCTGACAAAACATCACAATGTTTAGCTAAACGAGGAGTCGTCCCTTTTTCCCTTTTTTGGAAGAATGTTTGTCGATGATGATGGTGTGAACTTTTTGAAACCTTTGGTTCAGGAGGAAACAATGGAAGTGAATCTTATCCAACACTTCTTTTTATACAGGAATTGTCGGGACGTCGTAACAAATTAATTTTACGTGCTACTGGTATTCTTAACGGATAAAATCGTGCTAGTTCTTGTTTGGACAAATCCAGTAAGCTTCCAGTTCTGTCTTGTACTTTTATCTTAAGAGAGGCAACTTTTTCCTGCAACAGCAAATTTCAACAAATGGATTTTTTGAAACAAGTTTGGGATCATGGCCACTTCGCCAGACTATATAGAGATCCCGCACATAAGAAATGCAATTTAAAGTTCAAATCCGAAAATTCATTCCACTCTTAATTCATTATTTGTCAGACTACGATTCACACCTGTTCATTAATGTGCTGATCAAACAAAAGCCAAGAAATGAAATTAAAATCATACCAAATAATGACGAGAAATATATTTCTGTCAGCAAGGACTTTTTTGTTTATTGGACAGAAAAAGACGGTGATAAATCCAGAGAAAGGAACTATTTGACTTGTAGGCAGCTTTTGATTCACAGGTTAATCTATAGAGCAGTTGGCTAGGAATTTTAGAGATGACAAGTCCTTTGAAACCAACGCAACATTTTTTGGTGGAAAGAAACCTAAATTTTTTAGGAAAGACATCTACCCATACAAATACATGGATAGCTTTGAAACGTGTAATGAAACAGATATGCTATCCAAAGAAAAATTAAATTCAAATTAAATGATTCACACATATCCAATGACGATCACCAATATGTACTTAATGTGATGCAACGTTCCAACCTTCAAACATTAGATGATCTACAAGACTATTACGTAAAAAATACTTTAATGTTGTGTTACATCTTCAATGAGGTTCCTAATGTTTTTATGAAACACTACTCAATTGACCCAACACACTATTACAGAGCACTCGGTTTAGCTCATGAAGCCATTGTAAAGCTATCCAGTGTCGAGTTAGAACTTATGACGGATTATAACATGTTTTAATAATTTATGACGGATTATTACATGTTTTAACAACTGAGAGTGGAATTAGGCGTGGAGTTGGTATGATACCACGAAGATATGCAAAATCAAGTAAAGAATTCTATGTAGACACAGATGACAATATAAAACGTAATGAAGAGTCAATACCTACATTTGTATTACCTTATTCCTTCATTATGTGCAGGAGCCGTGGTGGGTTAGTGATTAGAGTGCGCCGAAACGGTGCGAGTTCGAATCCTACTATTGGATCAAACCGGGTCGGCTGCCGTGGTGTGTCATTGAGCAGGGCGTTTTACTCCAGTTGCCTCTACACTCGATAAGCTACTTCTGTTTACTGTGCCGTAAAATACCAAACCATAGTTAGGTTATTTTCTTTTTTGATGTCATCATTATTCCCGCAGTCATCAATTAGAAACAAACTATGATTTGTCGGAACATATCAACCAGCAACTCTAACCACCTATCTAGTGATCTTTTGGATCTCAACCAGCAACTCTAACCACTTATCTGATTATCTTTTGGATCTCAACCAGCAACTCTAACCACTTATCTAGTAATCTTTTGGATCTCAACCAACAACTCTAACTACTTATCTGATTATCTGTTGGATCTATCACGATCACGTTTTCATTTTTAAATAACCACTTTCTATCTTATGTCTATTTTCACACAAATGTTTGACGTATGAAAACGATGTAATCGAAAAAGCTTTTTTTAAATTTATTCTCTATCAGATTTACTTGAAATAATATCTTCCACAATTGGTCAGTCCATAATTATTGTGTCATGAGTTTCTTTCAAATACATTTATACCATTTATACATGTCTAAAAGAAAACCGATTTCAGCTGATTGTGTGGATGTGGACCTGACACGATATAAATATACATTTTTTGTGCATCAAGATTTAATTTGAAAATGAATACGTTGCTGTACGTTTGCTAATTTAAGACCGTTACTAGGCAATCAGTTATTGTGTGTACGTCTGAAATAAATCCACATTCAATCAATGTTAGTTTAAAAAGTTTCAACACTTACGTTACTAATTAATGCGTGCTTTTGTTGTTCTTCGAGGAAATACTTAGTGTACTTTTTAAAACTCTTTAATTCGGTAAAAAAAGGTCGAAGTAAATGATATAAGATTTAGGGTAAATATGTAGGTTTACAAAAATTGTATACTAGCCTATTGTGCATAACATGTACTCACCAAACGTGATGGAGGAGCATAGTTAAGTACATAAGTTTCAACCAATTTTTGATGTGATGTTTCAGACTTAAAAAGATGAAATAACCCTTTTGTTTTGGATATTCAAACGAGTTTCAAAAGTAGACACTTTACCTCTTTGTAAAGACTTTTTTTTTCTGCAACATATACTATAATGCCATCTGGATTCTTCTGACTCTGTACAATGCAAACATTTATGAACAATATACATCCAGTCATTTGTTTGGTTTAGTCATCAAACTAGTTTTGTTTTTAACTATTTACTTAATCGGTTTCATGCAGATTTATGCCCAATGCAATACTCTGGATGCCCATTTCATTGTTCACTTCAGTTTAGAACGTCTCCATTTGTATTATTTCAGTTTTGACTGCAGAAATGCTTCCTCAGAATGTGAGGGTCTTTTTACACACTTGAGTCTTAAGTGCATGTGTATCTGTTGTAAACTTTTGTTCCAAATCATTTATTTATTTATTTATTTTCGTTTCATCTTTTTGTCAAGTTTTATTAACACTGCCTTAATGCACCATCTCGATATTTTAACTAGTTCTCTAACTGCAAATTCTCTTGTATATGTTTTAGATTGTTCCACCTCAGAGTGTAATGAAATTTATTGCAAAAGTCAGTGAATGCATCGTTTTGATCTTACTGAAATTGTAATAGATCAATTGTAACGTTTTCTCATATATTTCGTTTTGAGTTCTTTCACAAACATTTTGTTTTTGACATGATCTATCATTTTGGTTATTTCTGTTACCTGATTTATCTTTCTTACCTCTGACAATGTATTAGTGTTAGCTGTTATATTGTTCCTCATGTCACTAATGATTTTGAGGAAACAAGTCTTAATCTCTTCACTTTCTTGATCGTTCTGTGGGATGTTATTACTGAAGCCTCTCTGTAACTGTTTCAACTGAGATTGTAAAGTGGCATAGTTTTCCATAGATTTTTTGATATTTTCCATGTCACACTCCAATGCATTTCCAATGCATCTAATCTTGGTGTATATCCTCTGCTCTATCTGTTCCTGTATTGTCTAACTTTAGGTAAATCATCAGCTCTTTCTCTTGCTGTTTGCAAATCTAGTATAGCACTAGACAAGGTGCTGAATCCCTGAGTGAACAATTCCTGTGCATCTAAAATCGTTTTTCTGTTATCATCAATCTGTTTTGCAGGTCTAAGGTTTGTTGGTTCTTTTATTACCACTCTGTTCAATACCTGTTCATTCATTGTCAACTTGTTCCCTCCACTCTTGATATCTTTTACGTTGTAATCATCCAGAGTCTTTCGTATTTGAGTATCAACTCGTTTTTATACAACATTATTAGCATCATCAACTATTTCTACTGATTCTCATAGATTGGTAATACGGTGATTGTTGATGTTTAAGTCACTGTCAATTGTTTCACCTAGTGCAACGTCTTTTTCGTCTGCTTTTGTCTCAGTGTGTAATGGTAAGAACTATACATGATCGACTCTGTTTACTTAGTATGAAAAATATACGTCATAGTCATACCATGAAAATATATTACTTTTCAATCTTCATCTCTGATGTTGATATTCAATCTGTTGATTGCACCCCTTTTTTAATGGCCATTAACATTTTATGAAACATAGTCACAAATTTTTTGTAACCTGGCCAAGTCGACAAATTTAGATTTAAATAATTTTGTGGTATTCTTTGATCAAGGAAAATATACAAAATTTAGTGTTTTTCAAAAATCCGAAAACGGTATCTGATTCAGTACATGGTTGCATAGTTCGTTTGCTATTGAATTCTAACAACTTATAAATATAGTTGGTTATGTATACTGTGTCCTTGCCACTCGGAGTGATTGTAACTTTTAAGCTGCATTTCAATAACATCATTACTTTCATCGCTTAAGCTATTTGCAGTCATTCCCTCTTTGACTTTTCTCGTGTACATGTCGATGTTAACCATCAGGAACTGAAGCAATTCACTGATGTAGTAAAAGAGATTGTTTTTGACTTCACTTGAAATATTGTAATACCCAACAATAAAATCTATTCTCTGCAATGAAATAGACAGTTTTCCATTTCTGCTATGAAGTGATCGGAAAATAGATTCTTGCGACTACACTAATATAATTCTCTTGCTTTGCGCAGTTCATTTATTTACTAACAATTTTGTCAGGTTAAATCCCATTTGCTATCGACTAGTCGATTGTGAACTAGCTAAATGCATCTGGAATGATCAGCTTGAAAACTTCTTCAAGATAAGTTGTAAACGGTGAACCAATTGTAAACTTCAATAGCTTCATTAAAAGCATGATGTGTGCAACAGCAAGAGCAGGGCTAAATGTTGCATGATTAAGTGTGCTGATAATCGTTTTTGCTTAGTTCGACATCTCATTATTTATTGCCCTCAAAAATTAGGAATATACAAGTGAAAATGAAATCAATTTGCTTTGGAATTTCATTTTTGAATGTGACTCTAAACTGTGTTTTCAACAAGCTAATACGACATCAGTTAACAACTGGAACTTCTTTTCAGCAATATGCAAAGTTGCTTCAATTCTTTCAAAGAAAAGAATGATTCCAGATGGATGTTAAATTTTGCCAATGGTATTGTTCATTAAAAAACAAGCTATTCGTATTCTTAGCCAACAAGTACAGTTTTAAATCGAACTTGTTGTTTTTCAATAAATTCTCTCTCTTTATTTCTTGAATTGTTGTAGACTGACCTTGTTCTCTGTATTTCTTGAATTGTTGTAGACTGATCTTGTAAAGTTTGCGAGATCTTCAAGATGGATTTTATATTTAGTAGAATAAAAATTGGTATAGTTATTCTCATTGAATACATAATTTATTCCTTCTTGATCCTGTGCTGTATAATATCTTTTTCTCTAGACTGATGATGCTTGTTTCAATGTTATCATTACTTAGTGTAATGTGTACGGATGTATTTTTCCAATTGAAAAATAACCAGTATTATTCTCTTATTTGTTATTTTGAAACACAATTAGCTTTGACCACACTTTTGTTACATCCAAATTCGTAAACGCTATCTCTATATATTGAGATTATTGCTTTTATGTTAAACTCATGAAATGTATATCACCTGTCTGAAGTCTGTTGAATCTATCACAATACAGCTTTGTGCCATTTTTTTTATATATAGTGAACCATTCTTCTCAATGCACAATGTAGAAATTACAATGTGGTTCAGGGAATCGTGTGTATTATTTACTTTTTTGTTTAAAATACGAATGACCTACCTTTAGAATATTACCGTCGTGCAGGGCTTTGGGGTGTATTTAAAAATGTGAGTGATCTTGAGATGTTCTTGTACTACATGGAGATACAGGATTTTAAAAAAATATATAAAAAAGTCTCAGTGATTTCTTTTTCGGCTGACCTGAGAACTCCGTCTTTATCCTTCCTCCGTCATCAACTTAATTTGCAGTACCACACCTCTATAATATTTTTTTATGTATCATCGAAGGTATTTTCTTAAAAAGTTTTAACATACTTCTGGGGGCATTAATTAAGAATAATTACTTAACTTTTCGTTTATTTACATGCCTCTCTCTCTCTCTCTCTCTCTCTCTCTCTCTCTCTCTCTCTCTCTCTCTCTCTCTCTCTCTCTCTCTCTCTCTCTCTCTCCACTACTGCTGCTCTCTCTTTACACTACTGCTGCTACATCCTTCACCAAACTATAACCATCTATTTGTTTCGAGTTTAAAAAAAGGAAAATATTTATAATTATCAGACATTAATTCAATTAAAAAAGAGTCGCAGTATGATTAACTCGCTCAATAAATGAGAGCACATATTTCAACATGATAGAAAGGAACTGGATTAGATTACTCAAAATAATTCCGGATTTGTTTATTTTTCGCTGTCAATGCTACAGTTTCGGTTCAGATTTTTGTTGCGCATGTCTCTTAGATTAACATAAGAAGGATTCCGAATGAGTACAATTGGCTCATCTGCGGCGGGAACAGCTGAACATTTTCGCTACTTTTGCCAATACATTGCTGAAATATGTATTTTTAAGCGTATATATCTTTCGTTGATAGTTTTTCACTGCATACGAAGACACGTCGTTTGGAATTATCCAGCTGGCGAACTTTGAATAAGAACGTTTTGCTAAACAAAAACAAGGCTGCGTCTGCTTGCAGGAAAGGCGAACTGAAAAGTTGGTACAGTGGTCGTACAATGTAAAATCTAGACCCTGATAATTACGATGTGAACGTCGATGTTTACGATGTTATAAGTACAGTGTGGGGGTCGATGTTTAGCAACACACAAACCCCCTGATAATTACAATGTGGGAGTCGAATTAGGGACGTTTCGCCCCAGGGGACGTTTCGGCCCAAGACATTTCGCCCCACTTCAATGGTCATTTCGGCCCACTTCAATGGACGCTTCGGACCATGACATTGTATGTGCTGACATCGCTTAATAAACAATCATGTTCGTATAAAACGGTGTTCTTTTGAAATTATAATTATTTTTGAAATAAGTCGTTGAGGAAATGCATTTTTTTCTCCATGTATCGTGATGAAGAGTATAGAAAATAAAAGAGATAGTAAGACAAGTTATCCTCTTATCAGAAGGAGATAGTAATAATAATAATAAGAAGAATAGGCTTATACTTGGACTATTCAATTTATGGACCCATTTCTATTTGTTTGATTTACATTCAGCCTGTCATTGTATCTGACAATATTTTCCCCTTTTTCTTCGTTTATGTACTAAGACTGATCAGAAAATGAATCTATCGATTACAGTGATCATTATTTTCTATACTGTGATACTTTTATTTTTGCAGTTACGAAAACTGATGAAAGTCCTTTTTTGGTGATGGTCATTTGCAATAAAGGAGTTCAGTGTTTTCTTCTTTGTTTGATTTACGATTCTGATATTATTGTTTAAAATAAGTCCACAAGAGTTCAAAGGCATAATCTTTTATTTAAAAAAAACAAACAAGTGGCATGTACTTGGTGTATAATTAGGTCTCAGTCCAGCTTTAATGTTGCTCTGTCTAACATGGGCCATACATTCTGGCACAGCATTTAAGCAAGGTGTTTGTGCTGATTTGGTGGTTCCCATACTTTTCCCATAACTTCATAAGGCGACCCTGAACTTTTTTTGTCTGTTTCTCTTGATGTCACTGTAACAGACGAACTACACACCCAATTTCTCTGGCTTCCTTATACAGCAACGTTATGAGGAGATAGACTGGCAAATTTCCCTTTCTTGTTCTCCTATTCAAACGATTATGCCACCCTTCCACATCATTATTGGTCCAAATGCTTCCCCCATAAACGGATCAGGAGTCAACGGTCCATACGTGGTTATGAATCCAGGTGTCTTCCACATATTTCAGGAATGATATCACGTTCACTGCCTCTGGATCCACTCTTTGCAACTCTTCAAAAAAGCTCATTGAGTGGATTCTTTAACAATTGAAATCAAACAAGCTACCTGGCTGTAATTAAGCCCAAATAACACTTGCTGAATTTAAAAAAAAAACTTCAAGGAAATGCTGGGTGCTTACGCTTGTAAGTTTCTCAACCAGTGACACGTTCTTTAATCATGCAGACAGAAGTGTCAGAGGAATTCAAACTGACAACTAGCAAGAACAAAGATCAAACGAAATGCCGCTTAACTACATGCACTTTATTATGAAGGGTAATCATATTTATTGGGAATGATAGTTAAGAAATGTAGAAATGTCCACTGAATGTGGGGCGAAATGTCTTGGGCTGAAACGTCCATTGAAGTGGGGCGAAATGTCTTGGGCCGAAACATCCAGGTATGTCCATGAAGTGGGGCGAAATGTCTTGGACTGAAACGTCCATGGGGCGAAACATCTCAGTACCATGGGAGTCACTGTTCTTTGCTGGTGGATTTGGAGATCAATTTTCAAGAATAACTTGGAAATACCTGGCAGCCCATATGGACCCACGGGAGCTTGACGTTTGATAATGTGAACTTTTTTTCCCCCATGTATAATAAAGACAAGGACAAATGGGCGCCAGCTTGTTGACCAAATGGTAGAATCATTCTGAAGACATTTCTTGCCCATGCAGGGGTAGACAAATTGTGAAAATCCATGGTTGTCCCTGTGCATCAAGCTTTAAAAAAACTTTTCCAGCAGATTTTTCTGATTGCCCTGTAAATTACCAGTGCATAGAAGCACCGAAACACTTAAACGAATTGAAGACACAGAAATGCTCTTCAGTTATATTGTATATGCCATAGTGTATCATTGGTTGTGTATGTATAATTCATAACTTAACATGCCAATGTTGGTTTTCATGCGACCTTTTATTACCTAGTGTCTTACAAAAAATAATTAATAGATCTTCATATAAAAATATTAAAAATATGTAAATCTTTGTTCATTTGGCTAGGTCTTTACTGAATCAGTATAGATGGTGGAATTTTCTTGTGGTACATGTAAATCAGAATGTCAAAATGATACCATTCAGTGCTCAGATTGTTGTGTTTTGTATTTGCTATGGGAGAGGCTATTCTAAGTTGGAAGAACTTGTGCCTAACACTTTTGCTTTCCTAATACATAAAATAAAATGTTTAAAACCAAAACCAACTATTTCATTTGATTTGTATACAGATCAACGCCATAATCTCATGTATAAAGTCTGGGTTTTGTTTCTTAAAATGATGTTTTGGACTTCACAATGTATCTGGGATATAATGAGATATAATATGATCTGAATCAGCCCATTTTTTGTCCAAATTGGAACGTCAGTTGGTCCAAATCAGCCTGCACCTGCTAGAATGAATTGTGCAATTATTCACTTTGTTAAATTAATTTTAAGTTCATTTGCTGTAATAATTAAACATTAAGAGAAGTGATAGGTTTGTACATTTTATTTATTCATAATTAAAACATGACAAGAAGAAAAAAAATCAATTCATAGCTATTTTTAAGATAATTTCAAGCTTCTTATAAATTTGCTCTCTAATTCTTGCCTGTAAAATGTACTGTTACGTCACTTTTTTTCTGTAACGAAAGTACACATTACTCTATTTTATAACTAATATTAAATTATAAAAGTTATGAATTATACATATGCAACCAATGATACACTGTGGTATATACAACATAATTGAACTGCATTTTGGTATTTTCAATGTGTTCTGGTGTTTCAGTGTTTTTACTCACCCATAAATTACTGCAGTTTGCAAGGACAGATCCAGAAGTATCATTGTGGTTTGGGGGAGGGCATAAACAAGTATGTGAGGGGTCTGTGGGACGGAACACCCATTGTGGACCCAGGGCATAGTTTTTACCATGTAACTGTAAAGAAAACCTACTCATGGAAATATTCTGCTTGTTTTGTACTCAATTTGGAGTGGGTACACATCGGCCCTGCCCCCACCCTCTCCACTCCTTATGGCCCCCTCCCCCCAAGATTGTTGTATTCAGAATTATTCAGTAACTTTTGTCATATATAGTTAGTCCTAATTGCATACAATACTTGTAATTCACCATCAGTCATTCTAATGGAAAGTGTCACATATTTACACACTTGTTGAATCTGTTTGAGATTAGCAAATAAAAGGTAATCAAACAATTTACTTTTTTTTATAGTGTTTTGTAGTCCGATAAATAAGCTCCAAACTTGTCATGGTTACCCATAAATATGAATGCAGGTTTAGGGGCTGATTTATCAAACTAGATGTCTTGTTGTCTGTCGGCTTCCTAGTAGTTGCCAACCCATGTCCAGAAACTTTTATATATTTTATGTTTATCTGAGTTAACATCATTGTGGTTCATGTTATCGTTAATCTAATACTATTATTCCTGTGTCTAAACTGTCAGGTAACTGTAAACTTTCCATGTGGGATTTTATCAACTACCCTTCAAGCCAGTATGGTATGCAGCAATAGTTGACATTGATTTGATTCTTTATACATGCTCTTCAGTGGGTTCCATTTTCTACAACTGACTAATGGAAAAGTTTACTACTACATCATAGGCATTTATTGTGGATGAAAGATACCGCAACCATATGTTTGTGTGTTAACAAAACATTAACATTTGCAGGTATTGTTTCTTTAAGGGTTTACCCCGAGGGTCTAGTAGTATGAAGTGTGTTTACTTAATCAGATAACGAGTAGATGACATCATTGGATTAGTGTGGCTTCTTACATATAGAAACCACCCATCACTCAGCTATGGAATTATATGGCGATAATCCAGGCACCCTGCTATAGGTACCTAGAGGGACAATTTAAGGATCAAATGTTTGTCGATGGAAAAAAATCTAAAATTCGATCATAATTTCTAACATGATAATTTGTTATATATTTTCTCGGTTGCCTGACTGGGCTTTCAAACTTAGAAAATTAGTTGCCCAAAATTGATTTTTGGTTGCACCAGGCTCATAGGTAATGGATTTTTCTACCCATGCTATGCAAAAGTTTTGCTCACCTTGTCTATGATATATTTTCACAGGATACGAAGCTGTATCCATTCATTGTTTTGTTTTTTACTCAACATGAAAGTGGAGACCTGCCAACCCTTATGATTTGACTGTAAGTCTTACTGAAATGATCCTTAAATTATGGACTTGTGGAATAATAGCAAAAATTAAGAAAATACGATTATTGAGATCAAATCTTGATACTGGTTTGTCCATTTTAGATCTGGATCCGGATTTCATGTTACATTCAGTGGAGTTCATCTGGGAATCAGTCAAACTTTACAGGAGTACTTCAAATGCTTTAAACTGCCCATATTTTTCATGCAGAATGCCTGCATTATCAAGCTGTTGCCCATGTAGCATTTTCTAATTGCATCCAATGAATGAAAACACATTGCAGATGAAAAAGACAAGAAGCCTTTTAAAATGTTTAAACAATCAGTACACAAGAATAAAAAGGAATATTCAGATTCTTGGGGGAAAAAAGCAGGAAAGGCAACAATTACATTTATTGGACATCATGTGTTGATTTGAGTGCCTTGTGGTGGGTGAGATGATAGCTATTGCCATGTGAAATTCACAATAAACCCAAAGATTATGACAAGTTGGGAGAATATGCAAGAAGCCTTTGAGTTCCATGGGGTTTGGAACTGCAGTTTCTGAAACTGTATTGGAGGTAATTATGGTCTAAGTGTTCTTTACAAACCTTTTAGTTGAACATAATGTTGGCCTTTGCTGCATCATCCTCAGATCACACTTCTGAACTGTTTAAATGCATGTTTTTCAAGTCAACAATTGCAGTACATGATATTGTATTATATCTTACTGAAAATCGGTCTAACTTAAGGAAAAATATAGACTGCCTTACTGAGAAAGCCTTGTTAGGGTTGGCAGGTCTGAAAGTGGAAAGACATCTCATACTGGCATCAATTTAAAAAGTACACGATGAGTGTTTACAACTGGCTAGACCCAGGTCAGCGCTGAATGGAATGTCTGTTTTGTGTACATGATTTCGACCAGTGAGAGCTGGGGAACCCCTTCAGAGCTTGCATGGGTTATATAATATATACTTAGTATTCATCTGTTTTAGGTAGAAGTTGCTTACCTTCTGATATTAAAAGTACATGATCATTCAGTTAATTCAATGCATGAACATTTACTAGTTCTCACAGGTTCTCAATAGACGTGTACCCTCAGGTTTTGACGCTTGGAATTTCAATATGACCCATTTCTGATGAATGGAAATTGCACCCTGTGTGTTTTTATGATGCACATTGATTTGGGCTGGAGCATCATTCTTAATTATGCCTGATTTTCCTCTGGCATAATTTCCTGCTGTGCGTGTGCTGTCCACAACAAATTCGCTGTATGCTCCAGTAATCGACATTAGCAAGACTACTGTTTGCACCTTATAGGCCAATAATATTGCACCTATGGAAAATCAATACAATCTGGTCAGAGCTATCAGGTCACTGATGTCATGCTTAGGTGTGCAGAACTGAATCAAGGTTAGATTGTTTTTAGATTATCTGTGACATTTATGATAGTAGAAGAGGGAATCAGTTATTATTTGATTGGATTAACTTTTGATCAGATATTGACTTTTGTTTGAATGCCTATCAAATTATATTAAAAACTGGAAAATATGTCAGCTCACAAAGCCAGTTGTCAAATTAGACAAACTTCAGTTGTGTTTTATTGGCGATTAAAGTTACTTCAATCGGTGAAACATTTAAAAATTGTTTTAATTAATGTATCATTCAGTAAGAATTTACTGGACATTACGCTCAGTGATTTATTTTGTGCTTTTGGAATTACTCGAGATGGAATAATTTTGTTATATTAGATGTATTTGTGAACTATTAAATCACAAGGTCCATGAGTCAAAAACTTTGATGCAGAGTGGGTTGTTGCTAAGTTTGTAAAGATAGGAGGATATAATTAACTGACATGTTCTGTTGACTATACAAAGTCACCAATTGTGATGTTTATCCTTGATAAAACTGGATATGCCTTATTCATGTTGTATGATGCATGATAATCAGATTGAATTCATTATATAGACATTATATATTTAATTGATTTATAACTTTCATAGTAGTACGGATATCTTTTTGCATTTAACATGATTTGAGGAGTTAAAAATAGGATATGTTGAGAAGTTAAAAATATAATAAAGTATAAAATAATCCTTTTTCTGTTTAATATACTAAATATACGGTCATACATAATTAGAAAGAGAAACACTTGTACAAAAATCAGTAGTGGCATTGTATGTCCCACTGTCTGCTGGTCTGTTTCTTACAAAATACTGTACAAGTGTTTTTCTTTATTCATCATGAGACAAGAAATCTTAAACATCAGTTTGCTCTGCAAATAACGAACAATCCCAGCTTTGAGCTCATGACTGTCGTGAATGACTTGAGATTTCAGTTTTGACTCTTGAGATTTTCATTTTGACTCTTGAGGTTATGGGGTCATGGGTCAAATGACTCTTCAGTTATGAAATCTATTGAAGCCTCATGAAGGTAATGCATGGTTTCTTTCCACATCCGATCACAGCATTATAGATGGTAATTATAAGGTAAAGCATAGTTCTTTCAGTTGCTGCATGAAGATAAATAAAAAAATTATTCTACTTTTCATTTAAGTTCAAATTTTACTTATAAAGATGTGTGAAAAAAGATACATTAATTCACTAAATAACAGATCAGTGTTAATGAGCAGGACAGTATGTATATATATATATATATATATATATATATATATATATATATATATATATATTAGTGTCAGGTATCAGGTATGTGGGAGAGTTTGTATGTTTGTCTGCACAGTGCTATAATTGACCAAATAAAACTCCTCTAAATACATTCCCCAATTACATTAATGTTAGGAAAATAAAATCTGCTACCTCCTGAATCCAGTCTTCCTGAAAAGATGAAAATTCATCTTTTCCATCTATGTACCATATAGACCAAGAGCAGAAACTCTGTTACTTCCCCTTGTCCACTGCTAGGTGGCACAAGTTCTAAGCTTTCGCTTAGTACTATCAACATGGTCCTGCAAGACCTCCTGCAATCATATGAATACCTTTGTGATTTCAACCCATCCATCCAGAAAATTGAGATATTAGAGTGTAGTCATGGTTTTACTACATGTGGTAATCATATTTTACTTTTGATCAAATTTATCTGAACCTTTTTGCAATTGTGGGCTTTGTTTATTCTGACCTTGTGCTCCAACATGATGTTGTTGGTTGTTTTTCATGCTCACTGCAAATATATTTCTGCTTGTTTAAATAACAAGTGTTGTAATTGTGATTTGTGAATAATTTGATTTGCTAATTTCAAATTTTGTTTTTTGTTGTTTATGTCATTTCAGTTAAACAAAGATGATGAAATGCAGTAAGTTCAAGAACTTTGAATCTAATGAGGACATGCATGAGACATGTCTTGCTGGCACAAAGAGTTATTCATCCTCAACATACAATGTGTGTGCTTCATGGTCAGAAAATATCTGGTCCACAGTATAGTGTTAAAGCATCAAAAGCAAAGAGAAACATGTGAAGTCTCATATGGAGCAGTGCTATGTCTTGAGTGTTCATCCAAAGATGGCATCAGTTGCTAGCATTGGTGGGGGACATTATGATGCCCCCTTCCAAAATTAGATTTACGATGCTGACTGCGATGATTAGATCTAGTGAATCAGAGGAACAAGGGGTTGCAGAATTGCAGTCCTTGCATTCTTTCTGGATGCTTTTAGAGCTGTAGATCTGTAGATGCATTGACTGGTATCGGAAGTGACAATGCAGTTGCTGACTTTTGGACATTTTTGCCTGCGTCCATTGCAAACTTTCATGGATAATTTGGTGCTTATGGGAGAGTGTATCTCTGCCCCCCCCCCCCCCTTTCTGTATCAAGAAAGCCCAGCCTGTTAGTCTGGGCACATGGGGCTTTTCTCTGATTTTGATGATCCAATTCAACATTATTTCTTGCCGAAAGATACCATTCCAGCTGCCAACCATTCTGTCCAACTGCCACTACCTATTGTCCAATGATCAGAGATCCTTTACTTCTGTGAGCCATACCACTGGCTGATAGTGCTGTGGTATGTGACAGATCCGTCCCTAAATTGCAACTTCTGCAGACTGACCAACCATCCAACTGACCACCCGGTTGACAGGCATGCATACCATCCTGCTGGGGATTGTTTACATGGACATGGACATAGACCCTGATGAGAATGACCCACACACTGAGTGTGGGGATAACCTTGATGTTGTAACAGACTCAGATCCCACTATGGAACTGACTGGGTTCAGCTTTAAAGCTGCTCTCGAGGAAATGCATAGTATGTTGCTGGCTTTCTAATGCCAGCCACCGCCAACTGCAAGCCAAACCTATAAGGCCATTGCATAAGGAGACTCAACAGATGAGGACGAACACCGCTCCATCAGTTTGATAAGATCTGCAATTCTAAAGCATTCTTCTTGGAAAGCCATCTACCAGCAATGTTTTCATTATGCTGGTATAGAACGCATTTGGATGCATTTACCACTGAACTTCTGTAATTAGATAAGAACACTGTGGTGAATATGTCTACCCTGCTGTTCTGCAAGGTGGACAAGAATGTCTTTCACTCCAAGCAGACAGTGATCATGCCTTGGAATCTACAGCTAGGATTGTCAAGGTCATTAACAGGACTGCATACCATTCTATGGCTTATGCTCTGACGGCCTATATCAACTTGGATGCTTGCCTTAGCCTGGCAGCACTCAAATTGAACTACCATTTATACTCGCGTATAACCGGGTCCAAATGCAAACAACATGGACCCTAATCTGCCGTTGCATAATGAGCCGGCAGATCAGGATCTATGTTGTTTGTTCTACTGATTAGTCCTTACAAACTGCACAGACCCAGATCTGCTGGCGCATTATGTGATGGCAGATCTGGGTCTATGCAGTTGGTATCAGCTTATATGCGAGTATATACGGCATTTCATGGTGCTCCGTCTGACACCCTTTGGGTCTCCATTCTCTTTTTGCAGTAGTCTAGAGGAAGTGAGGATGCAGGCAGCACAGGAACTTACTCCCAACTGGCCATGCCTCTTGCGCAGGTGTTCAGGCTGAATTAGTCTCAGCCTCAATGGAAAGATAATTGTTGCCAAATAGATTCTGCCCAGCAACATCAACAGTTTTGACCTCAATCAGATTTCAGGAGACAACAGGTCCCTCAGTTTATAATGCAGTTTAATAAATGGAATAAGAAACAATGTTTCTCTTTCCGCAAGCCTCCTAACAACCGCCATTGACTCACCACCCTACCTGTCTGCAGATAGCCTACCGGTTGGCACCAGACTCCTTCATTTCCATCAGCGTTGGATTTAACTATTTTCACAAAACAAACTTGACGATCCAAGTTGTTTTGGAAGGGCTTTAGTTTTCATTTATCCAGCCCCCTTCCTTTTCATCTTCCCCTCTCATGGCGGATGTACCAGCTGAGAGAAAGCTGAATTATTTGGAAGGAGATCTGATTGTTACTTGACAGACATGCAGTGGAGGTTTTATTCAAGGCTGTTACTAATGTCAAAGACCAATAGAAAGCTCAGGCTGATCATTGACCAACCATCTCAAATACATTGCTGCATCGAAGTTCAAGATGGAAATGGCTCGATTAGTCAGGCTTTCCATAAAAAGGAATGAATTTGCAATTAGTCTAAACTTAACCGACGCATATTTCTGTGTTCCCATTCGCCTGGCGGCACATGAATTCCTTTGGTGTGCCAACCGTGGAAAAATATATAGTTTGTGCTGTCCCATTTGGTCTCAACATAAGTCCATGGGCATTCACAAAAATTATCAACTGCATCATCACTCAGTTCCAATCAACTTCGCTGAATGTGACTGCGGCATATCTGTACAGCATTCTTCAAAAACACATTGTAAATTATATTCTGATGAAGGGCAGGAATGATCTCCTGTCCCTTTTAGGTTATCTACTTTATTGTGAACTGGAACAAGTTGGATCTTGACCCATCCCAGCATTATGTCTATCTGATCATGGGGTTATCACCAGTCTCAACCTTGTCTGTCTCCCTCACATGTGTGGTATGGATTATCAAACTCACAGAGTCGATTTCCAACAGGGAGTAGATTGCAGTGAGGGAGTTCCTGTGACTCCAGTGTGCTCAGTGCAGAAGCGGATTTTATTTTCCTTGGCCACCTTTTCATCCGCCCTTTGCAGATGGCCCAGTAGTGCCCCTTTTTGGCCTACTCAATCAGGAAGGCAGGATCACAACAGAATTAGAATTGTTTCTGCATCAGTGGCACAACAATGGTTGGCTTACTGCAGGAATTCCTCTGGAAAAGCCCCAACCATAAATTACATTATGTATGGATGCCAGTTCGTATGGTTGGGGAGGCCACCTGTTACCATGCTTCGACATGGTCGACAGCAAGTGGGGTCTGGAAGAATTACCTCTTCACATCAGCATCAACACTGTTCATGTCTGGAAGGACAAACTTTTCAGGAAAGTAATCCTTATCGTGTTGGACAACTTGGTGGTAGTGACCTAACTCCCCGAATGGGGGTCAGGGGACTGAATCACCCGTACTGTGCGTTCTGGTTAGAAGTTTCTGTGTTCATGCTCCCAGCCAAATATAACTGCACAGATCACATACATTCATACCAAGTGGTCCATTCATCAATCAATCTTCTGTTGGAGTTAGGTGCTTTGGGGGCATCTGATGATAGATCTTTTTGAGACAGGGTAGAATCACAAACTATTCAACTTTGTCTCTCTGGTCCCTGACCCAGGCTGTGGATGCACTAGCAATCAGTTGGGAAGGGTTCCATGCCTTTGACACCCACCCACCCAATATGGTCATAGTACCAAAAATAGTACAGAAACTGTGATGTCAGAAGTGCAAGCTGATTCTGATAGCCCTCTCAGATGGGACAAGTCCTGGGTCAGTGATCTACTTGATCTAGCGAAAGATGTGCTCAGAAAACTCCCAGCAAAGTCAAACCTACTCAAACAACAATGGCCATAGGTATTCCATTCCTGTCTGGACTGGCTCCTCCTTCATGCCTGGCTCTTGTCGAGAGAGCTTTGTGAAGAAAGGAACTAAAACCTTCAGTTGTGGAGAAAATCTCATGAACTAGAAGGCCCTCCATTTTGAAAGCATGCGAGGGAAAATGGCTTATGTTCAGGGACTGGTGCAAAGTCAGCATCATCCCTTTGAGTGCCTCAGTCCCACATCTGGTTGATATCTTTCTCTGGCTGTTTGAGAAGAAAAGGTTTATCCAGGTTGGTATGAAGTGCTACTGCTCCATGATTTCCAACACTTTCAGGTATCATGGTAAAATTTATATTGGTTGTGAAAAAGATATATCAAACCTGCCAGCCAAATTTGACTTGAATAAGCCAAAAACCCTCACCCTGTTTCCTAAATGAAACCTTTCATGGATTTTGAAAGGTTCAATTCAGATCAGTTCGAGACTTCAGCCAGAACCTCGCTGAAGCTACTATTGTACTAGACATGCTTTCTTATAGTCTTAGCTTCAGCACGCAGGGTGAGCAAGTTACATGCCCTTTCAATGGACATGAACTATCTCCAGTTCAGATCATATGGTTCTGCAGTCTTAATGATGCAGTCAGGCTTTGTAACTGAGAATAGGTTGCCATCTGTGGCAGTCAAAAAGGCATCATACACTTCATCTCTTTAATAGATATATTGGGAGAGTGTCCATGCCCTCAAACATTATTTGAAGTGTACAGAGAAAAGTTGTGGAACACAAAAGCATCTGTTTCTTTCAGTGAAGGCAGGAAAAGAGAATATAACCTCAAGCCCTATCATCATGGCTGAAGTGGGTTATACGTTTGGCATACTCTTAAGTCCCAAAGATCTGAGTCACCTCATGAAGATATTAGCTCCTGAGATTAGTGTGATATCTGTGAGCCTCTGTTTCAAATGTAATGTTTCAATCTGAGGCATAATAGAAGTTGTTGGCTGGCATGCAGTCAACCTTCTTGAGTTTTTATCTCCTGAATCTAGCTTTGCAGAAACAAGATTTGAATCTGGTTGGTCCAGTCGCTACTGTCCAGATGACCACCAGACCCAGTTGACATCAGCACAACCTCCTCATGGGCAGTAGTTTAGTGCTTTTGCTGGATTCACCCTGAAAATTTATCAGTTAGAAGAGCTCATTAATTTTCTTTTTAGCGATGTACAGTTGTCACAGATCACGTGACTGTCAGTTGTGCTGCTCTCAGGAGAGCGGGTTATCCTTCATATAGGGAATCCAGCCATTCTTCCCTCGAAGGGGGCCCGTGGTAGAGGTAGCATGCTTAGCATTCTCTCTTATTACAGTAAAACCTGTCTTGAGCAACCACCTGTCATTTATGACAACAATCGTAGTGCACAGATCAATTTATATAAATGCACTGTCATGAGCGACAACCTGCAGAATGCGACTAGTGACCATGATTTTTTAGACAAAATATGCATTTCAACACTGCTGTGAGCAACCGCATTGCAAAAACATACAAACACCACTAACCTTGATTTAATCCTTTATAAATATGACCTCTTAGGAGAGTCTGCAGTCAAAGTGCAGATTGTTTTAAGCAACACTGCTATGAATGACCGTATAGCAATAACAGAGACAAACACCACTGACCTTTATTTAATACTTTGCAACCATGACCGCTTAAAAACTAAAACTTATAAACAAAAATGAACAGAATGAGTCTGGCTACCGGTTTCCTAAATTTTACAGATCATGCAGGTAGTGTCCTTTGTTATACACTGTAAACCAGACTAAAATACATGTCACTAGCTGCCATTGTAGTGCCAAAGTCATATGAATACCCATTGAGATTAACCATTCTTTCTTCAAAGGGAATAGTCATGCACGTACATAATTAGTTCAGATGTTTGTATTGTTTCTTTATCTTTTGTGAAAACCCACACAATGCTGATAATTTCATAATCAGAAATCTTTTTAAAGGGCTTCACTGTAGTGGTCGAGTACTGTACATCATTTGTGTTTGGAGTTGATCAGTAATGCCTGAGGTCTCTGTCTTTGTCTTTAATACTAGTAAATCATAATTGTTTTCCGGATTTGATTGTCATTGTTCAAAGGTTTTGTTCTTTATTGTTTTTTTGTTTTTTTAATGTGGCTGTGATTATGTCCCACACATGAAGCTGTCAAATGTTCACCTTAGTGTGCCAGTTACACTCTTTGTTTATAGACTTAATCCATTTATGTTGTCGATGAATTAAGCATTTGGCTGTTGTCTCCAAATAAATTGATTCTGTTTCTGGATGAGTCAATTATGTCTTTTAATTTCATTCATTGGTGTGTGTGTGTGTGTATATATATATATCTATCTATCTATATATATTTATATATATTCTGTATTTACCCAAAGCCTGATCAAAACTGCTGCAGTTGTTATTACAATTGATCACTGAAAACAATACCTTGATAACAATGGCAGAATCACCAAAGAAAAGGAGAAAAATTCTAACACTGGAGGAAGGAAGAATGTAATTGAAAGAAGTGAAGTTAACTTATGGACAGGATAAATAAATATTACTTCAGTTAATTTTGCAATTCATATGCTAATACATGTACATGTGATCTTCAGATATAAATGTGAATGTTTTATGATGTATATCTATATTGCTAAATACAATTATTTTCAGATGAATGCATGCAATACTTGAATAAAGAATGCACAAACCTATTATGAGAGACCGCTTTGTGTTGGCAGAAGGGGTCTCAAGACAGGTTTTACTGTACCTATTCTCCTAACGTGATCGGTAATTGTATTCAGTTGATACAGAAAATTGTTTAGTAAATTATGGTTCTCCAAGAATACTTACCCGATCCCATTACCATAAAACCTTCCCTGCCTCCCCGTGAATGCAAGTATCCTAGTTGATGTACTGTGCAACTTAAAACCGGTGCCAACTAGCAGTGGTCAAGGGGAGGTAATGGATAAGAGTTTCTTTTCTTGGTCTATGTGGTATATAGATGGAAAAGATGAATTTACGTCTTTTGGGGAGGGCTGGATTCGTGAGTCTGTTTTTCTGATGTTAATGTGATCAAGTAAGTATTCTTGGAGAAACATAATTTGCATACAAATTTGCTTTTCACTACATTAAAATTTAAATTTTTAGTTTAATTTCAACTGTACTATTTTGTATTCATTTTGAAAAGTGTTGTTTCTTAAAAATGCACAAATGGTGGCATAAAAAGTCATTCTAAATAGGTTGACATATAATTTTGTAGAAGATTAATGCTGGCAGACTACCATAAATTCCAAGCCCTTGATTATATCTCCCATGTCTTAAGCCATCCTTTGTGATAGTGCTGTGCCATCGTCCATGTCTATCATGACAGCCCCAATTAGGGCTTTTATGATTCATAGGGGTGACATCACAATTCTACAGTAATGGATGACAAAAAGATAAGGAAGCTGTGAAGAGTTGTTGTATGTGAAACATTTTAAGTTCAAAGCAGAGTAAAATGGCACACATTAGTTAAAATAATTTTAAATAAGAATGTTTAAATATTATATAAATCAATAGAAAATTCAAAAAGATGATTGGTTTTGATAAACTGAAACAAATATTTTTCTTGTCCATCCTAATGGTGTCTCAGTCTGCCATCCATGTATGTGTCCAGATGACTTCATTTAAAATACTTGGATATCCATAAGGTGACAGCTATTACCAGGGAAATATTCACCTGTTGCATGAATTGGTTCAAGCTGTAAAAATAATTAAAATGCATACAGGATCTATTCTTAAACTAAAAATTATGGAGGAATTCTACACCTCCTTCTCCCTCCATGTGAAGAAAAAGAGGAATTTTCTGAATATTGGAGAGATTTATTGAGGAAAAGACAGTAAGGCTTGAAAATATATTGTGTGATTTCTGAACACTTGGTTGACTTTTCTATGCAATTATTTAGAAATAATCAAAAGTCCAGCAATTTTACATCTTGGAATGGACCCTGTGTTTATTCACTATACACATTTTGGTTGTTAATTTGGTGAAGTTAGGTAGTGGGCCAATTTGAAGGTATGATACAAGCTAGGCACTGCTAGAGCTGAAGCGAATATCCAAACATTCAAATTAGAATACCTTTTTGCAAATATTAGAATAGAAAATTGGTATTGAAATATTTGTTTGTTTTCCTAGTGAGTTTGGCAGCATTTTGTAGAAGAAACAAACAAGATTGAAATGTAAACCTTGCAAAGTTGAATTAGTTTGAAAGGGAACAACTTTAAACCGGCTAAATCACCTGAAATTCAAATTCCAACTCACAAGCTAATTACATTGTCAAAATTCTGAATAGTCACATTGCTCAGCTCACAACATCGCCATTTACATTCGCTATCTTCTAGAAAAAATAACGTGTAATATGGCAAGTTGATGAACATGCTGTAAACTAGGGGTCATATCAAAGTCAACAAAGCCTTTACATATTAATCAATCAGAAACTAAAAAAAAATATGTGAACTCTTGTCGGACACTTGTTGAGTCAAGAGCAGTTGTAGTCAATCCCCCCCCCCCAATCCTCTTATCTCGAAAAGTTAGCTCCAATATATTTCTGCATTTGGTCTTTTATTAAATTTTTGAAGTCATTACATAGCTATGTAGTTACCAATATGTTAAAATCTAACACCTATCCTTTTCTTTATTCTATCCTTTTCTCTATCCTTTTCTTTATTTTTTATTTCATTTTCTCTATCCTTTTCTTTATTTTTTATTTTCTTTATTTTTTTTAAAGTCAGTAAGGCAAATGTTAACTTTGTGTCAATAAGATGTTCATGGGCCAGTTTACATGACTTTGGAACATAATCTTTTAATTTCTAGGGGTCAAGGGTTTGCTGTTACAGTAAAGCTTGCTACTCTATTTTTGTTGTGCATTTAGTACAAAATCATACAAGTTATTACCATATTTCCAGTTTGTACATGGATTATTTCTCTTTTTCTTTCCTATGCCTTTTTGACAATGGTTTAACTGTTTGTTGGGAGTCCATCTTACCCATGAAACCAAATGGTCTACTCCCAAACTTGGTTGAGGCAGAGAGCTAGTACCCAGGTACCTGGCCCTGGTAGAGATTACATTATATTGTTTACAGTAGCCACAAGGCAATTTCACACCTATTGCAATGTACATCTTACGTATAAGATGAGGTTAATACCCGTATATGGGTTTCAGTTACAGTAAAAATGTATATGTCTGAATATGAGTTTCCTATGGCTTAGCAGAATATCCAGTTGTCCAATTTGGGCATTTTGTAATTGGTCAAAAAGTCAATCCCATCCGATATGTCATGCATATACTAGGATGATAAATAACAGAGACCTGCATTTAATGTATACAAATTAAATGAAATTAAATTGGCAACTTGTCTGCATTCATTTGATTGTGAACAAAAATAACTTACCAGAGAAAGTTTTGAGATGATCCCCACATTTAACTGATCAGGTAATCAAATTTCTGCCCTTTACCAACTGTCTTCAGCACCAAAGGAACATTTCTGTTTGTACTGTGTTTGAAGATAAATGGAAAATAACACTTCATTTGATTTTTTATTTGAATTCTTAAACAGTTTACTTAAAATCTCTACAAAGTCATTTAATTAGATTTTGATGACTTAGTTCACAATGTTTTCAATGTGGATTGGATGGGGGTGGGGGGAAGAAAGGCAATAAATACCAAAGAAGACAAAGAAAAGATGATGGGTAGAAAAGCGCATTCAAACCTGTCCAGAATGATTTTCTTGTTTTGGCAACAGAATTGTCTTCCAGCAAGCTAATCCTGATTTTTTTTGTGTTCCCAGAAGTGATGATGGAGCATCTACAGGAGGAGAGTAATTGTAGCACATCTGTGGGCCTTGATTTATATTCAGATATCTTGACGGAAGATGTTAAACACAGAGAGCACACATTTGATGAGGTACATTTTCCTTTGCAGTTATTCAGTGATATATGCATGTTCTGTTGTGTAACCAATATAAATGTCATCAGATTGTTATTGCTCATTCATTGTGAAATGTTTATTATTATTATTATTATTATTATTATTATTATTATTATTATTATTATTATTATACAAGAATAAAAATAAAAGGCAATTGAGAACTGATAATTGAGATTACAGTGTTACAACTATGACAACTCTCAATGACTTTACCTTGCCATTCATTAATTTTGTATGCAGCAAGAAGGAATTGAGGAGTGTTACAACTCTAGGTCTTAAAATATGTAACAGAAAGAAAGTTAAACCAATAAAATTAAGTAAAATCAACAAGCAATTTATTTCCAGACAATGAAAGTGAAAATTCAAAAGAAACACTTACAATTTGTGAGTTAAATTCCAAATAATCCTAATATTCTAATCACAAGTCCAAAATAATAGAATGTTCTGAATGAATTCCAATAGCCTTGAATGTACTGATGTACCACAAAGATGTAATCCAGAATGTATTTGAATGAGTTCACATAAATATCCAAATCATGTATTAATCCAAAAGTTAATGATTATTTTAGTACTTCCATTGAATATTGTAAAAAAATAATTCCTCTCAAATTATATCTTATTTCAACAACACAACTGTAATTACTAAAATAGATTCCTTACAGACTGATCTTTAGAACCAGAATTCTAGAATAGAAATGAATTTGTTTACCGAAATCTGTATATAAATACACATGCCTACATGACCTATGTCAAATCAGAATACGAGTGATTCTAATGGAAAAATACTGGCCTACCTGACATGTCACAAAAGTCTAATTGCAAAATGCTTATGAAAATACTGGCCTACCTGACACGTCACAACTTACAAGCATGGACAAAAGTTCAGTATGTATTTTGAAATAAGCATACAACTTACAATCATAGGCAAAAGTTAAGTATATAAACATAATATGTAACGAGATTAAAGTTTCTTCTATAATTATTTAATTAGCTGTATTCCATTTCATCTTTAATCAGCATGATGTGATATTTTTGTAGCAGAATACTCCAACAAACTTCCATGATTCATTTCATGAAACTCTCAGCTTCTTAGGTGTTCTATTTTCATTATGAGAATTATATCCATTACCTGTTTCTGTTTGCCAGTCTTACGAGAATCAGGCTCATCAGCGGCCTTGTGCCTGGTTCCAAAGAAAGTATCTAAAGTTGCCATCAGAAAGGCACACACATGGTAATAATTTGAAAATAAAATCATATCTGTACATGACACTGGAAAACAGCTGATTTGATGTTCCATGGATGTTCTTATTTCTCTGACAAACGAAATGAGTAACATTATAGGGAAGAACAGTGAGAAGTCCCATATCTTGGCACTTTTTTTCTAAGTATGGTATTCAATAAAATGTTAGTGTTCCACACATCATGGAAAGCTATGAAAGTAATGTACTTTTTAGTGCTTATTGAAGTGAGGATTCAAAGCACACATGCAAGCAATTAGTCGATTGATCAAAGCCATGATAATGCACTGACAATCAATGTGTTTAATATCCTTATCTACTAAGGTCTGACCTATGTGATGTAATATAATCCCTTTACAATCACTTGGACTATTTTTGATAACCTTAACATTACACAGCTAACTTGTTATCCCCTCATGCCACGTTTACACATCATGAGGTAGTACTCTACATCCGAGCTCTGTAAAGTCAACATCATCTATGATACATCAAAGCAGGTGATATTACAGAAAAAAATAAAGATGTAGTTTTACAAAGATACCAAATAATGTAGACATTTTACTCGTGTTAAAAAATACTGCGGAAAAAACAATTTTTTAGGGCTGATTTTTTTTGGGGGGGGAGGCAGAAAATTAAGTGCTTCGGAACCAGAGTTTGTGTCTGGATTTTAGACTTTTTGGCCTTAGATCTAAAGCAGACAAGTCCAAACTGCACACAGACCGATGAACCTTTGCAAAAAGTAGGATATATTTGAGATTTGGAGTAAAAAAGGACCAAGACATGAAAATCGTGGGTTCAATAAGCCCCATTCCCTCCCCCCCCCCCCCTGTCCAATTTTCACCCTTCTGCACATGCACGGGTGAAATAGCCAATGAAAACAACTTCTTTTATACATCTAAGAATCTGGCTAAATGAAAATCTCTCAGAAACAGATGTGTTTGGATGCAATCAGAAGTTACCCCAAAAATGTGTTTCCTACCCCCACTTGAGGCAAAGATTAAAAGAATCTCCAGCAAAAATGTGTTTCCTACCCCCACTTGAGGCAAAGATTAAAAGAATCTCCAGGGGACAATGAGTTAATACTGGCTTTGTGGAATGGCTCAAAGAACAGACAAATTTGCCCCAAAAAACCCCAAACTTGTGTAAAGAGGACTTGAATATCCTGACGAACCCTGATTTGTGAGGGGCTTGTTTGTGTAGTTAGAGTCCTGCTTGACCATATTGTCCATCTTTGCATCCGTCTGTCCATCAGCAATTTGGTTTACACAAAATAACTTTAATGGGAATTATTGGATTTTAAGTAAAGCTTAACAGGGTCTTCTTTCCTTTCTGATAAGAATGTCCAAGAAATAGTCATCAAATTTGGCATGCAGCTTTCAGGACTCGAAGAAAATGTCTTTCAGACACAGGCTTAGGGCAAGAGGCTTTTAAAAAAATATCACTTGCTGTGACTCAAATTCCACTTGCCCCAATGGCCCAAATTTTTTCTGCTATTGTTTTGATACAGCTTGAAGATTGCTATACTTTAAATTAAAACAAAAGAAACATACAAATGCTTTCAATTGACTCATCAGGGCTTTACACGTTTTTTAAAAGTCATCATGCCCAGCTGACTGGAAAATTGAACTTGTCTTTTGGAGATCTGAGCTTGCTCCAAAATATGACAACATAATAACACAGCTAAAGTTAAAACATTAGGTAAAATAAAATATGCTATGTTTTAAGGAAATCTTGTTATATTTTTTTTACAAAAAAATATACAAAGAATTAAAGTTATCGAAAAAGATCTATGTAAATAGATCAAGTAGATAGATATGTAGAGGTGAAGAAAAGGGTTTGATGATGATATTTGGATTAACATCATTTGTACCCAGATACTGGAAGGAAGGGTAAGAATGCCTGTATAGTTAGAAAAGCAAAGACATATACATGTATATAGATAGATAAATAAATGGATGGATAGATAAGGCTTTTGGAAATATGTAGATTTGAGAGGGGGGGGGGTATGTAAAAGACCTTGAACTGAAAAAATTAAACAACTATTTTTCTTTGAAACAGTTTCATTAGGTTTGTTTGTGGAAAGTTCATCAGGTTTCTTTTTTTTGCCTTGATACACTTGCAGACTTTTCTCTTCAACTACATCAACAATAATTAAAGCTAGACTTTTTATAATGAGTTATTTATGATTTGAGAACACTTATTTTTATCTGTTTAATATCATTTATGTTCCTCCTGTAATTATCACTTAAACAATAGATGATAGACACTGCTTGAGGGTGCTAGATTTTCAGTACATCGATTGCACTAGGATCGATAACTAGTGGATCTATTTGTGACAAGGTGGAATGCAAAAATCACAACCTGTGTCTCACCATCCCTGGATCCGAAAGCCTAGGCAGTCGAAGCTCATTCCATAGATTGGAACGACTTGGAAGCATACGTTTACCCTACAGCGTGTGATTCCAAAGGTGCTACAGAAAGCAAGAGAATTAGAGTGTTGCATCATCCTGATTGTTCCACTCAAGTTGGAAAAATCATGGATAAACAAGCTGATAAATCTGGCAGCAAAAATCACAAGGAAAATAGAGAATTTTCTCATTTGCTCAAGCAAGCATGATGGCAGGCATTTCATCCGAATCCCAAGTTGTTGAACCTGCATGACTGGATCCTATTAAACAAGCCCTCAAGAACAAACAGTTCTCACACAAGTAATGGAGAGAATCGCTCAAGTGAGAAGGCCCTCCACTTTGAAAGCATTCGAGGGGAAGGGGAGAATTTTCTAACAATGGTGTGAGTGTAAACACATTTCTCTGCTTAAGGCATCGATACCCCAAATAGCTAACTTCCTGCTTTAGCTCTTTAAAGAGAAACAGTTAGCTCCAATCACGATAAAGGCTATCGTTCCACAATCTCTGACATGCTGCATAATCACGAAAGATATGATATAGGACAAAACAAAGACCTCTCTGATCTTATGTTGAACTTTGATTTCACATTCCCAAAGCATTGGCTCTGTGTCCAATCTGGAGTCTGTCATGGACTCTAACCGGGCTGAATAAGAAACTGTTGGAACCACTCAAGAACTTCATTGGTTCACCTCTTGTATAAGACCTGCTACCTACTTGTATTGGCTACAGCAGGCAGAATCAGCGAAATACAGGCTTTGACAGTTGACCCGAACTACCTACAGGTCAGATGGGATGGATCAGAATCATTCATGATGGCCACTGCTTTCATTGCCAAGAACAGGTTCCAACTCGGGTGCAATCAGCCCTTTGTGGTGAAACCTCATTCTAGCATAGACCCTTCAACTCTTAAAACTTTCCAGTAAAAAACTGTAACCAGGCTACATTTCCACCATATGGTCAAGTTACAATTGAAATGAATAATCTCCATAAACATATCCAGCACAGCCTTGTTCGTTAAAAGTACAGCAAGGAATTATGAGTCAACATACTGCTCAACATCATGTACGATGCGCTGGCATTACTGTCATTAGTGTCTATGTCAATCACTCAAATTCATGTATAGAACAAAACGGCATGGATCAAGATCAAGATCCATTATATGATGGCAATCCTACAATGTAAGATGTAAACCCTGATATGTATGATTTGGGGGGGGGAATCTTACTGTCATAACAACCAGCACTGCGTACCTCTGGTCCCCAGCATCAACAGGGGAACTGAAGTCTAAACTTTCAAGAATATCAACTCACATAGTTGGCAGCTCATATTGACACTGTTGCACAGCTTAAGAGTCTAATTGCTTTATTCGTACTGCACTTACTCTGATGCCTTTATCCTTACTTAAGAAAATCCAGGCACAATCAAGTGGTTGCATGTTGACTGCCATTTCAGTTGTTTGAAGAGTGATGGTAGCCGAGTAATACTGAAATCAGTTAAACTAGGGGTGCAATGTCTTTAACAAAACGAGTATGTCTAATCACATTCAGCTGAATGTGATTAGACACAGTCACTTTGTTAAGAAACTTCTGTCAGTTCAACCAAATTGGCATTCCTTAGCTACCATCGTTTGCCAACCAACTGAAATGGGGGTCTGCAGCAGCAACACTGTACAGGTGCAAAACAGGTAATTTCTACATTTCTTGGAAATAAAGCATGCATGATTCATGAAAATTTGCACCCAATTCTTATTTTTGGCATTTTTATGCCCACACAGATTCAACAATTGTGCACAAAAGTTTCAATTTTAGTGGGATTTTTACAATTACCGGTATGTAGATCAGAAAGAGTTAGAATACAGATATAGTTAAGGAGCAAAATCAGACCTGTATATGCATATAGACAGATAAATGGATAAGAAGAAAGGGGTTTGGAAATAGCTAGATTTTTAAGTTAAAGAGAGAGAGAGAGAGACCTTGAACTGAAAAATTAAACAACCAATAACAGAACTGCGTTAATTTAATTTTAATCATGTTGTAATACATAACATTTTCCTTTATCTAGTTTTCCACTAAAGTTCAGATGATCATGCAGATTTAAGTATCCATCCAGTAAAAAAAAAAAAAAATAAGGTAAAAATGAGTCATTCACTAAAATATTCCATAAATGTCACTGATTTCACTCTCTGCTTTTTTTCTGGGGTGTTTTGTGTCCACTCGGGTCTGCTTCCACTTTCACATTAACAGTTATCATCCAGTCATCTTGAAATCGGCGACATGCATCAGCAGCCAAATTTCGAGAATGATTTATTTTTTTATCTATTTAAGTGTTTGCCAAGCAGTAAGTATGTATCGGTCTCCTGTAATTACCACGTGAACAATATATCATAAACACCGCTTGTGAGTGCTACATTTTTGTTACATCAATCAAGCTTTGAATGAAATCCTCCCGGTGGTTAATCATTAGAGACGAGTGACTTTTGTTTCCAAACACACCTGTCAAAGAAATCTCACGAGTTATGTTATTAACAATTACACCTACTCACCCTAAAATCAGCAACATGCATCAAAACAATCTTTGACAAGCCGATTGTTTAAAGTCTGCAAGTTGACCAACTGCCCGAATCCAACTTAGGACATGAAAGTCTGTAAATATTTATGCCTTATTTGTCCAAACTTGCTTTAAATAGTAAATAATCACATTATCATGACTTTGCGAGAAAATTTGAGACTGACCTTGAAATTGACTACAAGATGGAAATTACATACCACAGTTCAGAGATGAAAAAAATTGGCCAGTTATGTAGAAGAAGAATGTGGTACACATAAACACTAAATAAAGGTACTAATACATGTATATGTACTGTGATGAGATCGCATGGTATCAAACATGCAGAACGTAAAGCATTACAAACTTTTAAAAAAAACCTTGTCAGTAAAATAGCTTGCACAGACCTTGTGTTTTATGTATTTTACCCAGAGTACTGACATTATATAAAATTTCTTGCATCTCTTTCTCTCTCAATTTTTGGGAATTGTCCGCAGGCAAGTGCCTTGCAAACTTGGGCTTGCCCAAGCTGAATTTGAGCTTGTCCCAGGAATAAGGGCAAGTAGATTTGTAAATCCCTGGATTATGTTGTAATAGTAAAACAAGTTCTGTAATAAAATTTATTTCTTGGGAACAGCTAACAAGTTCAGTTCATCAGCAATTCCTCACGTGACTAGAACAATTAACCTGGAAATTAACAGAAAAAAGAAGGAAACAAAATTAAGATAGTGGTTTTCTTGACACTACACATTGGGGTACTTGTTTACCGAAAATAAAAAGGAAATAGATCCCATCATGGATTTCAGTGAGTAGAAAAATGTTATAAAAGTACTTCACATCAGAGGATTTCTTTAGGAAAAGGAATAAAAAATGAATGCAATCCTCTATTTCTATGTCTAGAAAAATGTAAATAAAAAGAAATATAATTTTAAAGTACAAACTTAACATGTCCAGTAAAAAGAACGTTTTCAAATTATTTAAACAATGCTTTTAGACTATGAGGATTGTAATAGAATACCAATAACCATTCTAACTTCCACAGTAATAAGAGAAAATACTCCACCAATACTACTAAATTATTATTGATGGCCAATTGGCCATAATAACCCAGAGGCTCTACCAGTACTTTTCCATGTTTTTGTTAGGAAATATGATTGTGTCAACAGTTTGATAGATACCGGTAAGACAGGCTTTCTTTTTGGTTACTAAATCTCCTATAGTGTAAATACTCACTCTGATGGTACTGAAGATGCCGGTATAGCCATATACTTTCTGGCCAGCAGACTTGGGAGAGGGAGCTCTACTGCAGTTGGCTTCTGTTTCTCACAAGTTTTCTCAGGCTCCTTCTTAACTACTAAATTAGTCTCACATACACGTCAGCTTCTCCAGCAACAATATATGAGCTTGTTCCCTCTTTCAGAAAGAAAACCCATTTCTGATGTGGAAGGATTTAAAGCACAGGCCATCAGAGTGACCTTGTCATTCTCTTCTGTGTCTGTTCTATTCTATATTTCCTCCCTCATTAGCTTCTTCACCTTGTTTTTCATTGCAGAGCCTCCCTCTTGATCCTGTATATACTTGTCTATTTTGACCAGGATAGCCAAAATCTTGTGCATAGTTGGGGATTTGTCTGCATAGACAGTTGTGATAGCTTTCTCAAAAGAATGAGTTTTAATCAGCTACTCTACTATACCTTGCTCCTCAAAATTATACGCTTAGTTCTTAATAGATGTCACTGCATTCTTACTAACTGCTAAATCATTAGCTAATCCTAGCTGGTGTCATTGATGAGCTTATGGCCAACAAACTCTCTGCTTGATAACAACTTCTGCATGGACATAAGGTGGTCATTAATACTGGAGATCTAAGGGCAAAGGGTAACTAGCTTCCTTCCCTTTCCAACAATGTGGACAATCACAGGCACTGCTTGGTCATTTTTCACTATGAGATTCATCCAAGGTCCATAGCAGCTAAAACTTCTCCATTGTAATTTATCAAAGCTTTTTTCTCATTGGTAGCATTGTCAGTAACTGCAATGGCTGTGGGTAGTAACCATTCACTTTGTGTTTCTTTTAAACTGTTAGCAATGTTCACCACTGTAAGGTTACCTTCAAATTTCTTTATCTCCCAGTCTGAATTGATAAAGTGAGCTGTGTACAGTGTTGTAACTTTCAGTATTACATCTGATCCAGTCATCATGTGTAATTGCAATATCATTGCAGGGATTGATGTCTTCCTTTACCTCTTCTTTCATCTCCTGTTTATTCTTCTACATTGCACTCATGACCGTATTCTGGCTTGGTAAAATTATACCTAAAACACAAATAATGGTAGGTTAGAAACATAAAAATATAATTTTAGGAACAAAAATAGTAATGAAAAGGGAAGAGATCTCACATGTTTTAATCTAGTTTTAAAACTGATCTTATGGAATTGGAACTGTTTAAAATCAGTTACATATTTTATGATGACCTCATCTTAATTGACTTTACAAATGTGTTTAAAATTGTGGAAAGTGACAGCTATTTTATATATAAACCAACAGAACCAACAGAATGAAAAACATTGAGTGAGTCACTTAGTACTTATGATGATTTTTATTATTAAAAAAAAGTAATAATAACCAACTGCTGGATCCAAAAGATTGACAAACTTGCAAAAGAGTGGATGGTCAACCAAGCTCAGAGGCATCACTTTCCCCACAAGGAGTTTGAGTAGTGTGTCATCAAGTTCAGTTTGTCTCCCAGAAGATATTCTTCCTTGAGGCAATAGACTGTAAACTGTGGATAACTTTATTTTATGTTGATAGTGGCATAGGCGGTTGGTTTAAACAGGCTAGCAAAATTAAAGGACATTGTATCAAACCTTATCTGCCTGATATTGATAAGTAGAATATTTATCAAGCGAGGCATATGAAAAATTAGTGTTGCTAATTTTGCAGTTCAAGAAGGTAGAGGGGTGCACTGAAGGGTAGAGGGGGGCTCACATTGGGGGCAGATGGGAGGGGCTAAGAGGGAAGAGAAGTAACTTCTCCCTAAAATTCTGACCTAGTTTGAGCCCTGTAATCAATTGCTGGCTTGTGACTTCTGTTAGCTTTAGGACTCTGGTTTTTGTATGTATTGTGTATTAGATCTGGTTTATGTATGTATTATGTATTAGATGTAAGTACATCGGGGTGAACATATTTTGAGTCTTGTTTAAATTTATTGTCTCGCGTGCTTTAAGTTATGGAATAACAAAGTTGTCTTTTTTTCCAGTGATGACATAGTAGTATTGTTGATGATGTTAAGATTGTATGTTGCATGTATTGAAATCCATATATAGGTACATCACAGTCTTGTTTGTCCATGACATACATTTAGTGGAACCATTATTATCCCACGACTTTAGGATCAAGCATGGGCATATTGTGATACCCTCTGTCTGTCCCTCTGTCTTTCCATGACTTCATCTCCTAGTCACTTGCTAAAAATTTACCAAACTTGGTAATCTAGCCCATATCTTAACCATCAGCAAGAGGGGGTCTAATCTTTGACTCCATCTCCGGGGTTCACTGGGAAGTCGTAAAAGATGTTATGTTCAAAATGTCAGTGACAGTAACATTTCTGAATGGTTCTTCACCAGACTTTGTACATACAGTCATAGAAGGAAGACACTTGATACCTGTAATGTGTTTTTTGGGTATGATCCTTTGGCCACAGTCTCGCTTCCCCCAGGGTGGCTGGGTAGATGGGCTTGGGGGTAAAAGTGTGGACTTTTGCCACGGAAGTAGCTCTAGTTTATGTATTTATGTACTGACATGTATTTGTATCTATACAGCTGCAGAACAAGTTTGAGGAGGTGCAAAAGAAGATTGCCAGTCTTGAGAATGAACTGGCCACCCAGCAGACCCTGGTCCAGGAGTACTCGAAAAAGAACTTTACCCTCCAGTCCAACATCTCCAGTCTTTTCATCACTGCCAAAAGGGAGCTCTGCAGGAAGGACAGTGAAATTAAGGAACTTAGGTAGGCACTAATGTACTCAAGGTACATGGAAATATAGGGGGGGGGGTGTCTTTCTTGCCTCACTCATCATGTTTTAAACTTTATTATATATTTCAGTATGGATGTTGTGTTGTGAGTGATCTGTTTACATAACAGAAAAATATGTTGGGTTTTATTAATAATGTGTTCTTTTTATTAGATCACTTCTACAAAGTAGAGGGGATCTATTACTATACATCTTTATATTTTCATCTATATATTCAGCAGTGTAATAGCATACATATTGGTACATCCTCATTGCATCTCAACTACTCTTGCCTCTCAAGTTCAGAAGTCTATATTGAAGAAAGTTTGTTGTAATATACCCCACAGAAAATGGCTGAAGGAGAATTCTTGTCAGCACAATTATCCAGAAATCCCTTGACCTATGTAAATAAGGTTAGGTATGCAAGTTTATGTTCATATATAGATGACCTGATTAGATTTTTGAGCCATCTAATTAGTTTTAAGCTTTACTGGTCATAAACCAGAAGAGCTTATGGGATGACCTATTGTCTGTCGTCTCTCTGTTTGTCTCACAAGTTTGTTATTACTACTCCTCCTAAACTACTTGGAAACTTTACCTACACATTCATCCCTAGGCCTACTTGGTCCTAAATGAGAGTGGTGCAGCTTGGATGTCCAATATGGCTACACAGTGGTCATCTTGAATATCTTATTATTGCTACTCCTCCTGAATGAATGGTCATATAATCATGGGGTTTTCACTGAAAGACTTCTTATGGTGTCTAGTTGGTCCAAATTGAAAAATGGTGCCAATTTGACATCCAATGTGGCAGGCCACAGCAGCCATTTAGAAAATCTTATTGCTACTTTTTATGATGTCTAATTTGTCCTAAATGAAAATGGTGCAGCTTGGAAATCCAATATAGTGTCCATTTTGAAAATCTTGTTATTGCTGCTTCTTCTGAATGGAGGGTCATATCAATACGATGTTTTCACTAAAAAACTTATTATGATGTCTAGTTGACCCTAAATAAAAGTGGTGCCAATATGACCTCCAATATGGCCATCATGGCAGTCATCTTGAAAATCCTATTGATACTTCTGAATAGGAAGTCATATAAATATGGGGTTTTCACCAGGATACCTATGATGTCAAGATGGTCCTAAATAAAATGGTGCCTATCTGGCATCCAATATGGCCACCATAGTGGCCATCTTGAAAATCTTGTTATCATTACTTCTTCTAGATGGAGAGTTATATTGACATTGGGTTTTTCACCTTAAGATTTCCTATGATATCTAGTAGGTCCAAAATGAAAATGGTGCTAAGCTGACCTAAAATGGGGCCACCTTGGCAGCCATCTTGAAAATCTTATTGCCACTTCTCCCATCTTCATTAACCAAGGGTTGTCGATCCACTTTGTTCCACATCAACCCTTGTCATCTTTAGCTAGCAAAGATGTTCTTCTCCAAAATGTCAAATCATATTGACATCAGATTTTCACCAGTAGACTTTTTATGGTGTCAAGTTGTTCCTCAATGAAAATAGGGTCACCATGGCAGCCATTTTGAAAATTTTGTTATCGCTACTTCAGAATTTAAGCTCTTATTGACATGGGGTTTTACCAAAAGACTTTTTATGATATCTAGTTGGTCCCAAATGTAAATGGTGCCAATCTTGTTATTGGTACTCCAAAATGGATAGTCATATTGGCATAGGGTTTTCGCCAAAAGTTGTCTAATAATGTCTAGTTTGTCCTGAATGAAAATAATACAGATCTTACATCCAATATGACCATTACAGCAGCGGAAATGGTTTCAACACTCAGTTGTTAAAAAGATGAAATGGTCTTATCATGATTGCCTAGGAATTCTTTTTGGACAGTAGAGAGTCAATTCCTTTGAGGGATTATTGCTGTTAGCTATATTAGCTTTATTCTATGATATTCCTAAATAATGCTCATTACACCTCCAACATGATGGTCATGGTAGCCATCTTGAAAATTATGTTGTCACTACTCCTGAAGGTGTGGGTTTATCAACATGGGATTTTCATGAAAACACTACTCACTATATGTAGTTGGTCCTAAATGAAAATGATGCCAATGTGACCTTCCAGATGTTAAAAATCTCATTATAGCTGTTTGTTCTAAAGAGATAGCCATATTTCTTGCAATATGTAGTTGTTCTTATATTAAAATGATGCTGATCCAACCTCCAAAACATGTGCCTTGATGGCTATGCTGAAAATGTTTATATGGCTACTTCTGAATGGATTGTTATATCAGCTGTGTTGGTACGGTCCAGGGATCATTCCAAGGGAGGAAATACTCATGTGGAGAGTTAGTCCTCCCCTCCCCCAGATGAGGGAGGAGCAGCACCCTCTCCACGCCCTTAGCCCAGTGATGGTGGAAAGTGAGTTGCACCTCTAACCCCATGGGGGAGGAGCAGCACCCTCTCCAAGCCTTTATCTACGTGATGGCAACAAGCCGATTGAACCGTCTTGGAAGGGGAGAGCAGTGATCTCACACTATAAGTTCTGAGGAGGGCTCCTTCATCAGATCAGAGTCACCTGACAGGTCCATGGTCTTGTCATTTGACTTTATAGCCCCTTCAGTGAGGGGACAGGGATTTGGTTGAGAACCCCCCTTTTGCCAAGCTACTGATCAGCACAGTTTGGGACAGAGCGTCAGCTTACACATACCAACCCCTCTTAAGAAAATTTCTGGCAGAATCTCTGTTCTTATGCCCAGTTAATGCCTTACAGTTCTATTTGGCCACTTTGAAAGGGAGAAGAAAGTGTGGGAAGCATCTTTTCCTTCCTCTTAAGGACTTTATTGATATTTTGGCATCCACTATTTCCAGGTGGATTGTTTTCACAATCAAGAACACTTATCAGTCCTTTACTGAGAGGGACCTTTCATTCAAGAAAATTAAAGCCCATGAATTGAAAACTGTTGTTGCCTCATGGGCCTATCTAACTCGTTTGTCATTAGAGGATGTTATGAGAGCCACATTTTGGCAGTCACATACTACTTTCTCCTCCTTCTACCTTTGGTCTTTGACATGCCAGAATGAAAGCATATTTTCTATGGGCTAATAGTTGCAGCACAAAAGTGGCCCAAGCTGATGCCAAGTTACTGTAGTGGACATTCCTACTGTAAGGGTGAGTATATCTTTTTTATCCCAGTTTTTGAGGCAATCAGTCTCCCACCGCAATGGCAAATTCAGCAATGCAATGGTGACAGGTTATATATTAATGATATTAAAATGTAGTTTTTTTGGCAGGGTAAAACTAATTTTAATGATGTTATACTTAACCTGTCACTATTGCCAGATTTCCTCCTCCTACCCAACTCTGATGTCCCTAAGAAAGAGGATGGCTACTGTACATGGACCTATGATGTAGGGGACAGACTGGGTCTCTATAGTTCTAGACATTCTGGAACTTTCCATTTAATTGGAGGATACAATTTTTTTATATGGACGAGTGTAATTTCTGTCTCAGAAAGGTAAGCAATGCAATAGCAACAGGTAAGTATTACATCATTAAAATTAGTTTTACTTCCCCAAGAAAACTGTATTTTCAAAAAAAACACTATCATCATATGTAACTGGATCTGAATATAAACGGTTTTTGTCTGAAATCCAACATGGCACAAAAGTGGCCATCTTTAAAATCTTGTTATTGCGGCTTCTCTTGCATTAATGGTTCCATTGATATTGGGTTTTCACTAAAACACTTCTTACAATATGAAATAGATTCTGAATGAAAATGTTGCAGATTGACCACATACATATCTGCACTGTTGTGAAGGAGTTGGAAAACCAAACCTTATTGACCTTGCGATCAAGTCAAAGGTCTTTGCTTGCATTTCTGTACTGCACTGAGCTTATGAACACAGTGCCTTGTACAAATAAAAGTGAATTTTGACCAGACTTTGTATTTAGTTGCATTCCAGTAAACAAGTTGATAATCTGAACTCGGATTGATTTTAAAGGCAAAGGTGTTTAGCTGTACTGGCTTGTGAGCATGAAAAGACGAACAAGTATCAAAGGATTTTCATCAAACCCAAGTTCGGGATATAGTTGAAGAAAACCTGCAACGATTCAAGTTTAGTTGCTTGTTTGTTTTTTTTTTCCACAAATATAATAATCTTAGATTCCACCAAATTTAGCACATGGGTATATCTTGACATTGTTTGAGACAGTTAAATTCAGTGATCTTCTATCCATGATATTAGGTTCAGGGTCAAAGATCATGACCAAAAATTGTGCACTGCACTTTCAGGTTTCTTGTGATCATGCTAACTTGAACACAAAGAAAATATTTTGTTACCAAATTTGGTACTTTAGAGTTTCACAAGAATATCAGAAATGGTTCAATATGCAGCAGTTAAAAAGAATAAAAGGACAGAAATGGACTTCTCTGTCTTGAATTCCTGGAAATTCTTTTTGGCCAGTAGAACATCAATCTCTTTGAGGCACACTTGTTGGACTCTCTTGACTTTGACTATTTTTTCTACAGTGGGGGCATACATGTATTACAAACACAAATCAGATTCTTCTATGTTTCAGAAATTCTACACCACGAAGGCATTGGATTGGCACAAGGCCACCTGTCACAGAATTTTCAATCCATGGAGAAAAAGGTACTAGGTCGAATCCGGATTCTGAAGCTAATGCTGCCATATTTTCCTCACAAGCAAATAAACCACAAGCATGTGAAGATGCAGCATCTCCTATCTCCTACAGACTTAGAGTCTTGAGTCAGGAAGTCTGCAAAACTGACCTTATCCTGTCTTCTAGTCCTTGCAGTAGAGAAAACAGATCATATAGGAGAGAAAACAGATCCAAAGATAGTGGGAAAGATCATCCACATAATAGGACTCCTAGGACAGATGAGTTTAATGAAGTTTGTGATAGTTTCAGCTCAGGCAGACTAAAATCCAGGGTCAAGAGACGGTTATCAGATGAAGAAATACAAGATAGAAGTAAACGCTTCAGGCATGAATCAGCAAGAGATGCTAAGTATGATTGTGCAAGAAAGCTTGTTGAAAGAAGTAAGAAAGATATCACTCGTAGACGCGAATCAGTTGAAAGGTCCTTATCTAGTATTAGAGCTAATATTCAAAGGACAAGAGAATTAGAACAGGAGAACAAACATAAAACAAGAAACTCCGATACAGACTCTGATCGACACTACCATTGGAAGGAAGATAGGGTATCTGGTAGAGGTAGAGACAAAAAAATAGGAAGGGATGATTCAAAGTTTAGAAAAGTTCAGACTCATTTAGAAAGTCATAGAAAATCTGATAGGTCACCAGAGAGAGAACCTGAGAGAGGACCTTCAAAAGTTGTTGACCTAAGAGAAAAACTAAGATTAGCTAGTCGGCAGAAAGAAGTGGTGGTGGAAAATACTGACAGAGATACAAAAAAAACACTAGTACAAACGCCTGATAAAGATTTAAAAGGAAGAAATCATAAGAGTGATGCAAATGAATTATCGGATACAAATAAGACATTTGTAGAGAAAAGCAAGTTATCTGGTGATTGTGTTACTGTTAAAAGAAATTCCAGACAAAATGATGATCGTCAACTTAGAACAACAAGAAATTGTAACAGTTCTGAAGTAGATACAGTTATTTCGTATGCGGAGGAGTTGATAGATAACTCTGAACAATATGATGATAATATAAAGGTCAGTGTAACTTGTAAAGTCTACAATGGAAAGAGATTAAGAGAAGATGTCCTGTCAAGTCAGTTTGAGAATGCTAACAAATCAGATTCTTTAAACAATACACGTGAGTGTGTGATAAGTGAACAGTTGGTTAATGTTGAGAAAGACTCTGCTGCCAGGACAGCTTGTAAAAATCATATTATTCATCAGAAAGAGAAAGATTTTTCTGACAGTCATAAAGATGCACAAAATGTGAAAGGAGCAGAGATTCATGGATCGAAGATACTTCAGCTTGAATTTAATCCCAATTTAGAATCCATTAGAGAAAGTTTGAAGGAAGCTTGCTTTAGTTCTGACCATGCCAGTACTGATAATACTGGTGAAGCTATTGGAGAAGAACATAACAATGTAGAACAACTTTTGGTGATGAATTCAGAATCTGTAAATAACAAGGAGATCATGATTAGATTGCATGAAATCAGCAATACTTCAGATGAGGAGAATAAAGAGAGCACAGATTTAATAAATAAGGAGAATAAAGACACCACATATTCAAATAAGGATAAAAAAAACACCACATATTCAATTAAGGAGAATAAAGGCATCACAGATTCAGGTAAGGAGAAAAAGTGCAGTACAGATTCACTTAAGCACAATAAAGAAAGGTCAGATTCAGGTAGAAAGAATAAAGACAAGACAGATAGAGAAAATCTAAACAAGACTGATTCAAATAAGGACCATAAAGACAAAACAGATTCCAGTAATGGTAAACAAAACAAAACTGAGAAAAAGCTATGTACAAAAGATTTTTTAAGGAATGTCGGAGCTGCCTCACCTGATCAGCAGTCAGATAAGAAAGGTCAGGCAGAGAAACCTTTGAATAACAAAGAGCATGGTCAGGATAGGGAACAGTTCAGTGCTAGTACTGCTAAGAAAGAAAAGGCAAGTATCTCGGGAGAGAGAGTTAAGGAACTTGATGATGCAAAATCAAAAACTGCTGCAAAACTAGATCAATCTGAACAAACTTGTGGAGGTTCAAAAGAAAAGCATCAGACTGTAGCGCAGTGTAAAGACACTGTTAGAGAATGTCAGCCTCTCCATAATAAGTCAAGCAAAATAGATAAAGCATCAAGGGGTAGACATGATTTAGATAAAGACGTGCCTTCTGATGTACAAGAAGTTACATCTATGGCCAGTGAGAATTTGAACAACAAAGATACAAATTCTGCAAAGGAGATTTGGCATAAGAAGAAGAAAAAGAATGTAGTGCGGGAATTGGAAAGAAGAACCAGTACAAGGAAGAAACCTGCCAATGTAGTGAACATTATCATGAATTCTGCTGATGTTAATGTGGAATGTAATAACGGAAAGTTATCCAAAGATAGAATTAAGTCACCAGATAATTGTGCCGAGTCAGTGGAACTGAAAATATCTGTAAGGAACACAGAAAAATGTTTTGAGACTAAAGAAAAAAAAATTAAGAAAATTGACATCAGAGAGAAGTCTGCTGAAAAGAAAGGAAAAGACAGAAAAGAAGAAAAAGAAGACAGCAGATGTAAGAACAAAGAAAAGGGAGGCAAGTCTCTTAAAACTTATGTAGAGTGTAGAAAGGGAGGGGTCGATGTTGAGAAAAAAGAAGCAAACAGAAAAACTTTGAAAGATGATAAGGATGTCAGACTAATGTCGACAAAATCAGAAGATCCATCATTTAATGGGAATTCAAATACTCTTGTGTGCAGCAATAAAACAAACTTGGTGGAGAATTCAGCTTTTATGTCACAGAGTCCTCTCAAAGAGAGAGCTAGTGCCGATAATTCTGTTGTAAGTGAGGCTTTTATATTCACTCAAATGATTTCAGTTGTTTCAAGTTCTGATACTCATCAGCGAGAGATATTAGAAGAAAGTGAGGTACAGAAGTCAAAGAGTAACGGTGGATACACTTTTTCTCCTGAGTTAAGTGAGAGTGATAAAACAGACAGGATCCTGAGTGGATGCAGCACCCCAGGAAACTGGGGCAGCCAGAGATGTTTCGTCACAAGTGAGACAGAGTATGAATTTGACTCTGACAATCAGAGTCCTCATCAAGGAATCTACACCTACAGCCCTGGATCCAGGTACAACAGGCAGCTGTCTGTCAACAGGAGTGGTACAACTCCACGAAATCTGGTCAGCAGCAAACCTAGCTGCTTTGCCAAGATTTACAGTTCTGAGACTGATGTGGCAAAAAGTGATAGGACTGATTCAGGACAAAGTGGTGAAAAATCTGAGGTGAATTCTCAGGAGACTATAATATCAGAAGATGTTGAAAGTAGCCATTCAGTTGATTTAATTGATTATGTATCAAAGCAGATAGAGGTGGAGATAAGCAAAGCTCCAGTCAAATCACTTCCCATCTTACCAATTCAAAGTAAGCGGAGTAGAAACTGTGTTATCAGTAGCTTCACCAGTATAGACTCTGCCAAGAGACCTGATTTTCCTAGGAAGATTCAGAAACCTAGCAGCAATAACACCAACCAATATGAAGAAGTTGTGTTTGATCACACAGCTGTTGCCAGTATGGAAGGCTACTTTCCTAAAAATCCAGATGAGAGTGCAAAGAATAGCTATCGTTCAAAAGATGAGGAAAAGCCAAATACTGAAAAGGCAGATGGAAAAACTTGTGAAAAATCTACAGAGCAAAAGTTGACAACAAATGCTGGAAAGAGATCAGTTCATAATACAAGGAATAATCATAGTTCAGTGAATAAATCTACCAATAAAACTTGCACAAAGACATCTACTGCATTGCCTTTGAAAAAGCCTGATGCAAAAGCCTCTGAGAGTGAATCTCTACTTCATAAGAGTACTGGTTATAAGACAAAACAGATGGAGGACACACAAACATGTTCCCAACATAAAAGCAGCACCCCACTGCTTCAGTCAAGTATAGAGTTAGAGAAAAGAAGTGAGAGAGCCAATGAATTTGAAAGACCAAGGGAGACAAGTACATTGCAAATTTCACCTGTTATGAATTCATACCCTGCTGATAACTCTATGGAAAGCCCTCATTTGAGTGTGTCAAGGACTTCAAACATATCACAGATATCATCTAATAGATCTGGATTACTTCGTGATCTTCTTGGAGAAGTGTCGCAAGAAATTTTTTATCTTGAATCATCAAAGAAGAAGAAAGCTAGGAAGGAAATGAGTATCGAGAATTCAGAAGAGAAAAGACTTTCAGATTCTTTGCTTAGTATTGGCAAGAGAGATAAGGCATCATCTAGCTTGAACTCATCATGTGATTGTAGTTGTTTTTCAGCATCAACTTCTCTAGATGAGTCTCAGAGTCCTGATAAATCCTCAGGGACAAACCTTGTATCAGAACCCTCAGAGTCAATTTCTAGAATTAGCGGACTTACTTTCTTGTTTGAGGATCTTGATGATACGGCTGATTTAAACAAAACCACCTCACATGAACAATTTCAGTTAGAGAAGGAAGGTGAAGTTGATGGCAAATCTATGAAAGAAGAAAATACCAAGAAGATTTCCAGTCCATCGGTGTCGTCTTTCCAAGCTGAAAATGGGTCTTGTTCAGAAACAATTAGAAGAGACCTAGAAGCCTGTTTATTTGGAAACATGAGCTCAAGTTCAGAAGATTCTCAGTTTTCTCAAAAAACTGACATGAAATGTGAACAGGAAAACGAAGGATTCAGCAAGGTTGACAAAAATCCAGGTGTGAGTGGTTCTGAGATAATTGACACAAACTTATTTGATCAGTGTAACTCTGGAATCAATTTGAGTAAGTTCAATTCAGAAGAGAATAACATGATTATGTCTACATCTAGGGAAGATTCTAGTTTTGATATATATGCCTCAATCTCCAATACAAGTACCAGCCTGTTAAAAGTGAATCCCTATATAATTGAAGACGAGATGCTGACATTTGACATTCCAGACCAATCTCAGTCAGATTCTGTCCATCATGCAATGAGCCTTTTCTCTGATGGTCCAGAAGGAGATAAATCTAGTGCTGTGGAATTCCCTTCAAGTGAAAAAGTCTTTGCAGGCCAGATCAGATATGACTCTTCACTGAACAGAAGAAGTGTAACATTAGAAGAACATTTGATGGAGACAATTATGGAAGAATCACCGGGGAAAGGAGGCAGCATTTTACAGCAGAAGGTAGAGGGGTCTCAGAATAATAATGTTGTGAAGGACTTTTCTGTGAAAAGAAGAATTCTGTCGAGCCCTAGCCCAGTTAAGCAGCACAAATCAGTTGTTTCTCACCATCAACTAGTTACTGAGGATTTTTCAGCCAAATTTGAGAAATCTTCTTCCAGACCAAATAGACAGCAGAAGTCAGATGATAACAAGAACCAAAACATAGAATATCCATTCTTCAGGACTATATCATCACGAAGTATCAGTCCAGTCAAGCCATGTGCACAGTCATCAGAAAAACAATGCATCCCACTCAACATGAAATCTCCCATGAAGCCAAACAATAGTTCCATTGATTGCTTACCCAGAGTCAGATCACCAAAGAAACACAACAGCCCAGTCATTGAGAACATTATAGTGAAAAACTTCAATGTTTTACCAGGATCAGGTTCTGCTCAGCTAATAGTATTACCTAAGAACTCTGGAAATGTGACAATTCACTCCCACATTGACATTATTTCTCCTGGAATAAACAGCAGTGCAAAATGTAACCTCAGTGTGGAAAGAGAGAATACTTGCTCAAATGATAAATCCATTTTTGAACACTCTGGCATTGAACTTCACTCGGATGTGAGAAATGAAGACAGAGTGGTGATGCCTAGTAACGGCCTAGTCCAGCAAAGTCAGACATTGGGCACTGTGATGCAGAGTTTAATCAGTGGTGATATCTCTAGCTCTCCTGAGAAGAGTAGTGATGAATATACTCCTAGAAAACATAATTCAGCAGACACTTGTCCTGGGAAGAGCAGAGAGTATATTAAAACTGCCACTGGTGACAAATTCAGCAAAAATGGTCACCCAGTTATTGTCAGAAAATCTCATCTACGACATAATCCTAGTCCATCAAAATCTGCGACATCTCTGATTAAAGCAATAAACAACACTTCTGTCAAGCCAAGTACACCAGGAGAATTTGATTCAGAGAGGGGAACTAAAGCAAAATCTTCAAGGACGACTGAAAAAAAGACCGTGATAGTGTCTGATGTGCTACATATGCAGAAAAATCATAGTCCGGTGAAAGTTTGTCACATGTCCTTTCAAAACAAAGAAATGATTGAAAGCACTCAGTGCTTCTTAGTAAAGAACTCAGAAAGCAAAACTGAGCCTGGTATGCCTTCATCAGAGGAAGAGAGCACAAAATCTAATAGGAAACAAAGCTCAGCAGAAAATTATGTAGAAAAGATGGAACAATGTTGTAGAAATGAAAGTCATACAAAAAGTAATGAGGGTAGTAGATCACCTAGAGGAAAGATTTTATCAACAAATACCTTAGAAGGTACTGAGAATTCCAGACATTCAGTAGATAAACCTGCAACGAGTTTTCCACAAGTTTTAGTGAACATCAATAAGGATATTTGTGAATCGCAAGTGGAAGTTTACACTGAGAATAAGTTAAGGAGTAGAAGTAAAACAGTATATTCGGAGTCACAAAATAAAAGAAAAACATGTACAATGGAAAATAGATCCGAAGGACATGATAAGACATTTACTAATGCTGAAATTTTTACACAGGATCCGCACACAAGTTCACCACATAGAAAGAGAAAGGAAAGTGTTGTAATATTTGGAAATGAGCTTAGTCTTCATGCACCAGAAGATTCGCTATTAAATCTTGTGGATCCTGCAAAAGAGAAGATGCAGCATGAAAAATATTCAAAGATGAGACTGTCGAAGCAGGCTGATAAAGGTCCAAATACAGAGTCAGTTCCAGATATTGTTTCCAAAAAAACAGTTAGAGGTAAAAAATCCAGTAAAGAGTCACCTGAAATGGAAAATAATTCAGGCAAAACATTCATCAAGAGAAGAAAGTCTGATTCCAAAAAAGACTCGCAAATTAGTTTGACGTCACCTTGGAAAGAGCTGCGCAGGTCACCAAGAAGATCCCAAATTCATTTATCTCCACAGCTATGTCGAGACAAGGTTGTAGGGACATCTTCAGCAAGAAAGAGAATTCTACATTCACCAGACAAATTTTCTGATAGTAAAAGAGCTAGGATTTCTCTTAAGAAGAAGGATAGCTTGGCAGAAAAACCAGCTGATAATACAGTTGCCAGTATTTCTCCAAAGAAGAAGAGCAATTTGCCTAAAAATACAAGTTATGCTAAAAAGCTGAAGAATTCGCCTCAATCTGGAAATGTAGGCAATAAATTGGAAACATCAGACCAGTTCAGTGAAGGAAGATCTAAGGTTTCTCCTTATAAGAAGAGTGACAAAATTTCAACATCACTGACTGCTGGTATGCAGTGCCGGACATCTCCAAGGATAAAGAAGACCAGGCTGTTGGAAAAAGTTTTCAAATCAGAAGACTCAAGATCACCAAGGAAGAACCTTCCACCTAAAAATAGGAAGAGTGAAAATGCAAGGGAAAATAATGAATTTTTTGCTGCACGAGACAACAAAGATGCAGAAAATAAAATAAGGTCAGGTCTTCAAGAGTCATCTAGGAAGATAAAGTTAACTCCGAACAGCTTTGCAGAATTAACAAAGAAAGATGAATCACCCCAACCAAAAAGAGAGATTCCAGTCCCTGTAATTACAGAGGTAATTTCTACTAATGTCAGCCAGCAAATACTTCAAGCAAATTTAGAACAGGTGAAGTCAGCAGACTTGATGCCAAGGAAGACCAGTGTACCAGTAACAGAAAAGGAGGACAAAAATACTGAAATGGAAGACCAAATCACTGCGTCCCAAATTCAACCACTTCCATCCAGAACTGTTAAGGAACATCAGGAATTACTAGAACCAGCAAAGAAAAAGAGAAATCTTGAAAGATGTTCTATTATGGCATGCAACATCTTTCCAGACGAAGTTGAAACTAAACATACAAACAATGAAAGAACTTTTACAAAAAATACAATATATGTTGAGATAAATTATAATGATGATGCTGAAAAATTGGACAAAATTGTGCTTCGTAGAGAAACTGACTCAAAATATGATAAAAAACAATTAGAAACTCTGTCAAGAGCTGAGAAAATGGAAAGTTCAAAGGAAAGGACAGTTGATTCAGGGAGGAACAGACATATTGGCCCAGACAGTCTGGACAGAGTGGAAAATGATATGTATGACTCCGGTGGCCGAGGTGAGAATAAAGTTGGCATGAAGACTGATCGTGTTAAGGTGTTAGTAAGTGAAGAGAACTTAGTAGTTGGAGAGGAGGAGAGGACTGATGTGGAAGATGATTGGGACTCTAGTGGTGATGAAAATGTGAAGAAAGATGACGTACAGCACAAGGAGAAGAATGATTCTGATGAGACAGATGAGAAGAATACCCCTGATACTTTTGCAGTGAAAAGTGAAAGTGATAATGATTATTATAATGATTTTGATGACGATGAAGAGAGTGAAAGAGTGAATTTAGGTGAAGGAAAGGAATTGTGTGGTGATCGTTATGATGATAATTCGGATGAAGAGGATGACTTGGAGGAAGGTGAAATAGGGTTGGACTCGGACGATTTTCTGCTTGAAGCACTGCAACCAGACAAAGATACATGTGCTGATGGATCACAAATTACTTCTGAAGTGAAATTGCTTCGGAAAATTCAAGAAACACAACAAAATAGTTTAAGCAAGGGAGATTTGGCAAGGGAAGAGAGAGAAAGAAAGAAACTTCTTCACCAGTCTCTTTTATTAAACAAGGGTTCATATCAGAGAAGCAAATGGGAAAGGAAGGATACTCATTCAAATAGGAGACAAGAGTCTGTTCTTGCAGATAAGAGATTAAAATCATCACTTAGATCAACTAAATCTGAGAGAAAAAATTCACAGAGAAGGTCAAAATCACTGTCAAAATCAAGATCTCCAAAGCAAAGGTTATCCCTCTCAAAATCAAAGTCACCATCATGTGGGAAACAAAATTCACAAAGAAGGTCAAGGTCAAAGTCAAGATCTCCACAACGAAGGTTGTCAGTATCCTCAAAATCGAAATCTTCATCAAGTGAAGTTCTTGATAGACATTCTATATCCTCCAGATCAAGGTCAAAAGATAGGCATCTGTCAAAAGATAGGCATCTGTCAAACGAAAAGCATCTGTCAAAAGATAGGCTTTGGTTAGGGTCCCAAAAGGAGCACATTTCACCAAGGTCCGGAGGGTCTAGGAGACATCGGTCTAGAGATTCTCCACGATGGAGGGTTTTGACTCCTGAAAAACAGACACCCAGATGGAGAAAATCTAAAGAAATATTGTCTTCTAGGGGTAAATCCCCAGTGAGGTTCTCTGGGTCCAGCAGGAGAAAACTTTCTCCACATGAGCATTCCAGGAGAGCATGCGAGTCCAGAAGAAGAAGATAGTAAAGTTTACTTTAAACAGATTTGGAAATATGGTTGACAAATGATTATAGAGTTATTGATTTGCTGAGGATGCATGTGCAAAATGTTGCATACAGTTTTAAATGAAAATATAACTTTTATTTGTGTGCATATATATTTTTTTTCAAGATGCAGTGCCTTGTAGGCATTCATTTTGAAATAGAGCTGTAAATTTGTCTATCTTGTCTTGCCAACTTCATTATATAATTTAAGATAATGACATTACTTTTTAAGTGTTTCGGTATGTAATTGCAGACTAAATTTGAACATAAAACTTTGCATATAGCTCTATCATCATGTTTTGCCAATCATAACTTTAAGTACACACAAAGCAGATTGATCATATTCTAGGTTTGTGCTAGAATTTTCCATGTAGTTGCCAGATTTTGCCCCCTCAAATACTGATATTTTCAATTATCTATTGTACCAGAAAATGGCTGCATTAGTTTTCTGTTCTGGATCTGGTGCCTATTCAACTGAAGTCATTACCCATTGTACGCTGTATTTTCTTTCTTAATTTCCTTCTTTCTTTGAAATTTTAATTTCAGACCTACCGAAAAATTGATTTATTACCAAAATATACATTTTTGCATGTAACTTTGTTTAGAAATTTAGTCCCTTACATTACACTAGCAGACGTCATTGACTTCAAGGCAAACATCTACAGACATGTTTAGGACAAGCTTATAAATTTTCAATTGGCAAATATACTGCTTTTATTGAAATGAATTGTCATCTCAAGATTTTGATCCGTTTTGTCATTTTTTGCAATTGCTAACACCAATATAGATATTACACTTGTGCAGGTGATGTAGGGTGCAGTAGAATGTAGTTAAGTGACACAAGCTTGTGTAATAATCTAACTCTGGCTGTGCTACTTTCACCAGGTGTATGTTACACTCTGGCATGAGTAGAGTCTGCCTGGACAATTTATGGACTTTTTTTTATATTCATCTCTATCCCTAAGGACTCGAAGAAGGTGGTAACTCCAGGGTTGCAAATCAAAGTCTAATGCATATTGTAGGTTTGGCCTTACTCTGCATATAATAATGGATATTACAGAGTGTAGTGGGGAGTAAATCAGTGGCAGCAACACACTCATCAGCGGAAAATGGTCAGAACACTTTGTATTTACTGTAGAGTCAGTGCTAAATGATAATTTCTGGTAACAAATACTCTCGGGCAAGACAGCTAAATGAAATGTTGATGCTGTTTTAATGTTGACATGTAATTCGTTCAGCTCAGCTCACGAATAATACACAAGTCTGCAGCTTAGTGAATTTTCACTTCAGCGTCTTTAAAGAGAGCTAAAATTAAAACATTTGTTTTGTACATAAACACAATTTGTATTGACATGCAGAGCAACACCATTCATTCAACACATGCTGAAGAAGAGTGATCTTTGTACATGTAATCTGCCATGTTGGTCCAGGAAGTATGGAAAAGTCCATTTGTGATACAGCACTGAAAGGTTATGGGAGCCATTGCATGCCACAGGTAAACTAAAATCGTCTACTCAATTGACAAATAATACCATAACCAGACATTAAGTCAAAATGTAAACTAGTTTAATGAAAACTAGATGATGTAGACAGTTTGTTTACCTGTGGCACACTACGGTTCCCATAACCGCTTAGTCCTATATAAAAAATGGACTCCTCCATAACTCCAGGACCAACATGGCAGATTACATGTACACAGACCACTCTTTTCCAGCAGTTATCAAATGAGATGTATTGCTCTGTATGTTCATACAGATGGTGTTGAAATCATTCATGCACGAAATTAATTAGGTAATTTCATCTACATTTTGAGATGCCCACATGAAAGTTCACTGAGCTACAAAAGCAGATATCATTCGCGACGCTGTGCGCGCACAATTTTTAAAATGAATAACAGTGGTCTTTCTATATAACTTCTGGGAAGTCATAAAAGTTTACAGTTATATAGGTAAGGTAGCCTTGTACTCGGGTACATTATGTAGAATAATATAATTCAATGAGTATAATTAGATCCATGACCATATCTGTGTTACATCACAGACCATGTTATACTGAGGTGCTTTATAGTGAACACTGTGTAGACCCACATCTACCTACACATTATGACATGTAGGTCTATGCTATTGGCACTTTGGTAGACATTGCTTGTGAGCAGACATGGTAAATCCCTTTTTGAATCAAGATAGTGTGTAATATTGGCATTAGCAAAGTATGCATCTTGTGTAGTCACAGTTAACAGTGTCATGGGAAAGCTTTTGTACAGTAATTTTTTTCTAATGTCATCAGAATTTATTCTTCGTCAAATTTAAATCTTGCTTCAAGTTGTTCATATTACAGTATTATTTCTCCTCAATAAAGTTTTCTATAATGAACCTAAAGTGCTCTGGTCATGCTTGCATATGTCATTAATGTTGACAATTATCAACCTTTAGTACTCTGAAAAGTAAAAAATAGTGGACAGAAATGTTGACATTATATGTTATATGCTGTCATCATTTCTGTTCAGTATTTTCAAATTTGACACTTTGGTTTTTACCTGTAATCAATGCCTTAACATAAATGTTTTACACAGCCATCTGTGAAATTCAAGTTTGCCATACGAGTTAAGATTGTTGTTGAAACCGGTTGGAGTAATGTTGCTAACAATCTTTCAGAGATTGGGTCACTTGAACACTTCAAAATTTATACAAAAAAGCCAACAACTTCATTACAAAAAGCTCTCTCCCACCCCTAGGTTTTCTCAATGCCCAGCAGGGGTGGCATTCCCTTAATTTTTTGGAGGTCCCTTGGTAACTCACGCTCTTGTTTATAGTGCTTTGTTGTTTTGTTTTTTACCCAGTTGTGCACGAGTTATCGAGGGAGAGGTGTAGCAAGATTTTCAAGCTGACTACTATGGTGGCCATATTGTATGTCTGAGTGCCACCATTTTCATTTAAGACCAACTACACATTATACAAAGTCTTTTAGTAAAACCCCCATGCTGAAACGATCAGATAATCAGGAGGATTCTCAAAATGGCAGCAGTGGTAGCCATATTGGATTGTGAGCAATTCCATTTTTGTTTAGGACCAACTAGGCATCATAATAAGTCTTTTGCTGAAAACGCCATGTCAATATGACATTTTGTTCAGGAGGAGTAGCTATAACAAAGTTTTCAAGATGGCTGCTGTGGTGTTGATATTGGACATCAGATTGGCACCATTTTCATTTAGGACTAGCTAGACATAAGAAGTCTTCTGGTGAAACCCCATGTCAATATGACTTTCCTTTCAGGAAAAGTAGCAATAACAAGATTTTGAAGATGGCTGCCACATTGGACATTAGATCTGCCCCAATTTCATTTAGGACCAACTAGACATCATAAGAAGTCTTTTAGTGAAAATCTCGTTATGATATGACCATCCATTCATGAGGAGTAGCAATAGCAAGATTTTCAAGATGGCTGTTATGGCCGCCAGATTGGATGTCAGAGCGGCAACATTTTCATTTAGGACCAACTAGACCATGTGATGAATGTGTGTAAAGTTTGATGGAAATTCTATAAGTAGTTTAGGAAGAGTAGCAATAGCAAACTTGTGCTAATGGATGGAAGACGAAAAATCATCATAAGCTGTTCTGGTCTATGACTAGTAGAGCTAAAAACTGCCTCTGTCACTATGTTCCAGTGACCACTTAAAGCAGGGAGAAACCAATGTTTGGTTAGAAACATCTTGCTACTGACCATGCAAAGCTGGTGGCTGTTATATACATGACTATTTTATAGGAAATTTGCAATGGGGGGGGGGGGGTATTAGAATCGCCATCGTGACTGGGTTATCTCTATATAAACGTGACTGTTAGAACAGGTTTGACTGTATATTTAATTGATTTTGCATTGTGACCCAAAGGCTCACCATCTGAAGGCAGTTTAATAAGTAGGGTTGGTGGGAGGAGCGGGTAATCAGTAATAAAGTGTGGAACTTTGTGATGGTGAACTGTCAGAGTTGTTGTAGTTTTAAAATATGAGTTTGTTTTGAACTTAAAAGTCAATTACAGATTGCATTTTCTCTGTTGCATATTTTTGTTACTGTTTCATTTGTCAGGAACAATATCTTAATGGTCAGACATGTTAATTTTTATTACATCTAAATGTTTCGTTCATGGCAGCCTTTGGTTTTGGTTTGGTTTGGTGTTTTACGGCACAGCAACACAAGTAGGTTATTTGGAGTAAAGTGCCTTGCCTAAGGACACACCATGGTAGCTGACCTAGGCTGGTCCAATGGTTGGATTCGAACCCGCACCCTTTCGGTCGGGAGTCCGGCACGCTAACCACTGAGCCACCGTGGCTCCATGACTGCCTTTGGAATATGATATTGCAATATTGCTCCGAGTAAAATTAAGCAAAATGCTCAGTATTTTGTAAATGTTGGGCATCTTTAAACCGGAAAAGTTCAATGACTTTTCTTTGGAACCTGCCTGCAGAGAGACAGGATTACTTTGTGTTGACATCATTGGCATCAATAACACCTTGCACCAAGTCAAGTTTTACATGAATCTTTCCTGGCAAAGTTTTCTAGAGGGGCTTTTAAGTTTTGCTCTCACAGGCCAGGCACAAGTTTTGGAGGAATACTTGTATTTTTATTGGAAAAACTTTTTGAAAGAAGTAGTTATCATTGAAATAAGAGGAAAATCAAAGGAATTGCACATGTTCCTTATTGTGGCTCCTTTACAAGTTTTCAGAAAGGTCACTTTTGTCTATCTTTTTAATATTTATTATAAATGGAAAGATATATCACAAATCAATGCGGTATTGATAGCAGATTTACTTATACTACCTTGAAACTCTGAAACAACATCATATTCAAACGGTGCAAAAATAGCAAATTATTTTGTTTTCTTTCTAGTAATTGTACTAAATATCAATTGTTGCTGTCAGTGCAATAGGTTTTACCACAGTGCAATTCATAGGCGTTATAATACCTGTCAACAACTTCACAATTCTAAATGCCTTATTAGTACATTAGGTTTTACCACAATACAATTCATAGATATTATAATATCTGTCAACAACTTCCCAATTCTGAATATCTGATTAGTGCAATAGGTTTTACCACAATACAATTCATAGATATTATAATATTTGCATACTCAACATTTCATGAAAATCTTTCAGCTGTGACAATTTGAATTCGAATATAATATATAGTGGTTTGGTGATGGACATTAAACCTAAATGACTGACAAGCTTCCAGTGTGCCTCTAAATCATGTGAAGCCTTGCACCTTTAGCAGTGATAGTACTTGTCGGAGGTCCATAGGTGTCTGCACGTGTTAGAGCTTGCTTGGCATAAGGTGATACATTAATTAGTGACCTGGTGACATACATTGTTGTCAGTGATCAATATTCATAACATTCTGTTCACATTTTTAAGCATTGTTATGTCACATAATGACAATATTGACACACAACACTCAAGAATGTCACATATATATGTCAATGAGTATCTTTTTGAGTTTTAAGTTAAGTGTAAAACAATTTTTAAAATATGTTCATTATACATGAAATTCCTGAAGCTTACAGTCTAATCTCAGTCCAGTTATGTTTGCACTTCTTGACAATTTAGCTGGTTATCATCACATTTATAGGGTACTGATGATTATGTGTATATCTTTATAGAATTTGTATTTCATGATAGTGGAATTGTTTCATCTGACAATCTCTGTAGTGTGAAACAGAAATGCTGTTGTGTACATTTGTAAAAGTTGTATGTGAGCTATATTTACATAATGAAAATGTTTAAGTTGTTTTAGTATCATGTTCTTTTATGAGGTAATGTTTTTAACATGCATGATCAATACAATTTTTATTTATAGATAAAAGTATTCAGGTTTTAATTTTCTGCATGTTGAATTGAAATTATTTTTCTGTAAATGATGTCTGGATGTCTAGACCTCTCGCTCTCTATTCATCAGCCATCATTTCTTTTTGTCTCGTCTGCAAAGCATAGAGAGGTCACTTTTCTGACGGCATTGTCGGCAGCAGCATAGGCCTCATTGTTAAGGTTCTTTCGTGTAGCTTCATTTCTCTGACACTTGTATTTACAGGCATGAAACTTGATGGGTGCATTCTTCTTACTCGCATATTGGCATAAATAGGTCAAGGTGACCTGCTTTCCAAGCTCCAGTGATTATGTTGCTTTTAGCTCACCAAGTTGTAAGACCAAGGGTGCTTATGGTATGGCCCAGCATTTGTAATGTGTCGCCCATCATTGTTTGTGCAGCATCCATCTGTCAGCAATTGTTTGTTACCACTCTGGAGTCCATATTTCTGCTCTGATTTCAATAAAACTTGGAATATGGATATATATCATACAAATTTTAGATGAGTTTGATAATGAGCGAATACATGCATATTAGTGAGGTGATCTTGCATCTCATTGGCAAACCTTGCTGCCACTCTGAAAGCCTTATGTCTGATCCGATTTTGATCAAACTTGGAATATATGCTTATGTCATCAAGATCTTGGATGATTTCAATATTGAGTGAGATGCATGCATATTAATGAGGTGATCTTACGTATTATTGGTTGAGCATGTTGTCACTATGGAAGTCATATTTCTGATCTGATTTTGATCAGACTTGAAATATGGTCTATATCATCCAGATCTTGGATGGGTTTCTTAATGAGCAAGATTAATGCATGTTAATGAGGTAATCTTGCATCTGATTGACTTACCTCTCTGGAAGCCATATTTGTGATACAATTTTGATATGACTTGGAATATTAAGCGTATATCATCAAGAGCATGGACAATTTCGATAATGAGTGACATCCATGTATATTAATAGGGTGATCATGTATCTGATTGGATTGGCATGTTACCACTCTTGAAGTTCTATTTCTGATCTGATTTTGATAAGCTTGGAATATATGCTTATATTGTCAAGATCTTGGATAATTTCGATAGTGATGAGGATCCAGGAATATTAAGGAGGTATTGTTGCCTCTGATTAGCTCAGTTAGTTACCACTCAGGAAGCCACATTTTTTATATAAATTTGATTAAACTTCAGATATAGGCTTATAGGATCAATATCATGTGAATTCGATACTGTGTGGGATCCACACATATTAATGAGGTGATCTTCCATGTGATTAGCTGAAATCATTAAGATCTTGGGTGACTACAATTATAAGCAGGATCCAGTCATATTAATAAGGTGATTTTGCATCTGATTGATTGAGCTTGTCAACACTTTAGCAACTCGGTTTCTGACCATATTTATTTATCAGACTTGGTAAATAAGCTTATATCATCAAAATATATAATGTGTTTTATTATGAACAAGATCTTCACATATTAATTAGGCAATCTTGCATGTGATTTACTGACCTTTGTACCACTTGAGAGACTATTTTTGACCCTATTTTATTCAAACTTGGTAAATAGGCTAATATTAAGATGTTCACTGATTTTTATCATTAGCATGTACCTATGCATATTTATGAAGTGATCTTGCATTTGATTGGCTGAGGTTTATTACCACTCTGGAGTTTTTGATATTGATCAAACTTGGTAAATAGGCAAGTGTCACCAAGATCTTGGTTGAGTATGATTATGAGTAAAATTCACACATAATGATGTGACCATGCATCTGATGGTCATCATGGTGGCCATATCGGAAATCTTGTTATTGATACTTCTCTTGAATGGATAGTCATACTCACATAGGTTTTCACAAAAAGACTTATTATGATGTCTAGTTGCTCCTAAATGAAATTAGTGTCAATATGATATTCAATATACCCACTACAGTGGCCATCTTGAAAATCTTGTTATTACTACTCCTGAATGGTTGGTCATATTGACATGAGGTTTTCACCAAAAGGTTTCTTATGATGTTTGGTTGGTCCAGAATGAAAATGGTACCAATCTCACATGGTTGCCATCTTGAAAATATTCTGAATAGATGGTCACATCAACATGGACTTTTAGGTTCTCTCTGTCCTAAATGAAAATGGTGCCAATCTGACATCTGCCACCATGGTGGCCATCTTGAAAATCTTGTTCTTACTGCTCCTAAAAAAGACGGTTATATTGACATGGGATTTTCACCAGAAAACTTACTGTGATGTCTAGTTGGTCATGAATGAAAATGGTTCCAATCTGACAAAGAATTGTGTTATTGTTATTCTTCCTTAACGGATAGTCCTATCTACATGGGATTTTTATGCAAAGACTTCTCACGATTTCTAGTTGGTACTGATCTGACATCCAAGATAGCCCCCATGACCATCTTGAAAATTTTGTTAACACTACTACTCCTGAATTAATGATCGTATTGATATGGAGTTGTTTCACTAAAAAACTTATCTAACAGACATCCAATATGGCCACCATGGTGGCCATCTTAAAAATCTTGTTATTGATACTCCTGAGCATTGGGTTTTCACTAAAAGATTTATTATGATGGCTTGTTGGCCCTAAATAAAAATGGTGCCTGACATCTAATGTGGCCACCATGGCAGTCATCTTGAAAAACTTGTTATTGCCATTTCTTCTGAATGGGCAATCATATCAACATGAGGTTATCACTAAAATACTTCTTATGCTGTTTAGTTGGTCCTAAATGAAAATGGTGCTAGGTTTTTCCACAATTTCAAGGTTGACTACTCACTCAATTTAACTCTACTGGTTGTAAATCCGAAGAGTTTATGGGACAGCCTGTTTTCTTTCATCCATTACCACAAATTAGCACAGGTTATTATGACTCCTCTTAAATTACCTGGAGGATTGCCATGAAACTTTTACACACACATTCATCCCAAGATCTAGTTGGTCCTAAATGAAGATAGTGATAGTACCACTTCAACATCCACTATGGCTGCCAGAGTAGCTGTGATAAAAATCTTGTTATAGCTACTATTTCTGAACGGATGGTCATATCAACATGGGGTTTTCACTTCCTAAATGAAGTACATGCCAATGTGACATCCAATATGGCCACTATAGCAGTCATCTATAAAATCTTCTTGTTGCTACTTCACCTAACAGAAAGTCATAGTATGGGGTTTTCACTATAAGACTCCTTGTGATGTCAAGTTGGTCTTAAATGAAATTGGTTCTGATCTAACTCCCAATTTAGCTGCCATTTGAAAATCTTGTCGTTACTCTTGGATGGATGGTCATATTGATATGGGGTTTTCACCCAATGACTTATAATGATGTCTAGTTTGTACTAAATGAAAATGGTGCCGTTCTGACATTAAATATGGCTGCCATCTTGAAAATCTTGTTATTGCCACTCCTAAATGGAAAATCATATCGACACAGGGTTATCACCAGAAGATTTTTTATGATAGTTACTTGGTCCTAATGAATATGGTGCTGATCTGACCTCCCAGTATGGCTGCCTTGGTGGACATCTTGAAAATCTTGTTATTACTACTCCTAGATGGATCGTCATGTGTACATGGGGTTTTCACAAAAAACTTCTTATCATGTCTAGTTGGTCTTAAATGAAAATGGTGCCTCTATGACATCCAGTATAGCCACCATGGCAGCCATCTTGAAATTCTTGTTATCGCTGCTTCTCCTGAATGAAAAGTCATATTGACATGGGGTTTCACCATAAGACTTCTTATGATGTCTAGTTGGTCCTCAATGAAAGTGGTGCCAGTCCTACATCCAATATGGCTGCCATGATGGGTGTCTTTAAAAATCTTGCTGTCGCTACTCCTGAATGGATAGTCATATTGACGTGGGGTTTTCACCAAAAGACTTTCGATGGTCTTAAATGAAAATGGTGCCAATTACATCCAGTATAATATGATTTTACTCAAACTTGGAATATATGCTTATGCCATCAAGATTTTGGACTGTGTCAGTAATGAGTGAGATAGATGGATGGGGGACCTGTGGTAGCTCAGTTGGTAGAGCATTGGACTCGTAATCCAAGGGTTGTGTGTTTGATATCTGCCCTGGTAGGCTGCCTCAGTGTGTCCTTGGAAAAGGAAATTGGCTACAATTTCCTTGTCATGATACAGCCAATAATGTGTTAAAAGTGTCATAAAACCCCTAAAACAGACAAAAGGCATATTTATGAGGTGATGTTGCTGAGCTTTTTACCACTCAGGAAGCCATAATTCTGATCCAGTTTTGATCAAAATTTGAATATTGGCTTGTGTCATCAAGATCTTGGGCAATTTTGAAAGTAAGTGGGATCCATGCATATTAATGAGGTAATCTTGTATTTGATTGGCTGACGTTGTTACCACTCTTGAAGCCACATTTTTGATCTGTTGGGTTTATTAACATCGAGATCCAGATGACTTTGATTATGAACAAGAGGCTGTGAATAATAATTATGCCTTTATGTGTAGAAAGAATTTTTATAAGGATATAATAAAATAGGTAAAATCTACATGATAGAAAGTTTGGGAGATAGTTTACATAGGATGTGTTCTGACAATACTACACAAGCCTGCTTAGTGAAATGATCAACTGTTCAGTAATGTAAGCAGGTGAGCGATATCGGGCCCACTTGGGCCTCTAATATGAAGTAATACAGGGTCAAATGTTTATGGTCACATTTTTTTTATACAAACTGCCTTCCCTCAAAAGGTGGATCATCATAAAGTGTTTTAATTGAATTCACATGAAAAACTTGTGTCTCACAGTGTAGAAGTCTATACACTTTTCAAGAATGTGTTCCACTGTCAGTGCACACTGGCAGGGTATTCACCCTGGTCCAGATTCACCCTTCAGGAGGTGTGCATAAATCAGGTATGCGTGTCCAATATGCAATATTGAGGGACACCAATCTCTAATGCTGGGTTTGAGATGTTATGAAGCTTGTTTGTGGAGTTTTCATTCCACATATTTTGCCAAGTATGAAGAACACTCTGATTTATATAATGTTTGAGGTCAGTATATGGAATTTTCCATTGGAAACAGGTGCCATCAAATATGGCCACTGTTACTAAATATATAAAACCCTTTACATGACTTTTCAAAAACAGTTCAACAGAATTGTATCAAATTTGACAGCATCTGGGCATAAAGGCCTTTCAAATTTATACAAATTATGTTGATCCACTACCAAACATGTCTTTTCCAGCCACTCAAGGTGACTTTAATAGGAATGCTAGTTTTTCCAGGGTTACTGTTCCATAAATCTGTATTCTCTTAACTATAAAGTCTACCACAAAGAAAATGTCCTGGAGCCAGTGATTGGCCACCATTGTTAATCCCACTCTTATAGTTCCAAAAAGTTCAACATCTCTCTCCCGCAGTGTGAGCTCAAAAGCAACACTCAAACAGATATTCATGTTCAATAGCCTTTGCCCTCTGCATATATATGCAGCAGAGAAAAAAAAAATATTTGAGTACAAAAGTCACTCGATGAAATCCTTTAAAAATAAAATGTTGACATTCATTGGAAGTTCTGAAATGTATATGGCTTTATTTCCTTTCAATAATATAATGACCCTCATCATGCAATAGAAGGATGTTGACAGCAATTATATATGTACATGTACCTCATTGTGTAAAATCTGCCCGATATAATTCAACTTCACCAGTGTCATGTGGCACATGTCAAACTAAGTGTACAGTATCACTTACATTGTAATACAGATAATGCTATAGCTAGGAATGCTTGGTATCATATATATATAGTCAAATCTGTCCTAACGGTCACCTTTACTCAGTTGTCACCTGTTCAGTCAGTGGCCAGGTTTTTCCTAGCTAAACAGGTTTCTCCCTGCCTTGAGCAATCACTGGTGCTTATCTACAGTGACCGCTCAATCTATGCAAACTAAATTTTTGCTTCATGAGGAAGGCATTATTTTAGATAAAGGAATATCATGTGAATCAATGTGGAAACATTTTTTAATTTTATCTCGCTTGTACTCACCCACTCCAGTCATGTAACTCAAAGGTGTCAACATGTAAAATTTGAAAGCGCAGCAGTTTTTATCATTAGGGTAGAGGGTCGAAGCAATTCATTTCCTGGATGGTGGGAAAAGTAGTCCTGTTATCACAGCAGAAATAGAAGTCGCCTTTTGTGCCAATGTGACAGGTATAGTTTGACATCGTCATCTATTTGTCTGTGAATTAAAACTATCACTGAAGAAAAAAGTTCGTCTTTCAGAAGAGATACGAGTTACATCCCTTTTCATTAGGGTCAGGGGTCATTCAATATGTAAAACTTGTCTGTCAAGGCAGGTGAAATTTTGGTTCATGAGTCGCAAAGAATAGCCATATATGGCTTCTTTTGATATCCTATTCATCACAGGCTTCTCACATAAGACAACTGTCTTTTGATCTTGTTGAGTTGAGCAAATGGCTAATCCAGATATTATTTTTAAAGCGTGAACAGCCATTTCCAAGTAAAACTTGTACAAGTTGGCCGACAAAAGAGTCAGTCATCTGTTTTACTGTCAATTAGTAATGAAATTATTGTCATAATGCACAAACAAACTAAGATCAGTGATTATTTTAAGTCTGTGATGATTTAATTTATAGGATGGATTAAAGTGAGCAGGATACAGTAATCTTGTATAGAACATGCATTTGGGATTTTGTTGAAAAGTGCACATAAAACAATCTTGATAATGTAATAATAATAATAATAATAATACTAGTACTAATAACACGTAATAATAATAATGATGATATTTGGTGCATGGTATTTGTTCACAAGCCAAACCTGTGTACAGTTTTGCCTTTTCCCATTGGGGGACGCTACTGAGAGGTTTGACTACATACTAAAGAATAGAATATGTAAAGTAGCACAATCCAAATTTGTAACCTTTTTACCATAAGCTCTCTTGTAAAAATATGTGTAATTTCTAAACTGCTGTCAGGATATTAGACTCATATAATTGAATACAGTTCAACCTCCACAAACAATCGCCTCTCATAAAACAATCACCTCTCATATACAGTAGAGATTTTGAATTTCCGAACTCTTTTTTTGACCTTATAAATATTCTTCCTTTTCACAGCCACCTCCCTGATAACAGCCGAAAAGGTTCCATTCCTCTGGCATTGCTTGTAAAGAGATGCTGCATTGTTTCCATTTTGCATCCAAGACTGAGAAACTAATAACTGGTTGTGAGAATTTAGCAAACAGAATAATTCAAAACATACTTTGAAAATCTTATGATTATCTCCTTCGAAAACACTTTGTTTTGTAGGAATTGTTACTTTAAGGTTTTGTTCTAAACCTCCATAAACTAAATTTAGATTTGTCAATTCTGCAGTAGTTGAACTGGGATTTAAATAATCGTCTGATTCTTGAAAAGAGCACATATTAAACTTTTTAAACAGTACCTATACCAACAACCATACATGTGATTTAAAATAAATTTTTGAATAAATTACAATCCTAAATGTTCATTTTGCTATTTGAATGTTTGCGTAGCTGTGCCTCTAGACATGAATATTAATATGAAAGCTTTGCATACTGTTCATTATATTGGAACTTTAATTTCCAAGCATCAATTAAATATAGCTGTGATTAAGCAAAAGAAAGAGAATAACAATAAACACTATCATGCATGATCATTTAACAAATAACCAAAATGGTCAGACAGTAATTACTTTGTATTGTACATATATTATTGCATCAATCCAGAGACAGGATTCACATCACAACCAGTATGACTATGTCTGCATGACCATTGTTCATTTAAAGTAAATATGTACAACCACATTATAAAATAAATTATGTCAATTACACATTTCATTCAAAATTTTACAAATAATTTATATGTATATCAACATACATGTATATACATAAAATCCCAACAAACCATAATCATTTTTGGTGAAACATTTAAGAGATGCATGACAATAAAGGCTTTAACATTATATTGATGATGCTCACAATGTAGGACATTGCATTGTACTTTAGTTTACCATGAGTACTCAAGTTTTTTATTGGCATTCCTTGTCAATCAGTCTTGCTGATTGGGTGATGCACCATTCTTCTGCTCACCAATTTCAAAGCTAAAACACTATACTTCTTGACTAGTTTGAATGTTTCCTAATTTGTCCCACCAGGTGCAGCCAGTGGACTTGGTTATTTTTAGCCCATTGATACATGTCATGTGTTGGATCTTGCTCTGCATAGTTGTTTCAGTAATCATTATCAATACCACTACCACATATTTTTAAAATTGAAAAGTTGAGTAGGATTTGCCCTAAATGTCTGCATAAACTTAACAAATTTTGCACGTGTGTTTGTGTTTATCAGAGAGAGAGAGATAGGGTGGAGGGAGGTGGTGTTAGGTTGGGTAATTAACTTGAGAAGAGGTCCAAGTAGGCCTGAGATTGCCCACCTGCCCAATACCAAAATGCAAGAGAAAGTGGCAAAAAAGTACTGAGAAGTAGGATGCTTTCTGTGGAAATTTCTTCCAATGCTGTTGATTGCATGCATTATAAAAAAAAAATTCATGGTTTCTTAATGCCCGGATGCTTTCTGGAAATTTCTTCCAATGCTATTGATTGCACGTGTTATAAAAAAAAAAAATGTTTCAAGGTTTCTCTATGCCAGGATGCTTTCTGTGGAAGTTTGGAAGTTTCTTCCATTGCTGTTGATTGCATGTGTTATTATAAAAAATGTTTCAAGGTTTCTCGATGACAGGATTATTTCTGTGGAAATTTCTTTCAAAGTTGTTGATTGCACGTGTTATAAAAAAAAAATTGATTCAAGGTTTCTCTATGCCAGGATGCTTTCTGTGGAAATTTCTTCCAATGCTGTTGATTGCATGTGTTATAAAACGAATTGCAAGGTTTCTTTATTCCAGGATGTCTTCTCTCAGAGTTGGTCAAATTCTGTTAAGTAGTTTTTTTTAGAGTTGTGTAATTGTTTTTCTTGCGTCTTTAGCAATGACCACGATAAACAATGGATGATTAGCATAATTTCTATAAATGCAAAAGACTTGAAGCTAGGATGTTTTCTGTAAAATTTGGTAAAATTCTGTAAAGTGGCTTTTTTAGATCAAGTTAATACAAGTTTGTCTATTTTTACAGCAGCACCCATATTGTAAGGTAGATTGGCATCATTTTGTACAAACTTTGAGGCCTTTCATGCCAAGATGCTATCTTTTAACTCTGGTTAAATTCTGTTGAGTCATTTGAGGAATCATTGAAAGGATTTTCCATTTTTAGTAATGGTAGCCATATTACCGGTAATATGAATCGGTATCATTTGTATAAATCTGAAAGTCCTTCATTTGATGTAGATCAGTATCATTTGAACAAATTTGAATGACCTTCATGCCAGGATACCTTCCATATAATTTGGTAAAATTCTGTTCAGCTGTTTTTGACATGTCGTTTAAAGGGTTTTCTATTTTTGTACAGCCATTTCCCATCTACAATGAAAGGGGGAAAAATGGATGGGTGGGAGGGTGGTATTTGTGCGATAAAATAAACTTCTGACTTTACATACTGATATTATTTTGTAAAATGTTGTTATTTCTTTTTGTTGGTAATTGCATTCATTGCAACATTTATGTCACCTTGAACTTCAGGAGAGGGAGAATTGGGGGGCAATAACTTAGAGATTTACATGCTAAAAAGGTGCTTTGGAATTACTGATAAACAGCATAACTGACTTGCCTTGGAAACCTAGAAAATATCTGTCATCAACAAAAATTTTATTTTTATATATTTATATCTATATCAGAGAATGAAACTGTAACATATATTTGACTGAGCAAATTAAACAGAATTGTGATTCAAAATAGCATCATTCATGCCAAATATATGCTTGAAAATTGCAATTTCCAGAGAAGACAGTGTGTGCTTTCCCTCTCTTCCAATTTATTAAGTCAATTCAGATATTGGCAGTAAATCTAACTTGAATACAAATTTAAAAAAAAAAATATACAAGTATATGGTAGAGTGGAAGCGATATTTATTAGGAAAAAAAGCAATATTTATTATGAAAACAACTAAGCCTAACACATGACATGTATATATGTACTAAAAATAACTACAGTAAGTCAACTGGCTGCACATGCTGGGGACAAATTGACAGAGAAACATGGGCAAGTCAAGAAGTTATAGTGTTTGTTTTAGTAGCTATGAAATTGTATTGGTGTGCAGGACAATGTCGCATCAGCCAATTTGGTAAGGTTGATTGACAAGGTATGCCAATAAGAAGCTTGTGTAGTGGTGGGAAATTTAAGAGCAGCACAACGTCTTACATTGCACGCACTGTATATGAAATATTTAAGCCTTTATTGCCTATTTTATTTTTACCTGTAGGCAGAATTTGTTATCAGATCTTGAGTTGCTCTGCTTTAAAGCTGGACAAATTTGGTATGGCCATGTCCATAATACAGCCATCCCGTCCTTGATGACCTTGAAGTTGTTTCAATCTTTATATCTATGATAAAGCCTAATCTCTAAATAAAATAAAATTGACTGGTCTTTTTATGTACTGATATTACAAAACAAACAACAATGCCATAAATGATTAATAATTCCTACTTTAATAATGCAGCATCAACCAGAAAAGGTTTCTAATGGTAAGTTTGATGTGGCGAGTCATTTTGCAGCATTAAGCAATTTCAAAACCATGCCATTAATGAATTTGTTCAGAGCTTGTAAAGTTCATAAAACAGCAAACTCTGGACTAATTTTTGCCTTTTTTCTGAGCTTATAAATGTATTTTAGTAACACAAACACGATTTCGACATATATGTCATTATATTAAACTGATGACTGGTCATGAAATGAGAGTTGTGCCTATGATGATATTTGAAAATTAAGCAGATGGGCCCAAGACACAAACCGTTTTCATCTTTTATATATTTTATTTAAGTAATTCTTATTTTTTTATTATTAATTATATGTAACTTCCCTTTATTACATACATAAACCTGGTTCATTAAAAATACACTGAACAACAGGAACGGTAGTTTTTGAAAGTTACTGAAGTTGCAAGCCAATTGGGTTTTGGTTAGTTTTGAACTTTCACTAGGATCTTTTCTTGTATGGAGAAGTAATACTTTAGAATTCTTTCAAATCAATGTGAAAACCCTGTATCCATTACTTACTGTTTGTCAGAAAGCAAATCCTTTAATTAATTTAATCCCTCCCTCCCCTTTTTTGTCCCTATGACTATAATGGTCCCTTCATCTTCATAAAACTACAGCAACCCTGAATAAACTTCACTCAGACAAATGTCTTATATTTAAACAAAAAATAATGTACATGCATTTTAATAAAAAATTTGCTTAATAATAAATCGGAATTTGTGACTTTTAAAAAATGCTGTAATTTCCAAAAACTTATTTCTGCATAACCTCTCTACCAAGATAAATGACTGACACTACTCGGCTTAGAATAAAAGCAAATATTGTGAATTGTTATTGTCATGGGTATCAGTTCTTGCAGTTTTGCAGAAAATTACATTTTCATCGGTACATAAAGTTGTGGATCTGTGTCCAATTGTTTCCATGGAAGAGTCATTGTTTGTTGGATTGTTAAATTCATGGTTGATAGCATCCACAAAAACTGATACCCCACAAACAACAGTGATTTCACAGAACACAAGTTTTCTTGCAGTATAAAATGTTACTTCAAACATACTAATTTGCATGCAAACTGGAATGTTTTTCTGTAATACAGTAATGCACCCTCTGTATAGATTCAACTCTGTATTTATGAAAGACATCAATTAAAATCCCCAAACAAATTGTTACAGAGCTTGGTACCATAATTATTATAATCAGTCAATTAATTTGCACCACAAAAAAAGCACTACAGTTTTCTACTGAATGAGATGCAAATCTTTTTGTCCATGATATAACTCGTATGGTTACATCATCTGCAAAATAAAATTTAAATACTGTACTTGTGTATAATACAGGTCCAAATACAAACAACATAGACCCTTATCTGCTGTTGCATAATGCATCGGCAGATCAGGGTCTATGTTGTTTGTTCTACTGATTAGTCCTTACAAACTACATAGACCTAGATCTGCCAGCACATTATGCAACGGCAGATCTGGGTCTATGCAGTTTGCAGATGGTATTGGCTTATATGCGAGTATATACCATAGTATATGTATCACTGTAATCGATGTAAGGAGAAAGCTGAAATTATGTACAGAAGCAATTAAAATCAAGAAGGGCACTGAACAATTCCTCACCTCCCCAAACCCCAAATTTCTACACATTCTGTACATGTATATTTCAAGACAGTGGCAAACCTTGTATCAGGATGATAAAAGATGTTTTTAGCATGTTGTTTGGCAGCACAAGAAAATGCTTTTAAAATGCTTGAACAGCGCTAACTGTAATGGCATCTCTGATAAAAATCAACTATAAAAAATAGATCTCTCTCTTGATAAGCTGAAAATATTCCACATGAAAATTATCTGAAAGATACTTCTGCATAACATACAAACATGTATTAAGATATATTAGCAGTCCAGTTACATATTGTAGATATCTACGTTAACTGACTCTATAATGATTCTTTAAATTCAAAGTTCAACCTGCCATTGTTTGATACAACTTGACCCTTTGCATCAAATACATATATTGATACATCTTGTTCATATGCAACATGTTGTGATTACACCCCTGTGACCTTGTATATAAATGCCATAAAATGACATATTGAAATGATGTTCACAGTTGACACTAAGCATTAAAAGCTATTATTCATGACATGGGTTCAAGGAAATCTCTTTCTAGAAGTTCCTCTATGAACTGTCTGTCTGTCTTATGGTGAAGGTCAAGGACACTTGTGTCAGACTGGTCCAGGAATAATGGTATTGATTGAGACTTGGGTAATGGTCTTCTTCCATTCTTTCGACCACCAGTACGACCTTGGCCTCTGGAGGTTGTGTGAATGTTCTCTGCTTGGCTAGCCATACACAGTGTGTTAAAGAAGGGCTGGAGCTCGGATAATGACCTTAGGTAAGTTATGGTCAGAAGAGGTCGTCCATGGGTCATCTTTAACATGGGCACATCTCCTTGAATCTGACGAACAGAACAAACAGTTGCTTTATTAATGAGTCAGAGTAAGTAAGTACAAAATATTGATAATCTAAACTCATAAACTTACATAAATTTAGATAATTGTCTATAAAATAATTTCCTACAATATTAAAAACAAATTCTTTTAAGGCCGGGGTACACTTTACAAGTTGAGATCATTACAAATTCTGGAAAACGACATGTTTTAAGTAAGCAGAAGCTTACTGAATATCCCCCACAAAAGAAGATATAGAATCTAAATGGTTCATCTCACGATAGTTAACTACAGCACAGATGCCAAACAAGAAATTTGTTCAGGGAACACAGATGTGCCACAGCAATGCCTGAAACTGACCTAAAACCTAACTGGACAGACGTATTTACATTGTACAGATGGATCGACCGAGGGTAACACTATATGCACTACCCCTGTCATGGCAGGACATAAAAATAAGTAACATTTACATGTAACATTGGCCTTGATAATAATAAGACCATACAACAGCTATGTGATGTGCATCCAATTCATGATGTAAAACTTCAGTACATTTATTATCACAAAATTTAATGGCTTCCGAGTCATAGACCAAAACAAGCATGTAATCCTTACCTGTGACCTTGACTTTACAGACAGGACAATGATAATGAAACTATACCCATCCTCAAGTCATGATATTAAAATATAAAAAATTTAATTTCAGTATTTTCTCCAAACTTCTGATTTGCAACATGAACACTGGGATCGGGAGAGAAAGTGACCTTAACCTTAATGAGCGGACAATGGAAGTGGTGCAAGACACAACCTCAAACCATCATTGTTTCATCTTGCTAGGACTGCAGACTTGACACAAAAACAATGTTGACCTGTGACCCAGACCTTGAAGATAGAATAGTGAAATTTGTATGCAACATACCATGGAGTTATAATTTATAAGTGTTCCAAGTTTTAAATCACTATTTTTAATGTCTTAAAAGCTACGGCTTGGACATGGAGAATGAATCAACCTGACCTGTTACCTTGACCTTGAAAATAGAACCATGATAGTTGTATGTCTTATACCCTCGTGTAAGGATGTGTAAATATATAAAGTTTCATATATGGACCTGCATGAGGTAAGATTATGGACCTGTGTCAGTTAAGATAATGGCCCTGTGTCAGTTAAGATTATGGCCCTGTGTCAGTTAAGATTATGGAACTGCATGAGATAAGATTGAGCTTAAACAAGGAGTAGTGTAAGAACTTCAAAAGAATTTCAAGTAAAGGCTAAGTCTTGCATTTTTCTCCCTACCCTCTAGTTCAACTATGGCCCTGATATTTGATAAAATGGATTATGTAAAATTTTAAATCTTGTCTAATGGACCTAGAAGCAAATTCGGATAAAAATCAATGATGCAAACAGGGTCAACTTTTAAATTTAAAATTCTGTGACATCTACTGCAGCTGAGTCATAAATGTCTCTCCAACTTGCCAGAAAGAAGTATAAAATTGATGGAAATTAAGATGGAGCTATATATACAAGATAATTCAGCATAACTGTATCCACCTCCAAGCTAAAGTCCTCTGACCTTAAGCCCCAAATGTTACTCAACTTGTTACCTGGTAGTGATATATATATATATATATATATATATATATATATATATATATATATATATATATATATATATATATATATATATATATAAGTACAAAGTTTCATGCATCTGAACGGGCTTCAGAATTATTATAAAGCTGAAAAAAATTCAATATTTGATCTGTGACTATGACAATAAAGATATGACCTTGAATGTGATGCTCAATACACTTTCTAGTAAAGATACATAATTGTACCAAGTGTTATCCCTCTGTCTATAATAAGAATAATAATTACTTTATTTAAAGAGCATGTCACAATTAGTTGTATGGAACTAATCCTCCTTGTGGCCCTCTATTATTTGCATATTTACATACACAGTACATAGTTGCACACACAATAAAGAAAGGCACATACAACTCAATTATTTTCAGAGGGACCCCCCCCCCATAAAAAAAAAAACAAACCTCAAAACAATACACAGTTCATACAGAGAAAAAACTACAACAACATATTAACAAGCTAAATTTACATATGGATATAATACAGAATATTTTATAAGAACATGCTCAAACTAGGTACATTGTGTACCGGTATATACAGTAGTGAGGCAACAAAGTGGAAGGTTTGAGAATTTATGCTTTAAGTTGTAATCTATTTGTCAAATCAAAACAGGTTCTACTTTTTATCCATTGAATTAGATTATAATTAAATGCATATATATTTGCACTCTCTCTGATTTCCTGATTTCCTTTGGGATTCTATTCCAAATTAATGGTCACAAATATTAAACACTTTTCTTAAAGAGTTCTTTATTTGGTTTTGGAATGGAAAGATGGTTAGCTGAAATTGATTTTAACTGGGAGTATTGCCTTGTTTTCTCGCACGAAATAGTTCCTCGAGATATAATGGGATCATATTGTTTGAAACTTTGTGCAAAGTTTCGTCTTTCTTTAAAAATATTAGTTAACTTACTTGTAGCATTTTAATATCAATCATGGCATTTTGGGATGTTTTCAGTATTATCTAAAATGAGTCTGCAAGCTCTTTAATGAAAATGAGAAAGAGGAGTGGACCCAGAAATGATTCCTTTGGTATTCTGCATTTAATTGGTTCTTCTTTACAAAAACTGCCATTTATTTTGACACATTGTGTTTTCTTTGTTAGTTAGGATGTAAACCAATCAGTTGTGGAATCATCACATTGATAAATGTTTAATTTATTGATAAGAATATCAATATCAAGAAAGTCAAAAGCTTTTCTAAGATCAACTAGTATGGATCCAATTAATTTCCCTGTATCTAAGGCAGCAATCCATCTATCTATCACGGAGACTAAGGCTGTCTCACAGGAATGGTTTTCTCTGAACTCTATTGATTTGATGAATTATGTTATAGGATGATAAGGTGCATCATAAGCTTGTCATGAACATTTTTTTTTCAAGAAGTTTGGACAGAGTTGGTAAGATAGATATGGATCTGTAGCAGATCCTGAAATTATAATGGCTTAGATCATTGTGGCAGCGATATATTTGTGAAGTTTAACATAAAAACATTCAATGGAGATATAACAAGCTGTGACATACATAATTATTAAATTTATTGGAAAATGTGTCATTTTCGGTTCCTGATTTGCTGCTGCTTTAGTGTTAGTATTATCCTTCCACCATTAACTGTTTTCCTTTCAAACTAATTATTTCTAAAACATAATTTTTGCTTTCAGAAAACTATATAGAATTTCATCCAACAATAGTATTTTATTCCACTCTCTTTTTAAAAATTAATTATTAATTGACAACAAGTGGACATACTGCCTTGAAAATATGTAACTCCTAATTAACGGTCATTTCTGGTAAAGTTGGATGGTGAAGTTTTATTTTATGAGGTCCCCAAAGAAGTCTTGGAGGGTGATAATAAAAGTTAGTTGTTGTTGCTCATTTCTTTTTTGTTAATTTGGGCCTAGTCTTCACATATTTTGCTCTATAGTTATCCAGTGCTGACACAATGCGACACAAATCACGTAGTGTGAGGGACTGATGTAATGTCTGTAGTACAGACCCTGGGGCAATCATTCAATTATAAGGTTTTTGACAAGTCCAGGAGATAAGCTTTCACACCTATTTTGTCTTGTGTCTTGTGGCTCTAGAGTGTTTAAGCAATTGGAAAAACACAACGACCAAACATGCTTAGTCTGTGACAGATCTACTGACTGTCCAACAAAGAAACAATGTAGTCACTTTTGAATTAAGCTTAGTCAGCAACATCTTTATTGATTGTCTGACAAAGAAACAATCTGTAAACCAGACCAAGAGACCTTTGAATTTTACTTCATTAAGGTGTTTGTTTGTCAGTTTAATGGATAATATTTGATATTTGAAAACTCCTACGACAGATGTCCGGTTGTTCAGAGTATGTGCCAGTCAAAACCTTTAACCTACCGGACATGTCCGGCAAATGCACGTATTTAAGAATCTCTGGTCTGCAGTTACTGACATCTTCTTTTCTGCCTGAATGGGGATCAATTTTGCTAATATCCATGTCTTGGGAAACACTGTGGTAGATATGCTTAGATTACATATGTAAGCTATGCAATCATATATTATATTTGCAGCAGCCCTCAGGAGACATGGTCAAATATTATGTAGGCCTGTTGCTTTCGTTGTCTCAATAGTTCACAGAGATTGAACATTTTATGTCGGCTGGAATTTTCAACATAATTGGAGTTTATAATGCGTTCCTCAATTTTGATAGCTATACTGACAAAAATTTCATTAACTGTGTTTGCTATTTCAGCATCCTCATCAATAATCTGGTCTTCCTAGCTTAGTAGTTGGATTTTGGATGACCTTGTGGAATGATTACCTTTTTCTGTGAATCTGATAATTCATAAGATCCCTGCTTAAGTCATCAAAAATATAAATTTATTTTTCGTTCATCAATCATTTTACCTAGTTGCTTTTCAAAAAGCCCATTCCATCTGACCTTTGCAGATGGGGGCCTATAGACAAAGCCCACCTGGAATGGCTTTGTATTTAATTAATTTACCTGGATCCATATTGCTTCAATTTCATCTGATTCTAGATTATTTCTTCTTTCAACTGATAAACTCTTTCTTACATATACAACAACACCTCCACTCCCAGAGCCTCTATCATGTCTGATTGGCGTGCCATAACCATCAATAAACAACAAGTCATTGCATGATTAAACCCAGAACATGTACATTATTGACCTTAGATGATAATAATAAATTCTGTTGGTCTAACGTATTATTTACATCTTGTATTTTATATGCCCTATGTGTAGACCTTTTCCTTCAATTCCTAGATCTAATGTGTCATTAAAGTAAATATTACTAGGAGGGTCAGACAAGGAGGTTAGTTCTGCTGTGACATTTTTACAATTTCTTAAAGCATTCATGGACTCAATGTTAGAACATTCACAAACACTTAATGAACTTCCCAATTCAAAACATCCATCATAGTTGTCAGTTTGAGTGTCCCAAAGGAAACAACATCAGAATCATCACCTAGTAGAGTTCCCATGGCTAGTCTTGTAATGGCTGAGAAAGTATGTCTCATAAACAGGAGACTTATGTTTATAGCTATAAGCCTAGCACTTGTTAATAGGGTGAAACAGTTCACAGTTTGCCTTGCGTCCATATTCCAAACAATCATGGCATTGAATTTTACCAGTATGTCTGCATGAATCTAAGCCATGCCCAGGTTCAAAGCAATTATAACACCTCCCTAGTTTGTCTGGTTAGCTGAAAGTGTTATCTTGATCCCTGTCATATCTTTGATTAATATATTTTTCTTTGAGTATTGGAACATGTTCATTTATTGCATGCAGAAAGTGTGAAAGTCCCTTTTTGTTTCAATGGGTTCTGGCCTTAGCCATGGAATGTTCCAGCACCAAGCCAGACTTTGTAATGAATGTATTTTCAATGTCAATCATTTTGTGGTCACATTCATTTCATAGATGCTCTATTAAGACATTCAATATCAAACATCAGTGTCAATTCTTGGAGAAACTGTGCAAATGAACACCTTTCAAGCTGGGTTGTCCAAGTACATGTTGCTCAGAATGTGATAAAAATCTCAAACAGCTTTAGCACTATAAGGTAGACGAGAAAACTTGAAAATGCTGATCTCTGGCTTTGACCTTGACCCTGAAGCAAGGACATTAAATGTGGTACATGCCCTCAGTAAAGATATGAAAGTGTCCCAAGTTATATGAATTTCTCTCCAATGACATTCAAGTTACAAATGGAAATGACAAAGTTACATATGGGGCTGGAGCTATTAGCAATAAAGACATTGCAATGGGCTCCTCTCACTAAAATTGGCCCCAAAAGAGCCTTAAACAGATAAACTTGTGTTGAGAAACCAAGGATAGGAGAAGACAGGAATTCAGGGGCCATTACTTCTCTAAATAACAAGAGTCCCTCGAAGAGACTGATGCTCTACTGGCTGCAAAGAATTTATAGGAATTGAAGATAAGACCATTTCTTCCTTTTAAATTCTGAGTCTTGAAACCATCTCTGATATTCTTCAGCAATAACAAGATTGTCAAAGTAACTGCTGTGGTGGTCATATAGAATGTCAGATTGGCATCATTTTCATTTAGGACCAAGTCGACATCATTAGAAGTCTTTTGGTGAAAACCCTATATCAATATGACCATCCAATGGTGACATCAAGATTTTGAAGACAGCTGTTGTGGCCATATTGGATGCATGATTGACACCATTTTCATTTAGGACCAACTTGATATCTTATGAAATCTAGTGGTGAAAACTCCATGTCGGTATTGACTTTCCATTTAAGAGGAGTAGCGATATCAATATTTTAAAGATGGCTCCCATGGTGGCCATATTAGATATCAGATTCACACCATTTCCATTTGGGACCAACCAGACGTCATAAAAAGTATTTTGGAGAAGGCACAATATCAACATGACCAGCCATCTGGGAGAAGTAGCGATAAGATTTTCAACATGGCCATTGTGGCTGCCATATTGGAGGTCAGATCGGCACCATTTTCATCTAGGACCAACTAGACATCATAAGAAGTCTTCTGGTGAAAACCCCATGTCAATATGACATTCCGTTCAGAAGGAGTAGTGATAACAAGATTTTCAAAGATGGCTGCCATAGTGGCCATATTGGATCTCAGATCAGCACCATTTTCATTTAGGACCAACTAGACATCATAAGAAGTCTTTAAATGACAACTCCTTATATATACGACCATCCATTCAGGTAAAGTAGTGATAACAAAATTTGTAAGACAGCCACTGTGGAAGCCATATTCAATGTCCAAGCAGCACCGTTTTCATGTAGAACAAGCTAGATCATGGGATGAATGCATGTGTAAACTTTAATGGCAATTCTTCAAGTAGTTTAGGAGGAGTAGTGATAACAAACTTGTGCTAACAGATGGACAGACGACAGACTACAGACAACGGACAACAGACCATTCCATAAGCTCTTCTGGTCTAATCAATATAAAGCTGCATGCACAATGTGGTTGAAATTCAATATTGTTGCAGGATGGAAAATAGGGCATAGCTACTGTAAAGGATGTCATGGAACTCTAGAAATCAGAATCATTCAAGGTCTTATCAAAATAAAGGTGAATGCTAAATTAGAAGTCATAACTCCTCTAATTTGTGTTGTGGAATGCTGGAAATCAAAGTTACTTAAGGTCTCATCAATATATAACAACATCAACTTTGGTTGAAATCCAACAAATCTTAGTGAAATTGTGCTGCATATCTCACAATGAGGAGAATGGGGAATCAGGGGACATAACTCCTGTAAATAATGTTAAAGAATGCTGGAAACCAAACTCATTCAAGGTACCGTAACTATATGGCTGCATGCCAATTTCGGTTGAAGTCCAAAATCCCTGGAAAAATTAGGCTATGGAAACTAAAGTAGGAGGACAGGCAATTAGGGGACATAACTCCTCTAAAGAAAGATAGAGAAGGTTGGAAATCTCTTTTGAGGTCACATCAATATAAAGTTGTATATCAAATCTGGCTAAAATACAACAATTCCCAGAGAAGTTACCTTGTGGACACCAAATTACTGATGGATAGGCATAATTACTAAAGGGCTCGATCGAAATAAAGATGGTTTAAATTAGGATGACTGGATGTACAAATGTAAATACAAATATTACATCCCCTACTTTTCATGAAAAGAAAGTGGACAACAACAGCTTTCCAAACTGTATAATTAAAATGTTTCTATCACAAAGTGTTGACAATAACCAAGTAAGTTTGAATTTCATTTAGATCACAATAATTTAAGAATTTTAGTCCACAATGTTAAAAGTTAACTTTAATGACAATACATGTCAATTAAATGCCCCTGTTATACCCTGGAGTTGAAGAGTTTGGATAGCCTGATGATGTGGGGGGTGAAAACAGACTGTTTGGGCTTCTTTTTTCCATCTTCTTTCTCTTCTGTCACTTCTTCTATCTCTCCTGCTGCAGCTCCACCAATAAATGCCCAGCGATACCTGAAATGATGGGAACAAAATCAATTTAACTCTTTAACTACTAGTGCTGCTGTAGTGGCTCACTGCTCTGCCTGGCTGCTGGGGTCACTACTGCATCTGATTTGTGGGCTGACTACCAGAGCCTGATGCTGCTGCAGCCAAATGATAACTTATAGCTGATGATTTGTGGATATGGGCAAATTTGTTAGTTTTTTTCCTTATAACTGACTGATATACTAAAACCATGCATATATAAAAGCTATAACTACCTTTTGTCTGTATGATTCTTTTATACCACTGACTTCCACAGGATTGATAAGAAAATCCATGAATATTAAACACAGAACATAGTATCAGTAACACTAAAATTTGTCTGTCATTATTTTGTACCACGTTATATGTCAAATTTGGGCACATAATACAAATGTTTAATTGGTCATTATCCTACTAATTCTGTAGTTGCTGTTGGTGATATTTGTAAAAGCAGTTATGTTTTACACAAAGATAAATATCACACTGCTTGCACATTATGGACACCTCATGCCGCCTTTTTTCTTTCAATCATTGTCGGGCTTCTCTTTCATACATTTTGCTGCATAGTCATTTGTTTCAGCCACAATTCTTTCATTTAATACCAGGGGAAAATATTTAATGAAGAAATCTATCTCTTTTTTGTCCCCTCATCCAAAACAAAAGTAAGACCAACACTTTCAGTGAACTCGGTGACTTGCAGGGCACGTGGCTCTCTTGTCCACACTGCACTGTCTTCATCATCTGATTCTATCTCAATTTCAGACAAACTGGACAAAGACAAGAATTCAATGTCACTGCCAACACTTCCTATATCAATATCATCAATTTCGTCTTCGGAAAAACCTGAAAATTACGATTCTGAATCTCTAGCAAAAGCCATTGTTTCCACTGTCAACAGCTGCATGTATTAACTATCACCTGGTAGAAAATTCCAGAAAATCCCAGTACTTGGAAGCCATATTTAGTATATGATGTAATTCATAGCAAGAATCATCATTTGTTAACTCTGTTTTGATTGGTTAAATGTCCTTTTACCACCCATTATTCATGAACAAGATCGTTTGTAACATGAACATACAGAGAGGATCTATCCATCACTGAGGTCTAGGGCACATAACAAGCAGTGGATAGTTGTGTTTGTTTACATGTGGATTTATCAGTCACTGCGGAGGCAAGGCACATGTATGCAGAAAAAACACACAAACCCTCTTTAAGTATGCACTTTACATCTCCACAGAACATGCAAACTACTACTACTACAACAACAATTACTACTACTACAGTAAAATGCCATTTATCCAGGCCCATTCAGAGACAATCAAAATTGGTAGTCCTCATGGGGATTTTATTTTTGAGGGAACATTATGGGAGTATGTACAAGCAGCAAACAATCCAGATAACTGACGTCCAAACAAATGACATACTGTACTTCTACTACTAATACTCACAGCTATTGACATACTGTACTTCTACTACTAATACTCACAGCTATTGACATACTGTACTTCTACTACTAATACTCACAGCTATTGACATACTCTACTTCTACTACTAATACTCACAGCTATTGACATACTGTACTTCTACTACTAATATTCACAGTTATTGACATACTCTACTTCTACTACTAATACTCACAGCTATTGACATACTGTACTTCTACTACTAATACTCACAGCTATTGACATACTCTACTTCTACTACTAATACTTACAACTATTGACATACTGTACTTCTACTACTAATATTCACAGCTATTGACATACTCTACTTCTACTACTAATACTCACAGCTATTGACATACTGTACTTCTACTACTAATATTCACAGTTATTGACATACTCTACTTCTACTACTAATACTCACAGCTATTGACATACTCTACTTCTACTACTAATACTCACAGCTATTGACATACTGTACTTCTACTACTAATATTCACAGTTATTGACATACTCTACTTCTACTACTAATACTCACAGCTATTGACATACTGTACTTCTACTACTAATACTCACAGCTATTGACATACTGTACTTCTACTACTAATATTCACAGCTATTGACATACTGTACTTCTACTACTAATACTCACAGCTGGAACTGGGGGACCATATCAGCAGGAAGAGATAAACACAGGTCCAGTAGTTTGGCCACATTCAGGTACAGTTGTAGCCAGGAAGGGTTGTTGTGTGCATTTAACCCATTACCCAAGTGAGCCCAACTGGAGTCCAAGGCTGCTATCTTCTGCACATGGGACCTGAAAAACCATATATTACTGACCTTGATAACTGTCTTTATTTCTGACAAAAAGCTCTCATGTTAAATTAAATGCCTTACATTAAGGCAAACATGACCTGAGTATCCAGCATATGCTGGTCATGTTGGTTACATATCGGGATATGATAAACATAAATTACTATATGAATAATGGGGCTAAACCTTAATCAATTACTGGACATGGCATTATTGACAGTAACAGTACAATTTCTCAATATGGCTATTAACTCTAACAGACATGTATTAATATTTCAAACATTTCATTGTTCCTGATGGTATATTCTCACAGTCCTTTCGGCAAGCCTTTGTGAAAAGTACAGATAAAGTTGGATTACTTTTTAAAATAAAGGTAGTGACAAGTAAAATAGATATTTTATTTTAAAAAATATCATAAAATTTATGTAAATTGCTGAAAAAAATGTTTTACTTGAATAACCTTGATGAACAAAAAGCATGTTCTTACTCACATAGTAGCTATCTCTTTAGTTTTGGTTGCCTCTATCTTCTTAAACACCCAACTCCACATCAAATAAACCATATCTGAATTCACTTTGCTATGGCTATTCATGCAGTGTGTAATCGATTTTCAACACACAAATCAAATAAAAGAAGGGATACTAGGGCCATTTTTGGAATAAAAATAGAGAAAAATAGGAAGACTGTACTCATTATATGTTCAGTTTTTCTCTCTTTCTTGTTACATATAAACAAAATCACACGTAAGGAAATTCTGTTTTATAATTTATAACAAGCCAGTATTACTGTACAATGTTATGCATAATTATTACAATGTGAATTTAGAATAAGTTGAAAATACAGTTTTCTGTGTCATGTGTATGGTAAGAGTACTTATGGACAGTGCCTGTTACCCAATACTGAGACTGTGTCGAAATACTGAATAGATTTTAAAAATAGGTCATTAATTAGAGACAAAGGGATTTTTTTTCAGCACTGAGTCTATACCTCTAATGACTTGACAGGATTTACACATTAGCATTTCAGGAAGCTAGTGATATATTAAATTGAATTGAGATTTTATTTATACTGCAATACATGATAATTTCCAATCCTTCTGCTTTATCATTAAATAAATATATTTGTTTTCAGAGTACATTTGAGTATTAAAGTAAGATGAGACTCCATAACAAATTACTTTTTCACTATGATTTCACACAGGATAAGATAAATTGAATAAAACACAATTTTTCTATATATATATGCATGTATCTTTGACTTCCATCCAACTAAACCCCATAATTAATGCATGTTATAATTCTCTTTGATAAGTTAAATTCAAATGAATACAATAAACATTGAACATAATGGACACAAGCACATGCCTGAATCTGAAGTCTTTTAATTTTTGCTTTTGTTGTTGATATATATATATATATATATGTGTGTGTGTGCGTGTGCATGTGTGTGTGTATTTTATTTCCTGACCTTCCTAAATATCTACTAAAATTACCATTAGGCTCCTGAATCAAAATTTACATATCTAAGTAAAAACTACATAGAATTAGTATAAAGACCAAAACTAATATTAATTCTAATGAAAGTTATTTAGTATAATTTTATAGTACCGAATATACTCGTGATTAATCTTGGTCTAAAATCAAACAACATAGACCCTGATCTGCCATCGCATAATGCGCAGGCAGATCAGGGTCTATGTGTTTGTTCTACTGATTAGTACTTACAAACTGCATAGACCTAGATCTGCCAGTGCATTATGCAATGGCAGATCTGGGTCTATGTAGTTTGCAGTTGGTACTGGCTTATACGTGAGTATATACAGTATTTACCAAAGCATACTTTGTGTGGTGGATCTAAGGTGTTAATATAACGTAAATTGCAATTAGATTGAAGTGAAAAATTGATCACTGAGAATGAAAGCAGGATAATGGATAACTGGAAACAAAGCTCTACATGATTGTTAAGGTTTACTTAATAAGAAATGGATATAAAATTACCCAAAATTATTATTATTCATTTTTTAGATTTAATTTTCTTGAGAAATTGTTGATGCTATTAAAATAACTATCAATTTTGGTCAATTAAAATTTCTAAATATATAAACCACAAAGTTATTTCAAATAACCATAACATGTTTTATATAATAAATAAAATGCTCATGTTATGATTTTACGATAACTTGATAAGTAAACAGGAAACATTTAACTAACTCAGGTATATAGTTCATTAAAAAGGTTTCAAAAACATGAAATGATTATGAATTTAAGTATCATAATTTCATGACAAGTAAAACAAAAAAATAAACTTATTTCTAATCAACAATAAAGGAATGAAAGTAAAAACAATAACAATGGAAAAATGAAAATACTAGTACTATTATGTGGGCAGAGAGGTCTATTTCAGATAACTCAATGTACTGATCCTCTACTGGCCAAAATGAATTTGCAGGAATTCAAGAGAAATCTGTTTCTCACCTCCTTTTTTTCTTCTTTTTCTCGCTACTGAGTACTGAAACCATCTCAGATATTCTTGAAAAATTCCAACACAACCAGAGTTTGTAACAAAAATATTTGTTTATATGTTTGAGTTAAAACGTTGACAAGATAAGTGCATGCAATAAAAAGCAAGAGGCTCAAGTTGGCCTGATATAGCTCACCTGTCTTGCAGAACTTAACAGTTGACAATTCTGTTAAACTGGCTTATCTGGTATTGTAAAAACACAACCCTATGTTGATTATCTCCCTTTATATCATACTGATTTTACCTATTTAACTATTGTTTGATAAGAACAACTCTTTCCAAAGATAAAGGCATAAATAATATGCATAGACCACACTTGCATTTGAACTTATCCAAGACATTGATGACATAAACCTATTTACCAAGTTTTATCAAAATCAAATGAGAAATATAGTCTCTTGAGAGGTAACAAACTCAGCCAATCATTTGCATATCACCTGATCAATATGTGCAGATCTCACATATTATAGAACCCTAAACCATGATGATATACGATTATTTACATAGCTGGAGAACAATTCTGTCTAAATTCAGTCTCTAGAGTGGTAACAAGCTCAGCCAATCTGATAAAAGATTACCCGATAAATATGCATAGGTCTTTCTCATAATCAAATTCATCCAACACCTTGAAGATAAAAGCCTATTTAAGAAGTTTGACAAAAACCTGATCAGAAATAGAGTTGATAGATTGTTGACTTGCTTAGCTAATTAGATGCAAGATCACCTCAATAATATAAGTTGATCTTGCTCATAATAACACTCATCTGAGACCAGGGAGCCACAGTAGCTCAGCTGGTAGAGCATTGGGCTCACAGGTTTTGATACCTTTTCTGTTCATTGTTTTTTTATAAGTTATTTAAAGGTTTTCTAATTTAGTAATGGTGGCCATATCTGATGGCAGATTGACATCACTTGAACAGATCTGAGGTGCCTTTTCTAGGATGCTTTATGTCAAATTTGGTCATATTGCATTCAGTGGTTTTTGAGAAGTTGTTTAAAGGAATTTATTATCAGTAATGGCAGAAATATTAAATGGTGAATTGGCATCATTTAAAATAAAAAATTAAGACCTTAATACCAGCATGCTTTCTGTACATTTGGTCAAATTCTGTTGAACAGAGCTGTTCAGAAGAAGTTGTTAAAAGGTTTTTCTATGTTTAGTAATGGCAGCCATATTCGATGATGGATCAGAATCAATTGAAAAGATTTGAAAGACCCTGATGCCAGAATGTTTTTTGTAAAATTATGTGCAAATTGGTCAAGCAGTTTTTTTGAGAAATTGTAAATAACAATTGTGAATAGATGATGAATGATGCTGGGCTGATGATAGATGACACATGACAGATGAAGGACCATACCATAAACTCACATGACCTTATGGCTAGGCACTCAAACTCAAAATTACCTTTCTCATAGGGTCTTATATTTGTTAAATTGTTACAAAATAAACAACATATATTTAAGAGACATCTGTATCAAAATGTATTGTTACTTTGAAATCTCCTGCATTTCAATTAGTTTATTTACTGTAAGCTGTAAAACAATTGAGTTTGTGGGTACACTCAAGCTGAAGAGTTTGGTGAATACTGGTCCTGTTGAGCTAAAAATGCAAGCAGTGACCTTTGACTTGATCTCAAGGTGAAGTACATATGGTTTTCAAACATGTTCACAATAGTTTGAACATGGTGGTGGTCAGATCTGCACCATTTTCATTCAGAACCAATTACATATTGCAAGAAGTGTTTTAGTGAAAACCCCTTGTCAATGCCACCATTTCTTTGAGAGAAGCTGTGATGACAAGACTTTTTAGATGGCCACTATAGATACCATGTTGGAGATCAGATCAGCATCATTTTCATAAAGGACCAGCTACAGATTGTTATAGTGTTTAAGTGAAAAATCAATTTTAAAATAACAATCCATTCAGGAAAAGTAGCCGTAAGAAGATTTTCAGGATGGCCATCAAGGCAACCATTTGGAGGTTAGAATGGCATCGGCACTATTTTCAAACAAGACTCAACTATATAGAGTTAATAAACTTTTTAGCTACAAATTCGTGTAGATACAACAATTTTCGTTTAGGACAAACAAGAAGTCTTGTAGTGAAAACCCCATGTCAATATGACCATCTATTCAGAAGAATTATTGATAACAAGATTTTCAAGATGACCATCATGGTGGCCATGTTGGAGGTCAGATTGGCATAATTTTCATTTAGGACCAACTAGATCTCATAAGAAGACTTTTCGTGAAAAGCCCATGTCAATACAACCATCTGTTCAGGAGGAGTAGTGATACCAAGATTTTCCAGATGGACACTACAGTGATTATACTGGAGGTCAGACTGGCATAGTTTTCATTTAGTAACATCTACATATCAGAAGAAATCTCTTTGTGAAAACCCCAAGCTGATATGACTATCTGTTCAGGAGTAACAATAACAAGATTTTCAAGATGGCCACCATGGTAACCATGTTGAAGGTCAGATGGGTACCAGTTTCATTTAGGACCATCTACATATCATAAAAAGCCTTTTAGTAAAAAAGGGACCATTTTTATATCACTATCTGTTCAGAAGCAGTGGTGAGAACAAGGTTTCATGGCAGCTAAACTGGCAGTCAGATCAGCACGATTTTAATCAGGACTATTGAGATATCATAAGTAGCCTTTTAGTGAAAATCCCATGTCAATGTGACCATCTGTTTAAGAGGAGTATCAAAAACAAGATTTTCAACCTGGCTACCATGGCGATTATTTTGGAGGTGAGACTAGCACCATTTTCATTTTGGACCATCTACAGATCATAATAAATCTTTTAGTGAAAACCCTATGTTGATATGTATATCATCCTGTTAGGAGGAGTATTGATGAGAAGACTTTCAAGAAGCCCTGTGGTGGCCATCTTGGATATCCAAGGGACACTAATTTCATTTAGGACCAACTAGACCTCAATATGAAAGTGTGCTACAAGTTTCATGACTTTTCTCCAAGTAGTCAAACTTGTCAAAAGTGGTCACCCATGGGAAAATGCCAAACTGACCTCTGTACACAAGACCACCTTTCAAACTTGGTTTTTGAACAAATACCATTTCTATTATTATTATTATTATTATTATTATTATTATTATTATTATTATTATTATTATTATTATTATCAACAGATTTAGTATACTGCACTATTCAACAACATCATAAATACATGTGTATGTTGATCTGTCCCAAAGCTATGTTCTACACAATATTACTGTATCCTGTTCACTTTCATTAATCCTATAAATTATATCATCACTGACTCTTATGAAAAGATAAATGATCTTAGTTTGTTTTGTGCACCATGACAAAGCAATAGTTTTGTGCACCATGACAAAAACACTAGTTTTGTGCACCACGACAAAACACTAGTTTTGTGCACTGTGACAAAGCAATAATGTCATTACTACTTGACAGCTTACATATGACTGTGAACCAGAGGACTGACTCTTTATTTGGCCAACTTGCATAATTAGGCTTAGAAACAGCTGTTCACAAAGCAGACAATATTTGGATTAACCAGTTTCTCAACTCACCAAGATCATAAGACAGTGGGCTTATGTGAGAGGCCTGTGAGGGAATTATTAGTAATACAAGAACCAAAACTTCACCTGCCTTTACAGACCAGTTTTGTAAACAATGAATGACCTTGGAACCCAATGAAATGGGATCCAACTCGTATCTCTCCTCAAAGATGAACTTTTTTCATCAGAGACAGCTTTAATTCACATGGAAACAAAACAGATGAAGAAACTGAAATATACCTGTCACACTGCCACAAAAGGTGACTCCCATTTCTGCTGTGATTATACAACTACTTTTCCGACCATCCAGCAAACAAATTGCTTGATAAAAACCACCTCACTTTCAAATTTGACTTATGGACAACTTTGAGTTACACTGACAATGTGACTGGAGTATGGTGAGTACAAGCAAGATAAGAAATTTTTCACATCAATTAACACAATATGCCTTTATCTAAACATTGTCTTCCTCATCAAACAAAGTTTATTTGCATACACACAGTGGTCACTGTCAATACACTCCAGTGACCACTTAAAGCAGACAGAAACCATTATCTGGTTGGAAAACATCTGGCCAGTGACTGCAGAAAGCAGGTAACCACTATATACATGACTTTTATATGGCAAATTTGCTGGGAGGAAATTAGAATGGCCATTGTGACCAGGTAACACTATATAAAGGTGAATGGCCATTGTGACCAGGTGACACTATATAAAGGTGAATGGCCATTGTGACCAGGTGACACTATATAAAGGTGAATGGCCATTGTGACCAGGTGACACTATATAAAGGTGAACATTATGTCAGGTTTGACTGTAATTAAGAGTTGTGATAACAAATTTGTGATAATGGCCAGCTGCTGATCTCCAGATCATTGCATAAGCTAATAAATTCTGTCCTATTATTATTATCTTTATCCAACAGAACTAAAAACTAACACATTTAAACAACAATAAATTACCATCCCATCTATCCCATGCCAATGTCAAATATTAGTGTATAAACCATGAAAATAAAAATAAGAAGGAGTGTAAATGATTTTTGCCGCAAAATACTCTATGAACATCAAGCACCGAGTTGGGTATTATTACTGCAGTCAGATTTGACTTAACAATATCTGAAGTTTACCATTAAAGAATTATAAAATTTAAAACTTTCATACCAGATAAACCATATTCAACTATTATCCAATAGACTGCCATAACATACTGAACAAATTGGGGAGAGTTTTCAGATACTCAACATGACATAGGACTTGTAGTGCATATGGAATTCAAGCTACATTCAAGATATATTGAGGATGCACAACACAAGAAAGAAAGAGAATTCTCTTTTAAAGAGAAATGGCAGCAATTATGAGCATTAACTGCACCTGCTTGTATTGATTTTTGTCTCCAGTATGGACATGTCACCAGATTACAAAACATGTTCAATCCAATTCATGTCAATCCTTGCAATGTTTATATGGTTTTTAAGAACAATGGAATCTATTTCTCTAAATGAATGCTGCTACACTGCTATCAAATGATAAGCAATTCATTACTTGTTAATTTACTCCTACAATATACATGTAATATAGATAAATAATAGCTGTAAGCACACATAAAGGCATTTTGATCGATTCAATATAAATATTTTTTTGGTATTAATAGATTATCAACAGAGTTTCAAGAAGTACATATGTATGCATTCTCTAGCTTGTTTGACATTGGCAAATGGGAAAGGTGTTAGGAAAGGGTATAGAAATGCACTGAAATAGTAATTAGGAAGGACAACATCCAGTTTCTAATTATCTACCTGGCTCGAGGCTGAAGAGATATGCTGTAGGAAAATAGTAGCAAATCATTAATTTGACAAGAAGTACATCATGGTCTCCTATCTGATAAAACATTGAAAACTCTCAAAACTGAATGCCTCAGGGACCAAACTAAAAGCTTGGTTTTTGATAGATTTTTAGTAATAGGAATTAATTTCATCAAAAGAAGGGAATTTTAAGACCAGAAAACTATTTCAGTATCAAGGGAATTGGTGTTTACTGAGGTTTCAGTCTCAAGAAGTTTCACCATAATTAAACAGAGTTTGCAACATGCTTATATGGAACTGGAATGGTATTGAACAAATATTACTTCCCTATGGTCATGAAACCTAAACAGATGCTGTAACTACACAACTACACAGTTTTATTTGATTTTATATTTTGATTAGAGGACCAAGAACTATACATAATGATGCTGTAACTACACAGTTTTATTTGATTTTATAATTAGATTAGAGGATCAAGAAATATACATAATGATGAATGAGAAAGATTATGAGGGATTGGACACTGAGTCAATAAAAAATAAATATCAAAGCTAACAAGGCACGGGCCTGAATGTCAAACCTACCATAAAAGCATTGTTGTAAAATGTACGACCTGAACCCAGGGTACAAGGGGTGAGTGAGCATGTTGCATAATTAATAGCCTTAGCTTCATAATGATTCATCTCAAGTATGAAAAATAAATCTCAAGGAGTTTAGAAAATATATGCAAATGAAAAATATTTGACCAAAACCTTACCGCAAATTTTCTATGAATATGACCTTGACCCAAAGATCAAAGGGTGAGTGAGCATGTGACATATATGCATTATCTTAGTTTCATAATGATTTATCCCAAGTATGAAGAAAGGACATTTCTTTAGTAAATTGTGTTTCTCTGAAAATACTTAACTGATCACATTAACATTAGGAAATTACTCTCTGCTACCTCCGAATCCAGCATTCCTTAAAAGACGAAGAAACATCTTTCCATTCATATATCATACAGATGAAGGGAAGTACCTCTTACAGATTACCTCCAACCCCTCCACCTCCGTTCCTGCTAGGTGGCCACCTGTAGCCCAGATGTAACTAGTTTAAGCTTGAGCAAAACCTATAAAAGGATGCTCCCATTTGTGGGGAATGGTGGACAGGATTGATTGTAATGTGATTGGGTAAGTATTTTTGGAGAAACATAATTTACTAAAAATATTTCTTTTTTTTATCAAATACATTACCTGATCACATTAACATCAGGAAAATAGGTAAGAGGAGGAGGAAATGCTTAAGCATCCAACCTCTGTCCACATCACCCCATGGGAGCACAATGACTGCTCTATTGAAGGGATTAATTTCTAAAAATGTGAGGTTAGCACAACCAAAGATTATGCGTTTTTACACATTCAAGGCAATCCCTGCGGGATTCTGCACCTGGCCAGTTTCCCAGGAGAATCCAGCGGAAGTTGCAAGGTCATGCCTAAGACTGAGGTTGTGCAGTCATTAATGGGGCATGGTAACTGTCTGGGCTGCTACCAGTGGCCCAACAAGATTCAGATTTATCCTTTGTGAGGCTGGAGAAAGTAGAATAGGCATGCCAGCCAACTGACTCCACTATGTCTCGAATTGAGACATTATGTTCAAAACCAGGCTCATGGAAATCGCTTGTATTTTGCAAGTCAAAATCTTCATAAGTTGTACCTGATCCTGTGAGAGTTCAGAGTATGCTGATCTAATAACCCCCCTTTAGCCAAATGGTCAGCACTTATAGGGTTATGTCTTGCTTCCCTGCCTTAACCGGTAGGAAGAGCCATTGATGGCTGCTGTGGACGTTCTCCATGTCCATCAGATAGCAGGTCCTGCAGCTTCACCTCTCTTGATGGATTGACTGAGAGAGTTGATAGTTATTTGTTGGTTGCCTATCGACAGTAACCTGTTTTTAGAAATGAAACCAGGTTGTGTCATTAGTACAACTGAGCTGTCAGAACGGAACTGCATGCAGCTCACTCACTGCATCAAGATCCAGGAGCAGTTCCATTTTGGGTGCATGTAAAGGCTGCCTGAGTAAAACAGATCAGCCACTGCATTGCCAAGGAGTTGAATAAACTCCCTTGCCAAAATGAATGTCCTGGCAGATGCCTTCTCTGATGCATGAACAATACTGTTGATGCATTTGGGACGAAGATGAATCAAGTTGATATGAGCTAGAAACTCCACACCTAGATGAACAAAATGTTGAGAAGAAACAAGATCCGACTACTCCACATTGACTATCCACCCAAACTACTATAGTTGCTGAGAATATCCCATGTTATCTTTCTGTCAATGATCATCCTTTCTCTGGTATGTCCCCTGAAAGGGGCATGCAGAGATAGGGGCTTGCATGGAGAGCTGAAGGGGCAACTCCTGTACTGCCTGCTTTCTTAAAGTTGAGGTTACAAGAAGTCATTAAGGCATTGGCTATCATGTGGTGAGCAATCCTATTGACTACCCTGGCAATACAGCATACTGATTCCCAGACATGGTCACTTCCATCCTTCTCGGTTAGGTGACAGAAGTTGAGTAGGTTGGAAGCTGATGTGACGTTTCAGGCAAGTCCTTATCATCCCTCTCATTGACTGGGTGATTGTTGACCTCAAGGTAAAAGGGCAAGCTAGCATGTCATAGAATGAATTATCTTAGCTTCATAATGAGTCATGTGAAGTATGATGAGAATCTATTAATGGGTTTAGGAAATATTTACAAATGAAAAAACTTTAACTAAAAACTTAAATTGTTGACAATGATTGCATCATAGAAATGACTGTTATGTCTTGCTACTCACTAACGTGGTCTTGAACTGAAGTCAATGTGCAGAAACCATTATTTTCTTATTATACTTACAATGACCATGACTTCTGACCTCTAGACCCAAGAATCTAGAAGTTTCTTTATTACCTTAACTATAACATTGACCTCTGATCTTTTGATCCCAAAATTAATAGGCTTCTTTCTTACCCAACATACAAGCCATCCACAAACTTTTTTGATATTACATGGTTGAAAACAGAATTTTTTGTGCAGAAACCATTTTCTATTTTTAGTCAATAATAATACATTATTCAAAATCATAATCAAAAGATTTGTTGTTTTGATCATTTCCAACCCAATCTTTGATTATTTTGATTCATTGTCGCACAACAAATAGATAACAGGGTATACTCACATATATTCCTCTGTCTCTGCTGAAAGTTCCTGCTCAATTTGAAGACAAACATGGACCTAGTGCAGAGTGGAAAAGAGTAACTTAAAAGCAAGATGCATTTTGGTGTTGTAATAGTATTCTTTTTATTGTTAATTTTTATCATGACTTGTAAGTATTGCTTTATTCTAAGCTTACAGCCAAAACTATTTTCATTCAATTCATATTTAGCAGTGAACTACATCAATCAATCACATTCCATTTGAAATGGTGAGCAAAAACCTCCAAAGAGTCACTGAAATTCCTTCAAATAGCTTATTTGCTTCAACAATATTTATACTGAAACTGACTAAACCAACCCTAAGTAGGGGAAAACAACATGTCGTGTTGAAGCAAGTTTTTTCTCCATGACAACTGAACAATGGTGAAAAAAATGTGATGGTGTGTACCATTTCTGTGATGATGGTGGGCCACATGGAGGTCAGATGTTGAGGGGAAATCCTCAGAATAAGAACCCGGAAACACTGGAACACCTGAGCAATCACAGAGGGCACCTGCATCATTCTCAGGCTCTCTGCCAGTCTCTCTGGAAAGGAGAGTTGGGCTTCAAGATTAGTATATGGCATTGACTAAACTGATTGTAGACTACATCTGATAACCTATGCAGAGATGATGTACTTAATCTAGCCATCCTAGCAAAGAATAAGAAGTAATATGATAATCCTACTGTGGAACTTGTAACTAGTGACAACTGTTATATCAGGAAAAGATGACTTGTAACTAGTGACAACTGTTATATCAGGAAAAGCTTACTTGTAACTAGTGACAACTGTTATATCAGGAAAAGCTTACTTGTAACTAGTGACAACTGTTATATCAGGAAAAGCTTACTTGTAACTAGTGACAACTGTTATATCAGGAAAAGCTTACTTGTAACTAGTGACAACTGTTATATCAGGAAAAGCTTACTTGTAACTAGTGACAACTGTTATATCAGGAAAAGATGACTTGTAACTACTGACAACTATTATATCAGGAAAAGCTGACTGTGATCAAAGCAAGTATCAGTCCAATATGTTTATCAGTTTTCACTGTATTTATCATTCAAAATACACACTCTGTTTACAGTTCTCTACAAATTACACATCATAACTGTTAAATCATTTGCTTTGAGTAATATACAGATAATAGCCCTGTAAAATAATTATACATCATTTGCTTCAGTCAATAAACTATAAAATAGAATTTTGTAAATCAAATTAACACATCACAGACTTTGACATGGTATTGAAGCAAAAATTATTAACAAACTACAATGAACACAAATAAATTTAATTTTATTGCAGTGATATTTAATAAGCCTACAGAATAATATTCTTTGCAGTGGGAATGTGTGCAGTGAGCATAACTGTGTGTGTGTATACAGAATCAAATTAAATTCAACTTATTTATGCAACCATAAATGTGATACTTTGACAATAATATTGACATTGAACTGCATGCCTTTCCTTAAGTACAAAACATTAATGGATGTATATACCTAATACAAGTATACATTAAGATATACACAGAATACTCAGATACCTTGTATTTCTGGTAGAGATTTCTGATACTGGTCAGACTCACTACAGAATATTGTGAAGGCCATCCTCCGCAGCATCTGGGCCTTCTGATCCATCTCATGATCCTTGTTGCCAAATAGATTCAAGGCACCAGTCTGCACCATTGACACTCGGGCTGTGGTGAAAAACAGACAGTGTGAATTACAAGATACATGTATCTGGAGTTTTGGGATGCTCATTTTAACAAATCATCTTAAACTCTATTCTATGAATTGAACTGTTCAAAAATAAGTGACATAATAAATGTTGTCATCATTAACAGTAAAAGTCACCATTCAAAAGAGTGACCTTTCTGTTTTAATAACACAAAATCTACAAGGTAGTAGATAGGCCAAGTTTTTGTCTGAGCACATCAAAATGTAGGATATCCCTATTTTTTACTATTAAACAAGACAGCTGAGTGCACCCTTATTGTCATGATAGCTATCAGCACACCTTTCTTAATTGGAATTGTCAAGGCATAATACAAATAAAAAACATAATTTATTACTTGATATCAGAAGCGTTGATGGTTCAAGATTCCTGACATTGTCAGAATTTATGCTTCCATTAGTCCAGGTGGTCAAAACTAGCTCAATGTTTCATAAGTTTAAAATCCTGGAAGCCATGACAGACATTTCTTGTGACGAATACAAATGGGAACAAAGATCTGATCCATCTTTATACACATTCAGACAAAGCTGTGGCAGGAAATGAGAAGCATTGTAAAGGTAAGGGGGGGGGGGATTCCAGATTTGTATACTGTAAGAGACTAATATAAAGTCCGTTGGATTCTTATTATAAAAATCCATAAAGTGTAGCAAAGTTTGAATACCACAATGGTTGGTCTAATAAGTGTAATGTAGCTACACATGAAATTTCAAATTTTTTTTTTCAGACATGAACAATTTTTTGTTTATCCTTTGTAATCTATATCTAAATTGTCAAACAGTGCTCCTGTAAAAGTGGGATCACTCGACTTCCTAACACAACCAAGTTTGACCTTAGACAGGTGTATATACATAGCACTGTTTGCATCTGGAACTGACCTGCATTATGGACATGTCACTATACTCATGAACTGATCATGCTTTAGAGACACTACCTGTCTTGTGTCAAAGGCATATAGACTCTGGTCAGAATATTTTAATTTGGAAAATACACTTTTTTTCTTGTTCATAATCAATTCTCATTGAATTTCCACACAGTGATTTATACATGCTAATAGAAAAAAGCATTTTACCACAAAATATTATGTAAACCTATTTTCATAATTTTATGTTTAAATTATCTCTATCTACATTTGAAATGATTCCTACTATAAATACAGCAATTCATTGCAGCATGTACTCATCTGTCTTAATGACTATGGCATAAAGCAATGTGGCTGATAATACATGTCAGAATTTACAAAAGTAGATTCAACCTATGTAGACAGAGGCTATAATTTGCTTATATAAATATAGATCACAAAGAAAACTTTTAAACTGATTGTGAAAAAATAAAAAATGTCTGGACCAGTTATGTATGCCAATAACAATGAGTTATTTATGCCAATAACAATGAGACCAGTTATGTATGCCAAGAACAATGAGCAGTTATATATGCCAATAACAATGAGACCAGTTATGTATGCCAATAACAATGAGACTTTAAGTGGTTTGCTTTGATGGCCATACTGGATGTGCGAGTGGCACCATTTTCATTCAAGACCAGCTAGATATCATAAGAAGTCAACCGGTAAAAAGCCCATGTCAATATGACTTTTGTTCAGGAGGAATAGTGGTAACAGATTTTCAAGATGGCTGCTGTGATGGCCATATTGGCCATCAGATTGGCACCATTTCTATTTAGGACCAACTAGACATCATAAGAAGTCTTTAAGTGAAAACCCCATGCTTATATGACCATCCATTCAGAAGGAGTAGTGATAACAAGATTTTCAAGATGGCCACTGTGGTAGCCATTTAGGACATCAGATTGGCACAATTTTCATTTAAGTCTTCTGGTGAAATCCACATGTCAATATGACTTTCTGTTCAGGAGTAGCGGTAACTAGATTTTCCAGATGGCTGCCATGGTGGCCATATTTGATGTCAGATCTGCACCATTGCAGATGTTGATATGACCATCAATTCAGGAGAGTAGCTATAACAAGATTTTCAAGATGGCTACTGTGTCAGCCATATTGTATGCCTGAGTAGCAAGGACCAACTAGACCATGCGATGAATGAGTGTGTAAAGCTTCATGGCAATCCTTTTAGTAGTTTAGGAGGAGTAGCGATAACAAACTTGTGCTTACAGATGGATGACGGACAACAGACAACAGACCATCCCATAAATTCTTCTGGTCTATGACCAGCTGAGCTAAAAACCTCATATCAGATATTAGCAGGGTGTTATTGGCTTGGGGTGAACAGTGACATAGCAGGATTCCAAAGGTTGTGAGATATTTGTATGAGAACAGTATAAAAAGGAAGCATGATTAGAATCTCTTTAGGTCAAATGCCCATGATTGTTACCCCATTTAAGAGAGTAGCTGTGAACATTGTTGGTCATGTCTCTCCCATTAATGGCCAGAAAAACTTGTACATTTTTACCTTGGTAGATTATGCCACTAGATACCAAAGGTTATCACTATACTGAGTACTGAAGCTAAGCATGTATAGGCTCTCAAAGACATGATGAATCAGTAGGTCAGGGATTCCAGTGGAAATGATACCAAACTGTGGCATACAATTTATCTCAAAAGGTAATGAATGAAGTAGGTGGACTGTTATCAATCAGACAGCTAACCATAATGCCATGTCACCGGATGTTAATGGTTTGGCAGACAAGTTTAACAATACAGTGAAACAAATTTTACATCACATGTACACAGAGTGGCCAAAAATTAAGACAGGTACTTTAATGTGCTTCTATTCATGTGTCATGAAGTTCCAAAAGAAAGTCACTGGTTTCTGCTTTTGAACTGCTGTATGGAAGGTCAGTTCAAAGACCTATGCATATTCTTTGCAAACAATGTCAAGAGATGTTACAGATGAAGAAATAAAGTTGATTTACCAATGCATCCTAGAGTTGCATGCAAGGTTGGAAAATACATTATACACAACAAACTCACTAAATCAGGCAGGTGATACCTGAAGTATTGCAACCATAAAATTACAGACAGGAAGTTCAAAGTAAGGTACATGTTCTTTGCACTTCTCCCTATCAATGAGAATAAACTGATGGTTCAGCTAAAGGGTTCATATGAAGTGAAAACACTAAAAAGGATATGGACTATATGGTTTAGATGAAAAGAAAATTGGAAACTTCTTGTGTAAACATGTTGAGAGAATGGTTAAAGATTCTGATAAAGTGGTGTTAATTGCAGTTAGTACTGCAGTGACATAAGTCTTGAGTCACATCAAGACCCTAGTACTGGAATCAATTTTGAATGCCCTAGGGGGAAGTGGGGGGAAGGAGGTTGAGAAGGGGGCTGGAGGCAGATGTTGACATATGTCCAGAGTTGATCAAAAGTTAGAAACAAGAAATTTCAGATCTACTCTGTTTCCAGATGATCTGCTAGGACAGGCCAGGTCACATTAATGTTATGCAACATGATATCAAACTGACGATACCAAAATGAACACCTCTGAGTCAATCAGGATCAAAGGTTATCCAATAGCCTTTAATGCCCAGAGTACAGTAGATGAAGCAAAAAAAAAAAAATGCTAGACTGAGAGGTTAATGAACCATCAAACTCCCAATTTTCATCTCTGTGATACTTGTTGGGGAAAGAGAATGGAAATATCAGATTATACAAGATTACAGTGTTTAACCCAGATAAAGTCGAGAAAGAGTGTATGGAAATGGGTGGATAAGACTAACCACTAACCTCTAATTTGTCTAAGTAAAGGCAAAGCTGCAGATGCAAGATTGATGACTTGGGCACTGGCATTGCTGCCCTATCATTTTAGGATTGTTGCAATAGGTGTAGATTATTTAAGCAGGCTGTAAATTAAACATGACATGGCGAGTTTTTCTTCTTTTCTCCACGTAATGTAAATATTGTTTCATTCAATTTTGCTCTCATTCCATTAAAATTCTAAAAGTGTATATACTTTTCTTTTAAGGGGGAGGATATTGACAAGGAATGACTTGTGTGTAATTATGTTTTTGCTTGTTTTTCTTAATATATTATACATGTATTATCACGCAAATTCAATGTTAGTCTCTTGACCATATTTGAACTACATGGATAGCTTTACCCATTTTGTTTCTCTTGACTTTAATGCAATTTCGGATGATCTAATTCATATATGCAGACTTCTTCACTTTACTTCAGTGAATTTTGAGCAATGTATTCAAGATAAAATACAGTTAACAAACACAGCATGCTTTGATGTTTGGTGGTTGTAAAAGTCATTTTCACAATACTTTCATCAAATTAGTGTAAAAAATCTACAACATTACCCATCAGTTCCTTAAACGTAGTTTTGTCATGTGTCATGAGATTGTCAATAACAGTGTGCCAGTACTGGATACATCGGACATCCATCTGGAAGAAGCTGGGGTCTAGAAGGAGTTCTAAGGCCTCCTTCCTCCAGGCCTTCCTCGTGAACTGGTAACTGCTGATTGTTGCTAACAGCTGGGAACTGGCACGAAGACTTGGTAGGTTATGGGTGCTGCAAGTTCAGAATTTATGACATTGCACACTGAGCAACTTACTTGTTCAAATTACTCTTACTACTACAAAAACTCTGATAATGAGGATATGTTAACAATGTTGGATGATAGCATACACAGTAATATTGGATGATGGCATACACAGTAATATACGGAAACAGTTCATAACAAATGCAGATTTACTAGTATTTACAACAAATTAGTATTAAAAATAGAACAGCTTAATGTGATTTATGCATTTCTTCTTTTTAATAACAATTTTTGTCTTACATAACAACAATTTTAATTGATGTCTTTATGTTAAATATAAATGGTTTGCCCCGGTAATTGTCATTTTAAAGTGAGTTTTGCTCTGACCCCACAATTGTAACAGCTGTGCTAAAATTGTTAATTTAAAGATTACTTTCCCACCACAAAAACAAAACAAGAGTCCCTCATAGGGACTGATGCTCTACTGACTGAAATGAATTTCCAGGAATTCAGGATAAGACCATTTCTTCCTTTTAACTGCTGAATGCTGAAAACATCTCTGATAATCTTCAGCAATAACAAGATTTTCAAATTAGCTGCTGTGGTGGGCATATTGGATGTCAGATTGGCACTATTTATGACCAACAAGACATCATAAGAAGTCTTTTGGTGGAAACCCCATGTTGATATGACTTTCCGTTTTGGAGGAGCAATGATAAGATTTTCAAGATGTGTGCCATGGTGGCCATATTGGATATCAGATTGGTACCATTTCCATTAAGAACCAACTATACATCATAAGAAATCTTTTGGTGAAAGCACAATGTCCATATGACAGCCATCTAGGAAAAGTAGTGATAACAAGATTTTCAAGATGGCCATTGTGGCAGCCATATTAGAAGTCAGATCGGCACCATTTTCATTTACAACCAATTAGACACCATAAGAAGCCTTTCAGTGAAAACCCATTGTTGATATGAACATTCATTCAGGAGAATTAGTGATAACAAGATTTTCAAGACGGCCAATGTGGGAGCCATATTAGAAGTCAGATTGGTACTATTTTCATTCAGGACCAACTAGACATCATAAAAAGTTATTTTGGTGAAATCCTCATGAAGATGTGTCCATCCATTCAGGAGAAGTAGTGATAACAGTATTTTCAAGATGGCTGCTGTGGTAGCCATATTGAGCATCAGATCGGCACCATTTTTATTTAGGGCAAACAAGACATCATTAGAAATCTTCTGGTGAAAACCCCATGCTGATATGACCATCTATTCAGTAGGAGTAGCAATAACAAAGATGTCCGAGCGGCACCATTTTCATTTAGGACCAACTGATGAATGTGTGTGTAAAGTTTCATATCCTCTAAGAAGTTTAGGAGTAGCAATAACAAACTTGTGCTGAAGGATGAAGCTACAATGGAAAACAGACCATCCCATAAGATCTTCTGGTCTATGACCAGTAGAGCTAAAAATTGCTTGTGCAAATATTAGTACCAAGTAAATTCTTTTTCAATATTTCTAAGCAGCTGTATAACCTAATGACAGTAAATTTAAAAATAATAATTCTGCTATAAATTAAGAGGGAGAGTAATGGTCTGGACAAAAAAATAAAAGAAATGTGGGTAAAACTGTGCAAATGAATGATTTTAAATTATAAAGTCACTGTTGAGAAGGGTGTATATGATTTGCAATTGGGTAAGATACTGAACATGATAATCTCTTTCTCCTATATTGATTGTTTAGATGCAAACGGCACTGTATAGTACCTGTGATTTCTGAGATAGGGGAAGACACTGTACATTATGGTTGCAAGGAAAGGAGCCACCTTCTCTTTCTCCTCGCTGCTGTAGATTACATCTAAAAGTGGGGTCATCAGCTGTAGACAGGAGAGATCACAGCAAATGTAGTAGTATTATTCTACCCAATTTTACATTTTTTCTCAAAGACTTCTTTTCTTGTATGTAGTATATTAATGGTTATTGAACAGTTGTAGTTACTTGCTTTCCTTTACTTTCTTCCCTTTAACTATTTTGAAATAAAACATTACCTGAATAGAATTATTATAAAATACAGAATGACAAGAATTCTGCGGAATGCCAAGTCTCACCTGTTCTGCTGTAGCATATTTCACAAACTAGAGCAAAGAAAAAGGTTACTGTGAACTACTTTTAATGTGGTGAGAAATATCTTTCAAGATAAATGTACCCATCATGTTTTATGACTGAACATGCAACAGTATCAGCGAAACTGAGCTAAATGCAAAAACTTATGTAATCTCTGGAGCATAAAAAGTAGGTCACTGAGACCTCCTTTTGCCTGTGATGAGCAATACCCTCCATAATGCATACACCCATCAAGTTTCATGATTGTACATAAATCTGTGTCAGAGAAACTGAGCTAAATGCAAACAAGAGGCCCAATTGGGTCTGATATCACTCAACTAGGTAGTTGACATATGTCAGCTTGTGAAAAACATAGTTGCTACATTGTCTATTAATGTTGCAGTCTTCTTTCCTAGACCATGTAAATAGCATCACTTTCTCTGTTTATAAAGGACAAATCATTTATACAACCGGCTTTCTCCCTTGGATCTCTTCCAGCCCCTGGGGACTAAACCATGATTTATAATTTAGAAACTGTTTATAGACCCACCGTTAAAGTATATACACTTACTTGGCATTATAAGAGGAGTAAATCTGTGCAGTCAGCATGGATTACAGGGTCTGTCCTTGCTCCATTGCAGCCCAGTCCATGAAGTCATAACCTGGAAACCACTGGGATCCCCACAGAGATGCATTGGACTCCTGACCAGAAGGTTGCAGGTTTGGTTCCCACCATCTGATCAACTTGGATCCTCATTAATATGTGTAGATCTTGCTCATAATCAAATTCATCTGAGATCCTGTCGACACAAGCTTTACATACCAAATCTGATGAAAAATAAGCTCAGTCAATTAGATGTAAGATCACCTCATTAATATGCACGGATGTCACTCATAAATGAATTCACCCGAGATCCTGATGACATAAGCTTAGATACCAAATCTGATCAGAACTATGGCCACTAAAAAGGCAATAAGCTTAGCCAATCTTATGCAAGATCACCTCATTAATATGTATGGATACTTGCTCATTATCAAACTCATCCAAGAGCCTGATGATAAAAGCCTATGTTCCAAGTTTGGTCAAAACTGGATTGTAAATATGGCTTCCAGAATGGTAACAAGTTCAGCCAATCAGATGCAAGATCACCTCATTAATATGCATGTGTCTTTCTCTTTATTCAACATGTCCAAGATCTTGATGGTGTAAGCCTGTTTTGCAAGTCTGATCAAAATGTGATCAGAAATAGAGCCTCAAGAAGTAATAAGCTCAGCCGCTCAAGATCTCCTCATGAAGATTTGTGGATCTTGCTCATTTCTTTAACACATCTGAGATGTTGTTGATATAAACCTATATTCCAATTTTGATGAAATCAGATACAAAAAAACATGGCCCCCAGAGTGATAACAAGCAAATGTTGATGAATGGATAATGGACACATGGCCATGCCATAATCTCACAAGGTTTTATGGCTATGTGCGCTAAAAACTAACATTGAAGCCTATGCCAACAACAGCAACAATGCCATTGGAAAAGTGATACCTATCTCTTGCCTAGCTCTGCATCCAAGATGAAACTGTGCTGGATAGTGTTTTTAGTACAAACTAGAAATGTGTTTATGGAACACGAACGCCCCATGTGAGTGAAAATGGACCTGAAGGCAAAACTTAGCTAGATGTACCTGCAGTCACAGACATGCATATCCCTGCACTTCAGGGATTTTCTTCTGAACATGTCACCTCTCTAAAGACATTAGGAGCAATGAAAGATCAGAATCTTTCCTATACATCTGTAAAGGTCCAGCACTAATATTGTACATGGTTGCATAAATACTACATTAACAACCCCAGTGTTGCACATAGAGCATGGGCTCACAGGTGTCCCACAGTTTTTTGGCCCCATGTCCCCCAAATCTTGACCCTGTGCACCTTCCTGAGCACGGTTTTTTGTCTGGAAAAAAAACATAAAAAGTACGCCTACAACTTTTCATTAGTGGATGTCCACCAATGTCTCTGTTGGCGCTAGCAATGGCCAAAGTCGCAAAAGGTGATAAAACTGTAAGATGGCAATGAATATCTTTTTTAAAATAAAATATCTGGCAATGAAAACATTCCAAGTTTGTGATAGTTGGCCAAGTTGCAATGTAAAGTGTTTGACGACTGTTAGTGTAACATATTTTTGATGTTAAAGTCACCTCTACAGAGAGGAAGATTTAATTTATTTTGAAGTTGACAAAAGTGACTACATTTCTTCAAATACATAATTTGTCATGTAATTAATGATTCGTTAGTTTGGAAAGAAAAGTGATTCAGAAAACATAGGTATTTATTATAATAAATGCTGGTTGATCCGGAACAGAAAATTCCATGGTACAGCTCATTTCAGGTTAGCCTGATAATGTTTTCATGAGTTACTTGAACACATGATAAAAATTTTATGCAATAATGTAAGTGTCCAAGAAAAATATTATAGTACAGTCCAGATCACAAAGTGAAAGTGGCAAAACTGTTCAAGGAACCAAGATTATCTAATTTTTATAGCACTATTAGTGCATTATGTAGTATTATTTTCATTTGTTCGACTAACATGGTGTGTGTCCCCAAGATTTGGAGAAAGGGGGACACAGTGTCCCCTACCATTGGGATCCTATGTGCAACACTGCAACCAAACCTCTGAAAATTCCCTTTCTTTGAAAATTTTTCAATGTCTTCAAAATGGGCCAGAGGAAAAAAGTACAACTTTATTGTGCATCTACACCAACTACATATCTAGCCTACGAGTTTCAATAAAATCCTCAAAGTAGTGTAGAAGTGATAATGAGCTAAATTTGTATCTTACCCCCTTATTTGGTTAATTTTCAATAAATGTTCCTAAAAATGGGCCAAAGGAAGAAAGTAAAATTTTATTGCACATCTTCACCAACCACATATCTAGCCTACAAAGTTTCAATATAATCCTCCAACTGATGTCGGAGAAGCGATGAAGAACTGAATTCACAAAATACCTCTTTTTTGGACAATTTTTCAAGAAATTTCATCAAAAATAGACCAGAAATAAAAAGTAGAACCTTACTGCAATTCTACACCAACCACATATATAGCCTACAAGGTTTCAATTAAATACTCCAACCAGTGTATGTGAAGTGATGGCTAATTAATTCCTAATATAAAGCCTTTTCAACAATTTTTCAAGACTTTTTTTCTCAAAAAATGGGCCAGAGGAAAAAAGTAAAACCTTACTGTACATCTACACCAACCACATATCTAGCTAACAAAGTTTAAATAAAATCTTTAAGCTAGTGTTGGAGGAGAAGTGATGATGAACTGATTTCAAAACAATACCCCGTTTTTGACAATTTTTCCAGAAATTTCTGCAAAAATGGACCAGAGGAAAAAAGTAAAATATTATTGCACATCTGTAACAACCACATAACTCCCTTACTGAGTTTCATTAAAATCATCCAAGTGGTGTGGAAGGAGAAGTAATGACAAGCTTTGTCATGGATGGATGAACAGATGGATGGACACGTGTACGGACTGACATACAAGGGTAATGACAATATCTCCATTCTTTACAAAATTAGGCATAACTAGATTGATGAATGGACATGTGTACGGACTGACATACAACGGTAATGACAATATCTCCATTCTTTACAAAATTAGGGATAACTAGATTGATGGATGGACATGTGTATGGACTGACATACAAGGGTAATGACAATATCTCCATTCTTTACAAAAGTAGGCATAACTAGATTGATGGATGAACATACAAGAGTACTGACAATATCTCCATTCTTTACAAAATTAGGCATAACTAGATTGATGAATGGACATGTGTACGTACTGGCATACAAGGATAATGACAATATCTCCATTCTTTACAAAATTAGGCATAACTAGATTGATGGATGGACAAACAAGGGTAATGCTACTTGCCCTACCAAATTCAAATCAAAGTGCTGATTGAAAATACTGATGGCTTGGAGTGTAGAAGTGATACTGATTTACATATACCTGATGGAAGAACAAAACACCAGATATTGCAATTCATAGTTCTTGTAACTTTTGTAAACAGTCAGACTGCTCATAAAAATTTATATTCATATTTATAAATATAATTTTTCTTTTCTTTACATATCTGTAGAGAAATTACATTAACATCTGAAACATTATTTGAGGAATTATTGGTAATTGTTGTCTATTTATGTGTATCCTGCTACCTTAAAAAGTACATCAGGGAGTGTAAGAAGCATTTTACCTCGGCCAATAGCATCAGAGCCTGTATACTATATATGGAGTCTGAGTTGGTGCTAGGATCTGGCTCCTTTACTCTCCTGGTTGCTACTTGAACACCTGTTTGTGAAAACCAATTTTGGATTAAAAAATGTTTCTTTGATAATACTTACTGGATCATAATAGTTAGGAGTACATCCACTACCTTCCAAATACAGCCCTCCTAGGCTTGCATTAGTAACAAAAGTGCTAAAAGGTCATCTGCTTCCAAAGGTGGAAGTCAGAATGTCATCAAGTGCTCATAAACTTCTCCATATAATAACTAGTGCATCATAAATGTTTAGAAATGACACCGGCTGTGTTGAAAAAATAAATCCACAAAAGTCTAAAAAAAAAAATGCTTACTGAGATATTTCACACACAGCATGGGAATCTGGTACTGAGATATTTCACACATAGCATGGGAATCTGGTACTGAGATATTTCACATGTAGCATGGGAATCTGGTACTGAGATCTTTCACACATAGCATGGGAATCTGGTACTGAGATATTTCACACATAGCATGGGAATCTGGTACTGAGATATTTGACACGCAGCATGGGAATCTGGTACTGAGATATTTCACACAGAGCATGGGAATCTGGTACTGAGATCTTTCACACTTAGCATGGGAATCTGGTACTGAAATAATTTTATTGACCATTTTGTCATTAAATATGAACACTACAATTGAGGAACAACTTTAAGTTCAAAGTTTCATGCATGCTTATGCTTCTTGCTTTTTTCATGGGACTTTCAAGTGATTTCATTCAACAGACCTGCATGAAACATGGCTCCTGTACTCATTTATACCATTTTTCCTCCTCATGAGATGTCATATCTTTCATGCATCCACCTTTTCAATGTAGATGATTGTTGGCCTTGTAAAAGAAGTTGGAAAAGGGAAGCTCCACACAAGTTTAGGACAATCCTTGACAAAAGGTCTCAGTAGAAAAAGTTCCATTCCCTTAAGATGGCAAAGTTATTTATGGTGTGTAAAGTTATTTATGGTGTGCAAAGTTATTTATGGTGTGTAAAGTTATTTATGGTGTGTAATGGCGTGTAAAGTTATTTATGGTGTGTAAAGTTATTCATGGTGTGTAATGGCGTGTAAATTTTTTTATGATGTGTAAAGTTATTTATGGTGTGTAATGGTGTGCAAAGTTATTTATGGTGTGTAAAGTTATTTATGGTGTGTAAAGTTATTTATGGTGTGTAAAGTTATTAATGGTGTGTAATGGTGTGTAAAGTTATTTATGGTGTGTACAGTTATTTATGGTGTGTAATGGTGTGTAAAGTTATTTATGATGTGTAAAGTTATTTATGGTGTGCATAATAATATCTTACACCTACAAGCAGACCAATCACAACAAATAGTGATTAAAATTTCCTTTAAAAAAAATGACCTCTCCTGCTCGCAGTAAGTTTTTGATGTCATCTCAAGAAAAGAGGACGGGGAATCATCACTTATAATTGGAGAACTACATCCAAATTCTCTACATCCTGTATTTGACAAGTAAATTTGGCTAAGATGCTGAAATGTTCCTTGCTAAAGCAGAGCAAACTAGCTTTATTTAAATTTCTCTGCTTTGACATACAGAATAAATTAAACAATTGACAGATTTACTCCCATTAATTTCATCATCTAAACATACGAATCCCTTAAAGTTAAAGAGTTAGTATAACCAATGGCAGCTGTATGTCGTAATGATATATTGGTTAATAAAATTTGATTTGCAGGAGTATATTACAGAGTTAGAGCCAACTGTCAACATGACTTATAAAGAAGATTGTCTAAAATTGTCCAAAGTACAGATATAGCAAGAAGTCTGTTTATACATCTGCTGTGAATATGATTCCATCAATCAGACTACAAATCATTCAAATCAATGGGTGAAATGTTTATCACGTACATTTTTTAATATGACTGTGCAGCATAGTGCCCAAGCCTGGAAATGCACAAGTGATGTAACAAAATTAAAGTACCATCATCAGTCAGGTTCATCTCATCAGGATCAGTAATATCTGCCTGGGGACCTGGCTTGACAGCATAGTTCCGCCTCAGCCATGTGGTCTGTTCCAGAGAAGAGCCTGCGATAAAGGCAACTGCTTCCAGCAGCTTCTGGGAGATTTCCTATAAAGGACAGAAATATATAATGTGTAAAATGGGGCAATGTGATCTAATATTGGCATTGTGGACCAAGGATAAAAAAGTTGAGTTTGATGCTGGGAAAAAAACCCACTTCCAATTGTTTGCTTCAACTATGAATAGCTGCAGATATGGATTTTGTAGTTGAAAATGTCTTGAGGATAAAATCTAAGCCCAGACTCAATATTAAAGTTTTGATTTTTTTACTGAGAATAAAAGTAGAATTACCACAATTTCAGAATAAGTTTTGACACTACTTAATCATACAAATTTGATAAAATTTCATTAATATCCAGAGTCACAGTTTTCTAATTTTGATTAAGTACTAATCCAATTTTTGTAACATAGGCATTGTATTCTAAGTTGCTACATGTCAAGGTAACCACATTTAGCATCAATCAAGCGAGTAACAACCAAGCATGGAGGTTATAAAAAAAAAATTCTGAGGAGCTGTGATAGCTCAGTATTTTCCTTGTCAGACTCGTAACAAGCAGGGTGTGGGTTGGAATCATGCCCAGAGCAGGCTGGGTGAGCAACCATGGTGTGTCTCTATACAAGACACTTTACTCTAATTGACTCAGCATGATATACCCTAACTTGTATTTATGTGCTATTCAACAGCAATCAATTATTCAATCAATCCTGCTCCAAATCTGACCAAATAAAAATTCTGACATTTGATTGGCTAAATTGGCTAATATCTGAGCATTAGCCAATCAGATCACAGAGAGTTGACTCTGAGCATAAGAATATATTGACAACTTCTAGACCACGTTTAGGTAACCTCAAAAACTATCAAGCAGTTATGGCATTTCCTGATACATAATGTTTTACCTGCAATTCTTTTAGGTTCTTCTTGTCTTCCATTGCAGGTGTCTTCATGACAAACTCATACAATATTCTGCAAAAAGAACATCCAAAATAACATTAGAAAAATTACTAGGTGTTAAAAATCAATATATCCCAAGTTAAAAAACAAACTCATGGTGCTTTTGAGTGTGACAGGGTTTCACGAAGTGTAACAATAAATCAAGGTACAACCAAATGGAATTATTAAAGGGGCCATAACACTTTTAAAATTTGATGGTATACTTGTACAGGCATAGTATTTTTTCAAAAATCACAAACAAATAAGTCATGCTAATTTATAGTTTTATTTGTTGAATGGCTGCTGAGTTTTTGTTTACAATGACAATGGAACTAATAACCTTATACCTGTCTTCTGTCTTAACTTAAATATACTCTTTACCTTCAAAGTAAATAATCATGTTGAGCTATTTTTTGAAGACAACGTGATGTTTGCAATCTGATAAAGAAAAGCCTAAATGGAGTGTATCTGCTTTGAAATCTCAAAAGAAAGCCAAAGTGTGCATGTCAAGATGACACTCACATCAAAACTTTAATCAAAACCTTACCAGAAGTGTTGATAATGAATGTCACTTCTGCCAGATGAAAAATGACTGGCATGGTTCACTTTCCACTCACCTACATAAGCCTGATTAGCAATAGGTATAGAAAGCTGCAGTGTCAAATAAACAATTAACTCTGCCTTTACATAAAGTTTGTTTATACAATAGTTGCATTTATGCATTGATTTTTAGTGCACTGGACTTCATTAGATAAACAGGAGTAGACAGTACTCTGAAGTGTTAATTTTTAACTATTAGCATATTCTTTTGCATCGAATGCACTTGATTTCTTTTCTTTGTGACTATATATTTGTGTCTGCAGAGAGATATGGATTCTGATAATTAGATAAACTCTAAATAATGTACAAAGAAAAAATGCCTGCATTGTGAAAATTTTAAAAATGTTCTATTGGGAATTGCATATTTTCAAATGATATCCTTCCATTCCTGAGGTCAAATGTTTGTGAATCCTTGCCAGATCATAATAGCTGCAAAAAATTAAATGTTGCTAAATTGTCTCCATATATGATACATTTTTGATGTTCTATGAATACTTTCTGAAGATCAGTATTTTTAGTTAAGACTAATTCATAAATTTCAAAATCTTTACCAGAAACTAGTTAGAATTCTGCCCAGCTTTACAGATACTGAATGAAATCCAAAATTTATGAGAAATGTTATGGAGACCAGATTTATAACGTAACCCAGCAGAGTGAAAAAAGTTAAACCAATGAAATTAAGACTCACAATGTTCACAAATATTCTGAATCATACTAGAAAACATTAATTTTCAAACATTTTAAGTTGCTAAAGTTTGTAAATAAAACCTTGCCGAGAGTTAATGGTGCTAAAATGTTATGATCCCGAGTTTTTTTTTACATCTGACTTAAACAAAACTCTAATTGCCAAAATAAACCAGAACAATTACATAGCAGTCTCCAGCAGCCATTGTAAACATTAATTATCATGCAGAAAAAAATTCGGACAAAAGTGATATTGACCTACAAAACACTGTCCCTGTGAAAAGGTATTAAGGACATAAAACAATTAAAAAAAAGAGCATTCTTTCTTATGACATCAAAGTAGAAGTAGTATAAGGAGTTGATACAAACCAGAGATTCATTTTTTGTTTGTTTGTTTCAAATCATTGTTCATTAAATCTGCTTCAAAACCTATATCATTGTCCACCCCTAGAAGCCAGATATTACTGGGTGGAAGCCAGAGGTTGTAAGTAATGATGGAGTGTCAGCAAGTATGGCCACTATTAGAAGCACAGTTCATGCATCAGCAATCAGCAATTACATTGATTAGCCACTACAGACTAAGTCTCGCATGAAATGCATGCAGTCCACTCTTCTGGTACCTACTTATTCACATGTACAACACACAGTTAAACTGCTGAGAGTAACCAATCACAACATAAAATATACAGTCATTAATATGGAGAGTTTACCAATTAATAAACATATTAATAGAGATTAAAAGAAATGTATACAATCTTCCAGTTTAATGATTCTAGCATGAACAGTGCTTGAGAAAAAAACTTAAAACACAAAGTTTAACCAAAGTCAGTGAAGCATGAAATCTGGGTCAGTGAACTACTTCAGAGATGCTGGAGTAGTACTCATTGATTCCAGGTATAACAGTATGTATAAAGGGTGCAAAAAATGTGTAGTCATGAGCTAAATGCAAAACTTAACCATGAATGCAAAACTAATGTATATGTACAAAATTAGGTAGGTGCTATGAAGTCCACTCTAAAACTGCAGCCTAGGGCCTTGGAAGAAAGAATTGTTGAGATGCCTTGAGGCTGTACATATGTATATGCTTTAATATGTGTCGATGCTGATATTGATGCTGGAGGTGAGGATGGTATAATAGTTCTTTTCATAGTGGCAAGCTAAAATCATTCATACTGAAGTAGTAGGAACATCCCAGGGGATTGCAGATTCAGTTGCTGGGCATCCCTCAACAAGGCCAGCAGAGCGGTCCAACTGTCCACTAGTTGTCCTGCAGACACCTGCTGGACATATGCATAGAAAAACTGTAGCAGGTTCACCTCTAGTGGAATGTTCTTCTGCAAACAGATATATAAGAAAAATCTACAATATGGGGTCTAATCATAAGTTGCCACTTGAAAGTCAGATTTTGCATCACCAAATGGAAAATATAATTTCATGAGCTGTAAGGATGCATAGTCCAAGTTAATGATGGTCAATAACTCTGCACAAGTTGAACAAAATCTGCTCATTATCTAACTTCTTTGAAATACTGACTCTTTTTTGGCTTAGTTTATTTGATCTCTTTATGTCTCCTGAAGAAACACTCAAAAATTTCATTGGCATTTTCTTTTTGTAGTCCATTAATGCCTGTAACTAAATAAGAAATGGACAGATTTGTTGATATATATCGGTGGTAAAACTGTCACATATTAAGTTCTAACGGCAACCTGTTTGTGCAGTGGAAAATGCAAGTGTCTATGGCCAGATTTGTTGACATAAAAACTGGTAGTAATACTGTCACAAACTATGTTCCAAAGGCAATTCATTTGCCTGAAAACAGACCACAGACAACACTATATGCCCTATCACTGTCATGATGCACATAAAAATAAGCTTAAAATATAGCTGTCTGTGGCAATGTGTCGCAGGCAGAGTCATTGAGTCACAATAGTGTCAAATTTTCTGCCTGTAGCTCATGGATTAAACTGCTACAAATTATTTAAGTTCAACCAATCAGAAAGTGCTTTAGATTCACAGATGAGTTAGAATATGCTTATTATTGAACAAATTAGATCTCTCACATTGTTTGAGTATGTTTTTCAACCTATGTTATAGTAAAAACCATGTTAAAGGAAAGACAGAATGGCTGGCATTTCATAATGGCTCGTCACATATAGGTACTGAGGGTGGAATTCTTACCTTGCCCTTGCCAAGGTCACTGGGTGGAGGTTGTTTGAGAACCTGTTTGACTGTCTGTATCAGGGTGTCCATGGGCAATGAACAAATTAAATCTCTCACATTGTTTGAGTATGTTTTTCAACCTATGTTATAGTAAAAACCATGTTAAAGGAAAGACAGAATGGCTGGCATTTCATAATGGCTCGTCACATATAGGTACTGAGGGTGGAATTCTTACCTTGCCCTTGCCAAGGTCACTGGGTGGAGGTTGTTTGAGAACCTGTTTGACTGTCTGTATCAGGGTGTCCATGGGCATCACCTTAATGGCCCCAACCAGCTCTACAAGTAATAGTTGGTCATCACAAGGAGCACCCCCTACCTGTTAACATTTGCAGGTAATTTTGTGTTAAATGGTGTTTTAAGGGTAATCACAATACATGGGTAAAATACTGTGTAAAGTCAAAGTATACACTACTAAGATTATCATTATGAGCCAATTATCATAGAAAAACATGACTACAAAATAACTCACTTATAAGTCTAGTCCAACTGCTAAATGCACAGACCCAGATCTGACATTGCATAATGCATGGGCAAATCTGGGTACTGAAGTTTGTTAGGAGAAATCAGTAGAACAAGATGGACCCTGATCTGCCAGCACATTATGTGATGACAGATGAGGGTCAATGCTACTTGTAGTTGGACTTTACTTATAAGCAAGTATATATGGTAATCACAATATAATACTTTCCATTAACATTTTCATAATCAGAAATAAATAGCATTTTCAGCAATTTTTTTGGCAAATAATGACAAATTTTAATCATCTTTTTTTTCTTCTTTCTTTGCAATCCTCATGTGATTTTTCTGGAAGATAGAGATTTCTATAAAAGTGAATGAGAATTTACTTGTAATACAAAATCTGGAAAGAATGAAAACAAATATATTCAAACTGTAAATATTTAATTTCTTATATAATCAAAGTGTGACCAAGAATGTGCATCACTGGCCTAGCATTTCTGCAGATGAGCAGATGATCAACATCTATCTTTTTAAATGGCTGCAAACTCTCGCAATGAAGAGACAGATGGCTGAGTCTAATTTTCTGAATTGATAATGCATAAAGCAAAGATAATACTTAAAAATGTTATCATAACTTCAAATGTTCAAGAACTTACCATAGTATACTAGTATACTAATTGATAATTTTGTACTACATGTACAACCTTTCAAGAAATCTTAAAATTAACAATTTCTAAATAAAACATACTGTCTTAAATTAAATAAATTGAAGATTTATATTAATTAATAGTTTTGTACTACAAGCAAGTTGCAAAATTTTACTATTTACAGAAACTTTGAAGATGAATTTACTCAAGCTTACATCAGTTTTCTTTTAATTAATCTAATTGCACTTTAGGTGATCTTTGTTGCTAGCATTAAGTAACAGCTAAAACATTTTCTTAAATGTAATTAACTTCAAGTTTTAAGTACATGGTATACTGTAAACAGTGTTGTCAGCAATCCCCAAAAAAGGTGCTAAATCTAATATAATTCTGGAGTCTAAGTGAACTGAAATTTTACAGCTGAATTTTAAGAAAATCCACAAGTGGTAGCATCTATCTTCCTATTAATTAGCCTGTTTGTTCTATATACATTAGTCAATTGACTACCTGTCCAGTTTCGTACAAGTATGATAATGGCAGGTGATTGAGGGTGGCAGATAGCAGATCATTGAGGGTTCATTTGATAGATCGATCAATCGATAGATATATAGATAGACAGTCAGGCAGACATATAGATAGATATATAGACTGACACTGATAAATTAAAGCAGTGGATCATTAAAAAATGATGTATAGATCAATAAAATGAATTTTAAATAAATTAAGCCCTCACATATTTACAGAAACTTTGAAGATGAATTTACTCAAGCTTACATCAGTTTTCTTTTAATTAATCTAATTGCACTTGAGGTGATCTTTGTTGCTAGCATTAAGTAACACTGACTAATGTCTGAATGGTCTTAAGGGAAGTAAACTAGACAGAACCTGCCAGTAAGCAAAGTCATGCACTTCTGGTTTCTCTAGACAAGCAGAACCAAGATGAGATAATACAAATCACCTTTACTGGAGGCAATCAACAATTGTTTGTGGTCTGTGATCATTATTTATATATCATCCTCGAATTCTCCTGATGAATAACCTACTCAAACTTCCAGTTCATACTGACCTATACATGCTTTTTTTGGCTATTATACTCTTAATGACACAATTAATACTTAAGCTTTTAACCACTTTCACCATTATCTCCGATGTACTAACTGCTTTCGAGCCTATAGACCTAACAATTGAGTTCAAAAAAGTTAAATCCAAATGTGTTTTTTCCTTAATATCATTGTCATGGTTTATAAATCTTCAGCACTGTTATTATTATTATTATCTTTCCTGTTACAACTCTAGGTCTTAAAATAATGTAACAGAAAGAAAGTGAAACCAATAACGCAAGTAAAATCAATAAGCAATTTATTTCTAGACAATTCAAGTGAAAATTCAAAAGACACTTACAGTAATGTGAATTAAAATCTAAATAATCCAATAATCCTAAGATCTTAAGCGTCCTAATCACAAGTCCTAAATAGAGAATGTTCCTAATAAATTCCAGGAGCCTTGAATGTCCTGATGTGTCAGTAGTCTTGAATGTTCTGATATGACTAAATTGAATAAATGCACATAAATCCCAAAGTCAAGTATTAATCCAATATGAGAATGATCGCTTTTAGTAATTCCAAAGAATATTTCAAATAATTAATTCCTCTCTCTGAATTTGCTCTGATTTTCACAACTGTAACATCTGATTACTAAAATAAATTCCTTAATAGACTGATCTTAGTAATATGAAGCTTAGTATAGGAATGAAATCTTGTTTACCAAACCTGTATAAATATAAGTATAAGTCACCTGACAGAATATTCCAGAATATGAGTAACTCTAATAGAAATTTCCTGTGTACACCTGACTTTTCTCACATAAGACATGGATAATTCCAATCTAATTGTTAAATGCTATGTAAACAAGATTGACCTTGAACTCAAATGCAGTAAATATGTTGTTTATAAAATGACTAAAGTACAACTTACCTCATGGACACATATTATAAATTCAATATGCATAACACCTCCCCTCATAGAGAAAAAGAAAGATTTATGCAATAAAGCTTTCTTTCAAATATATGCATATTCAAAATTTCATAGGAAAATGTCTTATAAATGTCACTCAACTCAATTACACAAAACAAAACAATATAGTCTATGCACGTGAAAGTGCATCTGCGATCACATTGTCTTTTCCTATGATGTGTCGAATATCAATGTTATATTCTTGCAGTATTAAACTCCATCTCAACAATCTCCGATTTTTATCTTTCATTTTGTTGATGAAAGTAATGGGATTGTGATCACTGTATACACCATTTTTGTCTTCCTGAATCAATACTCCACCAACCCCTAAATCACTTGCATCAAGAGTCATTTTAAATAATTGGCTGAAATTTGGTGCTGAAAGAACTGGTGCATTCTTCAGCATGGCCATTTCATTTTATCAAAGGATTCCTGACACTGGTCAGATCAATGAAACTTGGATTTCTTACTCAACAAATTTGTTAAAGGTTTGGCAATGATGGAAAAATCTGAACAAAATTTCCAATAATATCCAGCCATACCCTAAAATTGCATCAGTTGCTTTTTACAAACAGGCACTGAGAATTCAGAGATAGCTTTGACTTTAGCTTCCATAGGTTTAACTTGACTTTGTCCCATAATATGTCTTAAAAATGTGACACAAGCATGGCAAAACTCACTTTTGCTCCTAATAATTATCAGATTTGCACCACCGAGTCGACTGAAGAATTTCCAAATGGTTTCCAAGTGATCTTCCCAAGTGTCATTGTAGATAATGATGTCATCGATGTACGTGTCACAATTATCTTGACCAGATGTTGTCATGTTCATAAGATGCTGAAACATTGCCAGAGAATTTTTCATTCCAAACAGCATGACTTTATATTGATAAAGCCCATCTGGAGTTACAAATGCTGAAATTTCTTTTGCCCTTTCCATCAGTGGAGTTTGCTAGAATCCTTTTAAAAGGTCAAACTTGGTGACATATTTTGCATTATAATATTTTATCAATGCAATCATCCAAATTTAGCATTTAAAATGAATCCATTTTGGTGACACTGTTGACTTTTCTATAGTCAGTACACATGCAGAATGTATTATCTGGCTGAGGAACAAGAATACATGGTGAACTCCAGTTATTTTTACTTGGTTCTATAAATTCATTATCCAGTAAATGCTGATTTTCTTTCTTGAAATATTCCTGTTTCAGAGGATTCATCCTGTAAGGATGCTGTTTCACAGGCGTAGCATCTACAATGTCACTGTCATGATAGATTTTATTTGTTCGTGTTGGAACATCAGGAAACAAGTGCTCATACTCATGTAACAGCTGTTTTAGTTTATTTCTTTCCTGTTGTTGTAGATGTGAAAGTATCTGGTCCAGATTGTTTAATATTTCTGAATTCCGACGGTTGGTTAAACCAGAATCACTACAGTCAGATTGTATTCCATCGTTGACATCCCCACTGTGTGGGACAGGTACAACTAGATTAATTGAATAATTAACTGGGCTGTCTCCATCAAAATACTCCTTTAACATATTTATGTGACAAAGTTGTTTCTGTTTCTGCCTCCCAGGAGTGTAATGATATAATTTAAGTCATTTACTTCTTTTCAATGGTATAAGGACCATAAAATTTAGCCTGAAGGGGATTTTGAGGTATGGGCAAGAGAGTCAGAACTTTATCACCAGGCTTAAAACTCCTTTCCTGTGTATTTCTGTCATACCTTAATTTCATTTTTGACTGAGTAGAGTGAAGATTAGTTCTTGCTACTTCACAAGCCTTTGACAACTTGTATTTGAAATCAGAGACGTATTCAAGAAGATTAATCTTTGAATCTTCATCTGAAAGAAGTTTCTCTTTCAATAATTTCAATGGTCCACAAACAGTATGTCCAAAAACCAGTTCAAAGGGACAAAAACCCAATGGCTCTTGAACTGATTCCCTAACAGCAAACAACAACAAATGAACACCCTCATCCATATCCTTTCCTGTATCAAAGCAATATGATCGAATCATATTCTTCAAAGATTGATGAAATCTTTCCAAAGCACCTTGACTTTCAAGGAGATAGGCAGAAGATTTAAACTGTTGGATGCCTAATTCATGCATAACTTGTTGGAAAATTCCAGACATAAAATTTGACCCTTGATCAGACTGGACAGATTTGGGAAGGCCAACAAGTGTAAAAAACTTCACCAAAGCTCTCACAATGGTTTTAGTTTTTATATTTCTCAGAGGAATTGCCTCTGGAAATCTTATTGACGCACACGTGATGGTCAACAAGTATTGGTTGCCTGACTTAGTCTAAAGTAAGGGACAGACACAATCTACCATTATTTTACTAAATGGTTCGTCAAATGCAAGAATAGCTTGCAGATGAGCTTTTGGTATCTTCTGATTGGGTTTTCCTACTATCTGACAAGTGTGACAAGATCTACAGTATTTAGAAACATCACTTTTAAGTTTCGGCCACAAAAATGTCTTTTTTGTTTTTACAAAACCACAAAAATTGAGACCAATGAAAATAAATTATACTACAAATACATCAATTACAAATGGTGCAACATAAAGGATTACAGTAAAATCTCATTTATCCAAACTCCTCAGGAGACTCACGAAATGTTCAGATAAAGAGGTGTTTCAATGAACAAGTTCAGTTTAAACCAAAAAATCTGCACATGTGGGGGAAATACATGTGGTATGGACATATCAATTATTTACTTGAGCAATATTTAGACAAATCAGGTTCCACTCTACTTAATTTGGGTTTATACCACCAAAAGTAGTACTGCTATAAAGCTATGTAGAAAAATAAAATAAAATATTAATTCAAGCAAGAAAAAAAACTGGGCGAAACCCCAAAATGCAAAATGGCTATAACATGATTATTTCAGTCATTTAAAATACCTTTTTCCCATTTTTAGTCGTGACTTTTTGCCGTCTGTCATTCCAGGCCACAGCAATAGCCCCCAGAAGATGCAAACCATGTGGCCTAGACAGTGGGCTGACAAATTCCAGAATGTACTGACGCACAACCTATGTGGAAAAATATGATGAATATAGGGATAAAATATGGCTTGCTGTTTGCAAGCATTTGCCAGAGCATGAGGAATGTCTTTGAGCTCGAGGGTTTAAAGTCTTTTCTGGGTGCTCTGGCAAACCATGCACATATCAAACTGTATATTATCATTATTCTTTTGTGATTGATTACAAGGTACATGAATTATACTGCAAATACCCACAAAAAGGAGATTTTAAAAAATAGCAAAACACAATGGTACTTGAGCAGTAAGTGAAATTCTGATGCCTGAATACAGCTGACATCAGAAAAGCACATGATGTCAAACCTTTCAATTTCTCCAGTATGATTAAACAGATCTTACTATAAATGACCTTGAATAAATTGTTACTGTTCAATTTGTCACTCCAGACCAATGGTCTTTAAACAAAATTAAAATTAGGCGAACTTGACTATAATTAGTACCTTTGGTGCCCCCATGGTGAAGGCTGGGTTATAATCATTTATGTCAGTGTTTTTCATCGCCTTCCATAGAGATGTCATACAGGCCATTATACGTGGCAAGATGCTCAGCAGGCCCCCTCGTGCCTCCAGGACTGGAGATGAGCTGCTCAGTTCTCTCTGCGGACTTGTGTCCTAGAAGTATGCAGAAACATGTGCAAATTGATGATGATAAACCCAGGTAAAGTACATGCACCTATATATTTTCAACTTATTGTGGCAATATTCTAATCAATTTCAGTTTTCTACAGGTGATATTTTTCTTATGTATATATATATTTTTCTCTCTCCTTAACTTGAACTGTTTATTAATTTCAAGAGAGAGTGAGAAGAAATAACTTGAAAAGTTAGAGCCAGCATTAAATTGTAACAATCATTAGTAGCCAAATTTTGAATACCTTTTATAAAGACAAAGTACTGGTGTATGACAGTGCAAGTTTATGTAAAGACATATTTATTTTTTACTGCTTTAATTGTTAGATTTACATCATCTTCGAAATCGATAGTTACCTAGCTTTCTACCCAATTTACATGCTTGAAATGCTTTATTCAGCAAACATGTGTAAGCCAAATTTGTAATTTGGTCTAACTGATTTAAATTTCTTGGCAGGAATGAAGCTTTAGTAACACATAATTGATATTGTCATAGAATAATGCTTTTACTTTTTAATTATTCCCTTAATGAACTCCATCCATATACACACAAATCTTTCATAAACTAATAATTTCATATGGTTTTAACTTAATAATTTTTGTATTAATTGAAATATATGTATAATCTACACAGATATTAGTTGCAGATTTTTCAGTTTACTGGGTGACTATATGTAAAAATTGTCTTTTCTTCCAATGGTTAGTATAAGCCACCTGGTAAATCACAACTCGCGAATCACCATATATACATATAAGCCTAGTTGCAGATTTTTCAGTTTACTGGGTGACTATATGTAAAAATTGTCTTTTCTTCCAATGGTTAGTATAAGCCACCTGGTAAATCACAACTCGTGAATCACCGTATATACATATAAGCCAGGTCCAAATGCAAACAATATAGACCCTGATCTGCCGTCGCATAATGAGCCAGCAGATCAGGGTCTATGTTGTTTGTTTTACTGATCAGTCCTTACAAACTGCATAGACCCTGATCTGCCCATGCATTATGCGATGGCAGATCTGTGTCTATGCAGTTTGCAGTTGGTATTGGATTATACGCGAGTATATACGGTAAGTGCCAAGTCCCTGAACTTTAACCTATTCATGTGCATGCAGGAAAACTTTTGTTTTGTGCATTTGCCATTCAGCCATGTTGGAATGAAGATGGTTTTTTTTGCTGTGATGAAAACTAGTCTTGTTTTCATTTTGAGGTATGCTGTTATTATATTTTTCTGGCTACAAATAATGTTTAATTCATTACTTTTAATGTGAATTTGATCAAAGAATATTCCAAGAATATGTGGTCTTTGTAACATTTCTTGACATCAATCTCTGTTGATTGTCGTATGGATATCAATCATATACTGAACACTCATACTTGTCATAACATGACATGTCACGTGAAAAACATGATTTTTTTTTACTCCCAAACCTCCCAACACAGTTGTGTTTTGAAAAACACAATTTTCAGTAATCTTTGGGATAAAAACTATTGCTTTACAATGTTAAATGCAAATATGCATAATGAGAGATGCAGGACACACTTAAAATAAGAGAACTAAGTACACACACACACACACACACACTCACTCTCTCTCTCTCTCTCTCTCTTTAGTGTTAAGTCAATCAATCCAATTGAGTTTAATTGTTTATAGGCAAGATTTGTAGCTATATAAGCTACTCTATTGTGGATCATTGTCAATGTTAAAATTTGAATTTGAATTTGTTCATATTTCTTATGCAAAGAAATATGAAGTACCATGTGCAGAGACACACCATAGCAGGCAAACCATCTCAAATTCACTCTGCACCTGAAATTGTCAACAATTTTGTGTCTGTGTGTGTGTGTGTGGGGGGGGGGGGTACACTATACCACCAGTCTGACCCTGACTTGAATTCACATGTTGCTGCACCGTACAACCCTAAATCAAACCAAATGTATGTGAAATCATGTATACTTTTTGATTATGCAAACGAAAAAAAATATTCCAGTCCAATATCATGCATTGTTTCATGTACCTTTTATCCAGTTTTCTCGAAAATAAGCACAGTCATGTAGTCGTCTGTCTTCAGCAATTTTGGACATATAGGTCTCTCTCTTACTCTCACAGAAATTTGAGGATTGGGTAAATGGTATTTTCTGTTGACTTTAAGCTGATAATGAAATTGAGTTATTCATATTCTATTTTTGTGATGCTGAGACAACATGCACCCAATTTTTTAGCCCCCCACTTTAATCCTTCCTTTTCTGTTTTTCTCATGGTTTAATTTTACATCTTTTCCCAATTATGGTTAATTTAATATAATGACATTTGCTCTTAGATGTAACTCAGTGTCCTACAGCACATTTTTTAGTGACCGCTCACAATGTACTCTCTATGTTGTGAATTGAATCTAAGGTTTATTTTTGTTAAACATAGATATCTGTGTAAATATATTAATACTCCCCATGTAGCTAAGAAAGTCTTCACCAACAATGTTTAATGTTGATGCATCTGCTTCAGACAGACATGATTGTGAAGCGAACCACGTTTTTGCAATTATATCATGCATTCCTTTTTTTTTCAAATAGCAGCTGCATATGAATTTCCTCATTAAATACACAGTATTGTTTATATAGTTTTTTGGGGGAAATAAAATGCATGTATTGTGAACATATGAGTACAGATTTCCATGTCTGCAGCAGTCATTAGCACTCCCCCCCCCCCCTCAAAAGAATTAAATAATTTGATACATTGTATTTTCATTTCACATTTAGCTGATAACACTGATGTTATAAAAAAATTGATTTGGAAGAATACAAAATTTAAAACAGTTGTGTCTGTTAATTTATAAGGTTAACAATGTAGAAAACTCAGTGCCCCACCATGCTCTCTCTCTCTCATTGAAACTCTTTAGCACATACTTGCTGGGGTCAATAAAAAGTAAATCACACCCACTTTATCGACACCATGTCCACTCTGTGGTGGTGGTTGGATGTTACTCTGCGAGAAAGCATGGTGTGCAGAGCTATTCTCCGTGAGAAGCCGCAGCAACTCCAACAAGACATTCGAGGAGATAGTGGAGGGACTTTTCCTTAATCCTCTTCATGCTCTCTCATCCCCAACATGATGCGTGGAGAAACAAAAAATTGTAAAAGCTGTACTGTAACAGTCTTAGGCCACCAGATATAGAATGTGTCAGCCCAGTGATTGACCTTTATTTAATGACTTTTGATGCATCTGAAGTTGTGTATACTAGAAACATTCTCCCCACAATATACTTTGTCCTATCAGATGATGTGCATTAGTTTTGGTCTACATATTTCTGTTCTCCCAATGATTCGAACAGCATTACTTAAAAATATTGAAACACATGAATATATATTAAATTAAGTAGCAAATATTACATTGGTCCATTATCTTTTCTTGGAAGGAGATGTCAAACATAATGACGAAATGTCAAACATAATGATCAAATGTTAACAACTGGTAACTTGGTCATCTCAAACAAATTGGATATTATAATGAAGATGTGGTATGCATCATTGTGACTGTTTCACTCATTGCAAAACCAGCTCACAATTTTTCATTTGCAAAGAAATAAGTTCATCATGTCATGTGTATTTGTTCTGATTTTGTCAAAAACTTACTGATGTGATATCCGGGATTGTTTTACGTAGTTTATTGCATATTTGAGTGAAAATATGCTTTGTGATGTAATTGTCTGTTTTTGACAATTGAGCGTATCTTCTCTGTATTGTGAGCTGAACTTATCATTTACATAAGAAAATATCTGTAAATATCTTGCTGTAGCTGAAAACATCTTTATTTAAAACTGGGACTTCAATTTGAAGATGCTTCTGCTTCCAACACATACGTCTGTAAAGAGAACTATGTCAGGTTGCTGCCATTTGAAATCTGCTGCAATTGTTAATAAATAAAATTTAATGAATGGAGACCATTTGTGAAGGCGTGCTTGATTAACTTGTAACTTTGTCTAGAGGTACCACAAAGACCAGCAATGTTGCAAAAAAAGAATGATGAAAATTTATTTATTAGATGTTAGTCACATGTCATTTCATGATAGTTCAAAAATAAGTGCTAACAATATCACAGAATGCACAGAACCAGTGCTGTTATTTCAATCAAGTGGCAAGTTAGGAAATGCCTTCATGCAGCCTTGGGTGTAAAACAAAGTACACCACAAGGTATCAGATTTCAAACACTACTGCTTGTCTTTTAATCTAAAACAAATGAATTGAATTTGCATCACCCCTATTTGATGTAAATTATTTGAGTCTAAGAGATATGTTTGATAAAATTTGTCAGTAACTGAATTTTCATGACTATAAGAAATACTAACAGTTTCCCTAAACGACCAAGCTGCAACTTGGGATGCAGGAAAAGTACATACTGGCTGCTTCTGGCACATGCACCATACCCATTCATCTCTTAGAAATGAAGATTCCTAAGTGGGTCTGATATCACTCACCTTGCTTATTTAAACTAACTGTCAACTATTCACCAACACTATGCTTATGCAGTACTTAAAGAATACAACCTATGTAAACTATTTCTTAAACCTTATATCATGTTGATTTGACCTATTTTACTATAGTCTGATAAAAAATTATTTCCAAAGATATAGGCACATTTAATATGCATAGTTTCTTGCTATTAACTAAAGTTATCCAAGATCTTTAGAAGTTAAGTTTACAGACCAAGCTTTAATTTGTGGTCTGCAGAGTCACATGGCTTTTACATGAACTGAAATTATAATTCACAGGTGTTGTTTCTTTTCTTTTTTAAGGCCATGTTTTTTTGACTCTTGGTAATTAAATCTGTAAGTGTTTCAGGTGAAAAGCATATTGGGGTATTTTTTGTATTTAAAAAAAATACATATAAAATATTTTAAATAATTTGTGATTAAATGCACTGATTATATGACATGCCATAAAATAATACGCAGTACATGTGATAACATATAAATGACCAATGTTTTAGGCATTTTAACATGGAAATACTAGCAACTGTCAAATTCTCTTTTACCGAATATATCAAACTTGCATTCCAATATTTAAGACTTTCAAATGTGGAAAAACATTAAGAAATAATTCCCTGCAAATAAATTCATGAATTTGGACATGGCTTTTACAAGAAAACTGGTCTTACTGAAGCAAAATCAATAATCGAGAAAAACAATTACTTGCAAACAATTATCCATAACTGTGTAAAAAAAAAGATCTGTTAATAAAATAATTTTATACTTTTTTCAGTCATAAATTACATATTATTCATTGTAATCTCAAGGGTGTATATTTTTACTAATTTTAATAAATTGTACCACTGAAAGTATGCATCTTGTATTCTAACATTTATCTTTTTATCTGGTTTGCATAATTTTACAAGGGGAAGAACTCTGTAACCCCAAACCTGGGCTACTTCCCTTGCTTCACTTGAAAGCGGGAAAACTAGTAATTTAAAGGAAAACAAAACCTATTACTTTATTGCATACGATTTAAGAGCTATTTGTAACAGCACAGGATTTCACTAATATACGCTGATCTTGCTAATAATAAAACTCATTGCACATTTTGATGATTTAAGTCTATTTGCCATGTTGACTCAAAATCAGATTAAAAAAATACAGCCTCTAGTTGATGCAAGATCACCTCATTAATATGTGTGAATCTTGCTCATTATCAAACTCATGTAAAATCTTTATTATATACAACTTCAAAGTCTGATCTAAATCTGATCAGAACTATGGCCTCTATATTGGTAACAAGCTCAGCCAGATGCTATCAGCAATCCTCATTAATATGTTTGGATCCTGCTCATTATTGAACTTGTCTGAGATCTTGATCATATAAGCACATATTCCATGTTTGATCAAAATCAGATCAGAAATATGGCCTCAAGAGTGGTAACAAGCTCAGTCAATCAGATGCAAGATCACCTCATCAATATGCAGAGATCTCGCTCATATTCAAACTTATCCAAGATAATGATGATATAAATCTATATACCAAGTTTGATCAAACTTGGATAAAAAATCTGGCATCCAGAGCAGTAATAAGGAGATAATGGCTGATGGACAACAGACACAGGGGTATGCCATAAGCTCACTTGGCCTTATAGCCAGGTAGTCTAAAAATATGGGCCTGTCTGATGAAGCTTACAGTTATTTTTTTAGTTTTAAAACACTGTCAGGATACTGCCTTGTTTGAACATCCCACAGTATAAGACTTCCTACTTATAATGCAGGCCACTTTTATGGCTCTCATGTTTTAAAGGTGGAGAACTGTATTTACAAATGGAACAAAAAGATGTCTCCTATAAACCTACCCTTGCTCCTCCTACTGGATTGAAGACATGTAACAAGTTGGCCAGGATGTTTCCAGAAGCCACTGTTTCCATTGTGATGCTGGTGCTGGTGGGAGCTGGCTGGTTGATGGAAACTGGAGAGACATTGTCAAGGAGGCAGTAATGGCATATTGTCATCAATCCATTCAACATAGTCAATGCATAGTCTGGGGGAATTTTATCCAAACTGACAGCACTGGATAAGGAAAAAATGATACATAATACTGCATAAGAAAGCAGAGAATTCATTGTAAATGTATCAAAATGTATTTTAATCCTAATAAAAAGTGCACCACTGTAAATGGTTTCCACACAATCTATGTCTACACTTAAGGTCTCAAATTTCATCCCATTCCATGCCCATAACATAAATAAGCAGCAAACTGTATCTTTGTGCTTCTAAGTTCCAGGCTATAAAAACAAATAAACCAGAGTACCTCTAAGGGACTGACACCCTACTGGTTGAAATGAATTTCCAGGAATTCAAGATAAAGCCTGATTCTTCTTTTTAACTGCTGAGTAGTGAATCCATCTCTGATATTCTTGAGAACCTCCAACATACCGTATATACTCGTGTATAATTCTGGTCCAAATGCAAACAACATAGACCCTGATCTGCCGTTGCTTAATGCGCCGGCAGATCAGGGTCTATGTTGTTTTTTTCTACTGATTAGTCCTTACAAACTGCATAGATCAAGATCTGCCGGCACATTATGCAATGGCAGATTTGGGTCTATGCAGTTTGCAGTTGGTATCATCTTATACGTGAGTACATACAGTACCAAATTTGCTAACAAAACTATTTTCTTGTGTTTGAGTTAACATGTTCATAAGATACCTATTAAGTGTAGTACACAATTCTTTGTCATGGCCTTTGACCTTGAACCTGATATCATGGATCACTGCACTTGTTTCAGACAAATGTCAAGATATAACCACATCGTAAGTTTTTTAATCTGCAAGTAATATTTTTTTGGAGAAAAAACAAAACAACAAAGTTACTGAAGTGATATCATTCAAGGTTTTCTTCAGACATATCCACAAACTGGGATAAATTATACAAATTCTGTAAGTAGTGATAATAAGATTTGGCAGCAATGGTGGAGGTCAGATTGGCAATGTTTTCATTTAGAACCATGTTGACATCACAAGTCTTTGAGTGAAATCTCCATACAGATACTATCATCCATTCAGGAGGGGTTGTGATAACAAGATTTTCATGATAGCCTCCATGGTGGCCATATTAGTCATCCAAGAGACACCATTTAATTTTAGGACCAACCAGACCCAATAAGAAGTCTTTAAGTGAAAACCACATGTCAATATGACCATCTGTTCAAGAGGAGATGCAAAAACAAGATTTTCAAGATGGTTACCATACCAGCCATATTGGATGTCAGACTGGTACCTTTTCATTCAGACAACAAGATATCACATAAAGTCTTTTAGTGAAAACCTTATGTCAATACCACCATCAAATCAGGATGAGTATTGATAACAAGATTTTGAAACTGGCTGCTGTAGTGTCCATATTGAATGTCAAAGGGACTGTCCAATGGACACCATTTTCATTTAAGACCAACTAGACATCAGAAGAAGTCTCTTAGTGAAAACCCTATGTTAATATGACCATCCATTTAGAAAGAGAATAGATATGATTTTCAAGATGGATGCCATGGTGTCCATATTAGATGTCTGAACAGTACCATTTTCATTAAGAATCAACTAGACATCATGAAAAGTCTTTTAGTGAAAACTCCATGCTGATATGACCATCCATTCATGAGAAGTAGCAATAACAAGATTTTCAAGATGGCTGCTGTAGTGGCCATATTGGATGTCTGAGGGGTATCATTTTCATTTAGGATGAACTAGACCCTGGGAATGGTGTGTTTGAAAACATTCATGGCAATCTTCCCAATAGTTTAGGAGGAGTAGGAACAACAAACTTGTGCTAATGGACTCCAGGCATCAAACAAAAGATGCCGGGGAAAAGGCAGTAAAGCTTAAAAGAAAAAAGAAATCCAAGGAATGCTATATCTTGCCTGCTCCATTCTGGCATAATACAAAAACCTTGCATAGTCACTGCAGCAAGAAAATCAGGTCTTTTATATGGTTGAGATCCCATGAAGCCACTTGACTGAATGAAACTAGCAGATCAAAATCTAACTCGTTCATTCTTTAAATCTTCTTACTTCTGCTAATAACTCATGTTACAAAGTTATTACAGCCACCTTTTAAAAGTCCCTGTAAGTACAACACATCATTTTTATACAGTAAAACAAAGTGGATAAACCATATTGCACTTGTGTGCTGGCTACATGAGTTTAGTAACATGACATGTGCTGGTGTAATATTCAGACTCTGACTGCACTATGCTAGGAGTTGGTAATTCATTTGTCCAATTTGAAACGGTGAATGAAAATTTCCAATTGGACCAGTGCTGACTCTGTGCTGGCCAGTGTTTCTCTTTAATGACATGGACGTTCTGTCCAGAATTTTGCCAATTTTGTTCAATGAAAGTCCATACTATCTACTGGAAGTTTGTTTATGATTTTTGATTGAGCTCATACAAGTGCTTCACTCTCACTCTTCAATAATAATAAATGCTTACCAAAGCGAGACAAGATTGGCCTCAGTTTGTAATTACTTACAACCAGTTTGTAATTACTTATGGTGTCAGAAGGTGTCACAGAATAAGTTCTGGAAAACAACCTTTCACATGATCGAATTTAGGTCATTAGCATCGTCAACTTTTATAAAAGCTGGTTGAGTAAGAGTTTATTCAAGGTGAGTAAAACTTTTTAGTACTTGCCTGAATGGGCAAGTAGATTTTTGTGATTTTTAAACCCCCGTACTCACACCAGGTGTAAGTTACACTCAACTCCTTACGTATGTGGAGTCTACCAGGCCAATTTATGGACTACCTTGTATATTTAACTCTATAAGTGATGGTCTTACAGCAGGTGGTAACTATAAAGGTCATAAATCAAAGTCTAACACCCCACAACACAGTGTAGCTTGGGCCTGACTTCACAAGTAACACCTGGATATTACACAGTGTAGTCGGGTGTAAATCAGTGGCAGCTACACAGGTATTAGTAGAAAATGGTCAGTACACTTTGTGTGTACATTTATTTATTTTAACCATTTATAATGTTAACTACATCTAGATGAGTCTTGTTGGCCTTCAAACTAAACTCTGATTAGTGTTAGCTTCATATCATAAACCAACTAAAGAATGCTCGAGATTAGCTAATACTGGCAATTTTTCATAATTTAGTTCATATGGTAATTTTTGCATAATCAACTAGACAAATAAAAAATCAAATAGGTTACCATTTTCTATTTGCAAAGTAAAAATTGTAGATGCTATATTCAGTGCTATTAAAACAGTGTTCAACAGTCACTGTGAGGTTTTACAATGGTAACTGATTGCCATTTTTGCAGCATCGTTCTTCTTAGACTGAATCCAAGCATAATTATTAGACTGAAATTAAGTTTTGAATCTTATTATGAAGTGAATGATAATTAAAAAAGCAGTCTGTGACAGCAAAAATTGCAGCTGACTGACAATGTGAACCTGATAGAGACTGTCAAACATTTCTTAGGTGTATTAAATCAAGAATTGATAATGATGGTCATGCTTAAAGTATGTCTTGTTTATTAATCAAATATAATCATATAAATTAAAAAATTGTGAAAAATACTGTTATTGGCTAATCACAAGTGTACTTTACACTTATCTTTTCATTATTTAATTTCATTTCTACTAAATTTACCTAGACATAATGCACAATAAATTGAACTGGTAGATCTGGTTTGATGTTGTTTGCTTTAAATGATTAGTAGAATAAATAATATCAACCATAATCTGCCAAAGTATAATGTGCTGGCAGATCGGGGTCTATGATGTTTGCAGTTAGTCCTACATTATACATGAGTAAATAAGGTATATAAATTTCTCTCACATGCTCTCACAATATATTGAGCATGTAATTTCATTCATGTGGGATACAGTGGCACAAAAAAGAATTCTCTACATTTCTCACTAAGACTGACCTCATAACATTTTAGTTTATTTTGTATCAACTTGCACTGAATACTAGCTCCATATGGTCAAGGTGTTAGTGTCAGGTTGTCCACTTTGTGAAAGGCAACTAATTTTTTTAAGTAAAATATATTTCTTCTATAATAAATATCTGATCATCTTCTGGCTTGTTTCAGCAACAATTTGTGATTTGTCATTTTTGGGGTTCAACGTCATTTGTAACACATAATAGGCCATACATGGTGGCCAGTATATTTGGTGCAGGAAGAGCCTGAGAAGACCCTAGGAAGAACCACCGACCAACAGGAAGCTACTGGCAAACTTTTTCACATAAAAACACTGGTCGAGCCAAGACTCAAACCCATGTGGACAGAGGTGAGATGTGAATGATTTGTAAAGGTGAGATGTGAATGATTTGTAAAGGTGAGATGTGAATGATTTGTAAAGGTGAATGCCTTAGACCACTCAGCCACTCGGGCTTCTTTCAGCTTGTCTTGGTTGAAGTCAGACAAGTAGTCTCAACTTGGACAGAAGGATTGGTGCCCAATTTCGTTACTCATCAGTTACTACTAGAGCAGATGTGCATGCTCTTCCAGGGATGTAACTGCATAGAGAGCATGAGTGGGTGTGCCTGTATCATGATCAGGTAAGTATTATCAAAGAAACATATTTTTCTTTAAAAACTGGTTTAGCCACTAATGTGCTGAGGTGCCATAAACCATACTACATACATACATATTTTTCTTCAATATATGTTATCTGATCATAATAAATCAAGTGAATAGGTAAGAGGCAGAGGAAGTTACATCTCCTTATTCCAGACTTGGCCCTGTCTCTGGCGTCCTAACATAGATAAAGATGCTCTGAGTCTCATGAGATGTGAGCTAAGTTAGCACATGGTTTTGTGCATCGATGTGGTTTGGAGGACATTTTTTAGCTCCCACTAACCCAGCCAAAGTATAGTAACCCATGTTGTTACAAAGCTTCTGACTGAACTGGGAAGGTAGCCCATTGGGCTGCTGATATTGGTACCACCTGGTCAGACTGAGCACTTTAGAATGAGAGGTCTCTGACGTAAAAGTCTGAAAATGTCATCTCTGACCTCCATTCCACAGCTTGACAGATGTCAGTTTGGGAGCAGTGCCAGTGACGAGTGCCTCAGAGCCAATATGCATTAGAAATTCCTCTAGTTTTGGGTTAGTTCCATCTATGCTAAGCAGATGAACAAGTTTATCCAGAATGACAAAGCCTGAGCAAAAATATCATCCCTTTCTTCTTCAAATGGTAAGTACAAGTGCAAACTCCCTTTTTTGATTGGCTCAGTCTGATTCAGGTACAACTTCAGAGCCCTGAAAGGGTTCCACAGATGCCCCTGGGATAAGGGATCCAAAGAAAACAGAAGTTTCAAGACAAATGACTGATTTCCCATGAGTGGGAACCTGTTCTTAGCAATGCATATGAGACAAGTGAAGCTGTATACAGAACCTCTTGTGCCAACGAATCAGTATACAAGGCAACTGAACTTCCTGGGAATCTAAGCTGCTAGGTTCAAGAGATCATTTATCCATAACTTTTCCCACTTGAGGGAAGCAATCAGGATTTGTTGGCACTATGATTCTCTCACTTTCTGCAAGACTTTGGGAATCAGAAGGGCTTTGGGGAAAGTCATAGGCAGGTTCAGTGACTCTGGGTTAGATGGAGAACATGGGCGCATATCTGTTTTGGCAGGCAAGAAGTCAGCAGGACTGTCCTGGGAATCTCCGCTGCTAGGCGGAGGAGGTAGTTTATCCCTGATTTTTCCCATTTAAGGGGAATAATCAGGATTAGCCGGTCACTTGGACTGCCTTGTATTTGTAAGACATCAGAAATGGAGGGTAAAGGAATGGCATATTTATCAACACTGTTCCAATTCGGGGAAAGAGCGTCAGACGCCCTGGCTTTTGGATCTGTGGCTGTTGAGAGAAGGGTCAAAAGCTTGGCCTTACATCCCATTAAAATGAGGTCTCTAGCAGGTACAGATTTGACTGAAGGCAGAGGGGTGAAAGGACTATGCAGTGTGGATTGACTGATTCCAATGGGGTGGTGAGTCCACTAGACCTTGAGCCTGCCAGGGATGTGGCAGACTTGAAAGTGCATTTTTTAATGAGGACACCACTTAAGAAAATCCCAAATGAAAAGGCAGGAGCTTGGAACTTGGTTTGAAGACAGATAAGGTGATGGGAAGAATAAGTGCCCTTTCCAGATAGTGTCTCCTGTCTCAATAGAAAGGCATTCACTATGGCCTTCATCTCCAGGGGTTTATGCGTGGAGCATTTATGATGGGGCCAAAACCCTGCTCACTTGAAACTTGAAATGAGGGCCATAGGTTGGCACCTCAGCCAGTCATGTTGATGTCTGTGCAGATCATGATTTCTGGAAGTTAATCTTTTAGCATGATACCCATCATGAACAGAAAAGGTTCTCACATTTTGCTCCCATTTACTAAAATGTGACCCCATACAGTCTGAAACTTTGGTCAATAGGTCTAACAGGCAAAGTTTCAGCCACTATTAGAATAACAGGGTGATTTGCATGGGTATCATGAACCAGCAGTACTGGGTGCAAAGGGTGCAGCCACAATGAGAAGATCCAAGAGGCAAAGAGATTCCTAGGCTAAGATTCGACCCTCCTTGTGAAGGATGGATACTACCAAAGTGATCCTTATGGGATGCTCTAGGGAGAGACATACTCAAAACAAGTGAGTTTTGAACCCCATGCCCAAATGAATAAAGAGCAGGGATGGAATGAGATGAGATCTGCCCCTGTTAGCAAGGAATTCCAGATGAAGCAAGAGCAAAACAAGGGATTTCAATGCCTTGCTGTAAAGGGATATTCACCCTGTGCTTTTGGCCTCTAAGGTCAACCTCCTGAATGGTGTTGGGGACCAATCTCAGGGTATCTTATGCTGCCAGTACAGGGTTGAGATGGAGCCAGGATTGGTGGTCAACTGTCTGGTGCTGCTCTGCAATATTTCTAAGGGTCAGGTACAGTGTGGGAAAATGGTTCACCAAAGCCAGTACTGGTTATGTTGGGCATCTGTGACAGAGCTAGTGCTGGACCATGCATGACTGGGTGCTGGACACTGTTTTGGGACTGGGACTGGGTATACTGAGAAGAAGACAGTTCACCATATCCAGTCCTGGTGGCAGATGGCATAGGTCGATGTCATGCCAGAGCTAGAGGTACGGTCCAGGGCCGGCTGATTTCTGGTGCCTAAGTCTGGCACAAGCTACTGAGAAATAGATCACCACAGACAATACTGAGATATGTATGATGTGATGGAATGTCCAGTACTGGCTCAGTTGTCTGAGCCATGATGGAATGCTCTGGTTGTGGCACTTAGGGCTAGGTATGCTGGGAAAATAGATCACTGTGCCCAGTACTGACAGTTGAAGGTATAGGTCCAGGCTGTGCCATAGATGGAGTAAACATGGGTCAATGCCAGCTGGTGTCTGGGGCCAAAGTCCCTGGGAAAACCTATGTAGTCAATACTGGGGTCTGCCTGTGATGGAATGTCTGTGACTGGTCCGGTTGGCCCATCATACAATGTCAGTGCTGACCCAATAAGCTGTGCTATTACGATATCCTTTGCTCGTGACAGCGGAGATGATGGCATGGCTGTAAATTATTGCCTGCAAAGATTCAGTCATCAGAAAGTTGACAGTGGAGGCAGCATTGGCAGCAATACTAATGGTGTTCACATCCATATGTGTACATCTGTTGGCTCTCTTTTTTGTCCAAGTCAATTGCTTGGCTGTAAAGTCACCCATTTCCTCTCAGACCAGTGCGAACACACATTGCATGTATGGTCTGAATTGATCCCCATACAAGGATTAACCTCAACCTGTACCCAGGCACATAATCCTGCCTATTGTTGATGTCTGTAATTAGAGAAAGCAAAACAATGGCATATACAGATAAAACCATTCAAGCATTGTTTTAAACTTACTGTGAAGTGAATAATATGAATTAAGATAACCAGAGAAAATTGCAGAAATGATCTTGTTATATGCAATAAATTATCATTTATCTGACATATACTGATATAACTTACAAAATGGTAGAGGACTGATAAAGTTCTATATACCACTGGGCAGGAAATTAAGATGGTACCAATTAGTTTATCACATGATGAAGTTAGACAACTGAAGTGCAAAATATATTTATATGATGATAACGATATAGATTTAGACAGGAAAATACTTCTATCCATGGGGAGACTACTTTAGTCAGACATCTGTCTAGGCGAGCAGATGACCCTTTTAACAATTTTGTTACTAAAAAAAGCCAAAAGGCATGGCAAACATCTTTTTTACTTGGAAGGGTTGGATTTATCAGGCAGTGGATGTACTCCTAATGTGTTATGATCAGGTAACATACTTAAAGAAGAAACTGAGATCCCATGGGAATCTACAAACCCTAGATGCATGGCCATAAATGAAGAGCAAAAGAATTGAAAAGTAAGCATATTACCACTGTGCCATCTAAGCCCTCACATCATACCACATGAATATAATGTACTTATGTTTTCACTTATCATTACAGTTACAAACTAAGTAAAACATTTGCAAGCTTTTACCTTTCTTTCCCACTGGCTTCATATTCCATGGCAACAGCCTCCAGATTCCGGCACAGTTGCCACACAACACTGAGAACAATGTTTGGCAGATGTTTGCCCATATATAGCAATCCACTGGTTACTAATGCCACCCAATGGCGGTGCATGTGGCACATGTGCAGCTGCTTGAGGGCACTGATGACGCTTGAGATAAACACAACTTGCTGAACAATTGGCTGTCCTGGAGCATATTTTAGGTTAAGTAGTGAGATATGGCTGTTGATGCGTAGTTGGTTCAAATCTATCTGTGCAGTATTCTCACCAGACTCACCCTCAAAGTTCTGAATCTGCTTCTCTAGAATCATTGTCACCAAGAGGAAGTTCAAAAGTTTTATTTGAAAACTTTCATTTAAAGTAGAATCTAAATTTTCCTCATTGAATGCAATAATAGCTTCTGTTATGTTGTGAGTCATGTGTTCATCACCTTTCCTTTTCCTGCAATTGTGGATGGATGCAAGAATACAGTGGAATAAAGCTTTCTGAACCTTGCATCTCTGTAACAGATCACTTATGAAGGACACAAAATTCTTTCCACTGTCTCTCATGATACTGATGACCTCTGTGACTATCAATGTCAATGTCTCTGCTGCTAGGATATGAACTTCTTTATTCCCTAATAACTCATCATGTGACAATTTACTCATCAAATTTGGATAATATCCTCTGATGAAATACAAGCAAACAGAGATAAGAATTTCAATAAACATGTTGCTGCGATATGCAGACATAACATCTGCTGGAATTTTCCCAAAGAAATTTTTACCAAAAACAGATTTCCTGTGTCTGGCTAAAAGTAGTTGCAACTTGACTAGTTGTGATGGTCTTACTGCACTGATACTTGTTGTGACTAAAGCTGTGACTAACAGCCTTGGGCAGGTGACTAACATTGACTTGAGGGAAGAGAGTGCATACAGAGTCCTCTGGTAGTCATATTTCTGTGTGTAAAGCAGGATATGCATATGAAGGGGGTGAAGTTCTGTAGATCTGTCTGTTGTCTGGTCCTCCTCTTGAACATCAGTCTCACTACCTGTGTGAGACTCTGTATGAGCACCCTGCCTGTTGACTGAATTTGAAACATCCAAGTTACTGCCTGTTATGCTCTCTGACCTAAGCATGACATGATCTTTGTTTGACTTTTTGTTGCTGTTCACTTCAACAGGTGTTTCACTTGTCCTAAAAGCTTCTGTGAGAATGTCACTGATAATATCTTGCACAATTTCCTCTGCACTCACTTCTGTAGCATTTATATTACCACCAGAGTCCAATCTAGCTTCTGTTTCCAGAGTCTTTTCACTCTGGTCACTTATGACATCTGTTTCAAAGGAGATTCCCTCTTTTAGACAAGTCTCTTTATCCAGTCTTTTGGCCTTGTTTAAGTTTTGCTGCAAATTAGTGGCAGGGAAGTCTGTTCCATCAAATATTAGTCTGTCTAGGGAATTCTCAGAACCACCAAAAGGATTGACCCTGAGGTTCAGATCATTTGGGTTGACTTTTTCAAAGTTCAGCTCCTGTAGTGATCTACTTTTGACTGGAGCAGTGGCTGCTGTTCCCTGTTCATTCAAAATTGTAAGTGCATAGGATTTTAGATCTGCCAAAGAAGATTTGGCAAATTCTCTCCTTTTAGTACTGACATGGTAAATCACATTTCCACCCTCACTGCTGATTGCATAGATTTTGGCTTCTGGTGAGGAATCATCATCTGACTCGGATAATCTCACTTTCCTTGGCTGGTGAATATTCACGTGCTGAATAGAAACCCTGAAATAGGAAGGTTTAAAGCATGAACAAAGGTTTTATGGAACACCATTTATCTCATTCTTTTTTATGTGTGATAAAGTTGCCTATGTGAGAAAGTCATATGGAATATACCTATCCCACAAGAGTGCACTCACTGATGCTGTAATTGATATCAATATGCTTATGACATCATTACCTTCTACAATGTTTCTTGCGGTTTTAGTACTGAAATAAAAAAATTCTGGACAATAAACTATAACCCTCATTTACAATTCTTGTTTTCAACAAATTCTTTGATGTAAACTAAACTTTTTATGTTCTTTCTAATGATGTGAAGACTTTTAGAAATATTGTGTATTTCCAACACTATATCTGTACCATTGATGCATATTCTTTTTTCGCCAAAACTATTTATTTTGAGAAATGTGAGAAAAATAATCTATTTATATACTTCGTTTGGGAGATTCCAACCTTGGGATCAAAAACAGTGGGCAAAAATTTGGAAGAGCCTCATTTCTGCCTACAAATTCTGGTACTCAGGTGGGATTTTCCTGTCCCAATAACATCTTACCTGCAAACCACTCTGTACTGTATCTTCACTGTATACTATTTTTCAAATTTTTTCACAAAATTCTTATGTAAGACCTTAAAATTGTAACTACTGACATGACCATCATAGCTGAGAAAGTGATGACTAAGTCTTGCAAGGGAAAACTGCCATTTACAGTCCATGCTTTTATAATAAACACATCTCATCAGCTGCAAACTCTCAAATATAGGCTGTGTTAAATTTTCCTATCACATATTTTCTACACATGGATGACCCATAGATTGGGTCCTTCAAACAATCCAAATTGTTCCATTCTTTGACTAGTGAAAAGAGGTTGCATTGTACTACCTAGGGCATTTTGAATGTCTTGACATTTCACATGAACTTTCACCAATCTTTAGATCTTTTGATTTTCGAGTGCATGGGAAGGTACTACACAACATTGATAACAGGTACAGATGATGCAAATAAAAAAGTTTAATTCAAATACAAACAATACAGATAATACTGTAAGATATACCTTAAAGACAAGAGTCCCTCTAAGGGACTGATACTCTAATGGGGAAAAAGAATTTCCTGGAATTTGAGATAAGATGATTTCTTCCTTTTAACTGCTGAGTGTTGAAACCATTCCTGATATTTTTCAGTGATAAATTTTTTTTCAAATTTGCTGCTGTGGTGGACATATTGGATGTCAGATTGGCACCATTTTCATTTAGGACAAAGCAGACATTATTAGAAGTCTTTTGGTGAAAACCCCATGTCATAATAATCATCCATTCAAAGGGAGTAGTGACAACAAGATTTTCACGACAGCCATCAGAGCAGTCATACTGGATGTATGACTGGCACCATTTTCATTTAGGACCAACAAGGGATCATAAGAAGTCTATTGGTGAAAACCCCATGTTGATATGGCCATCCATTTGGGAGGAGAAGAGATAACAATATTTTCAAGATACCCACCATAGTAGTCACATTGAGGGTTAGTAATTTTCATTTAGGACCAACTAGACACCATAAGAACTCTTCTGATGACAACCCCATGTCAAAATGACTTTCCATTTAACAGGAGTAGTGAAAACAAGATTTTAAAGCTGGACACATATTGGATGTCAGATCAGCAGCATTTTAATTTAGGCTCAACAAAACATTTTAAGAAGTCTTTTAGTGAAAACCCCATGTTGATATGATCATTCAATCAGGAGAAGTGATGATAATGAGATTTTCAAGCTGGCCACTGTGGCAGCCATATTAGACATCAGACTCACCATTTTCATTGAGGACCAATTTGACATCATAAGAAGTCTTCTGGTGAAAACAGCATGTCAATATGACTTTCCATTCAGGAGGAGTAGTGATAACAAGATCTTCAAGATGGCCACTGTGGTGGCCATATTAGACCTCAGATTGGCACCATTTTCATTTGAGACCAACTAGGCATCAAAGAAGTCTTTTGGTGAAAACAACATGTCAATATGACTTTCCGTTCTGAAGGAGTAGCGATAACAAGATTTTATAGATGGCTGCTGTAGCGGCCATATTGAACATCAGATAAGCACCATTTTCATTTAGGACCAACTAGACATCATAAGAAGTCTTTAAGTGAAAATCTCATGTTCCTACAACCATCCAATCAGGAGGAGAAGTGATAACAATAACAAGATTTTCCAAGAGGGCTGATGTGGTGGCCATACTGGATGTCAGATCAGCACCATTTTCATTCAGGACCAACTAGACATCATAAGAAGTCTTTAAGTGAAAACCTCATGTTGATATGACCATCCATTCAGAAGGCGTAGCGATAACATGATTTTCAAGATGGCCACTGTGTGGTGGTCATGTTGGATGTAAGATCGGTACCATTTTCATTTAAGACCAACCAGACATCATAAGAAGTCTTTTGATGAAAACCCCATGTCATGGTGACTTTCTGTTCAGGAAGTGTTGCGATAACAAGTTTTCAAGACGGCCACTGTGGCGGCTATACTGGCTGTCCGAGCAGCACCATTTTCATTTAGGGCCAACTGTGCAAAGTTTCATGGCAATCCTCCTAGTAGTTTAGGAGGAGCAGTGATAAAAAACTTGTGCTAAAGGACAGATGGATGATTGTTGGTTGGTTGGTTGTTATGGGTTTAACGCCATTTGTCAGCGCATACTAGGCTATACATGGCGGCCAGTATATTTGGTGGAGGAAGAACCCGAGAAAACCCCAGGAAGAACCACCAACCCATGGGAAGCTACTGGCAAGCTTTCTCACATACCCACGCTGGCTGAGCCCGAGACTCGAACCAACGTGGACAGCGGTGAGATGTCAGTGATCTGTAAAGGCGAGCGCCTTTGACCACTAAGCCACCCGGGGCCACACAGATGGATGACAAATGATGGACGAAACACCATCCCATAAGCTCTTCTGGTCTATGACCAGTAGAGCTGAAAGTATATATTCTGTCAATAAAGTTTATTTGAAAGAAATCAAACCATCTCTGCAACAGACATGAACTTTGATTTTCTGATTGCTTTTTTTCCATTCTAACAAGTTATCTGGAAAATGATATTTTGTTTTGGGCCAAACAACTGTAACTTAATGGTAACTATAGTTACCTTGCAGTATCTGGGTGAAGTAACATCAAGAGGAATGGTTCCATAACTCTGCTGATGTCTCCATGTTGCACCACATGTGTCAACCATGTGCCAGCCAGTATCTTCACAGGACTGGCCTCCTCTTTTAGACTGTCTAGCACTACAAACATGGACCTGGAATCACAGAGAGACCCAGTCAGGACATATTTTCTTCTTTTTGAATGTGTATTACTTCAGTAAAACAATCTCCCCAAAAATTTCTCTCGATGATGACGTTTACTCTACACAAATTTAAAAAACAGTTTAACTAAATGTTTTAGGATTTTGGTTATATAGTCCTACCCACTTATATTGACATCACTTATGTCGACAAACCACCTATGTCGACAAAAAAAGAAAAGCCCTGGGCCCGTGGTCTCTTGTTACTATCAAATCTGTCATGCTTATGTCAATGTCAAGATAAAAATAAACGTTAATGTCAACAGAAGCCCTGGTCCCACCTAGAACAAATCATTTGTTTTCGATTATTTGTCATTAACATTTTTACTGCTACTTTGAGAGAATTCATAATTTGTTGACAGGTTTTCATTTCCCTAGCCTCAATAATATGATTACATCTGTTGCCTCAGTCAGACCAAAATCAAGGCCAATTTAATTAGCATGTAAAAAGCAACTATACAGCCATGTGCTACTGGTGACAATATCGTAGTGAATTGTTTAGTCGCACATGTAGGTCAACAATGGGACATAGATCTAACAAGGACTACCATTTTTTTTATACACGTGTTTTCTAACAGGATGTGACTGGTACATGAATTTTCTAACATGTGACCTATACTTGAATTCATGGATTTTTCATATACATGTACTTAACGCAGTATGGATTTTATTACACAATGGTAACAAAAATGTAAGTTATCAATATACAAGCATATATTTCACACTGGTTTTGTCTTCATTTAATAAAAATTTATTTCCATTGTTTATTTTCTCAAAGTGTAAAACCTACTCACTGATGACAGGTCACCCCTTACAGATGAATTTGACTTGTATGTGGGTTAAAGAAAAATTTGCTTTTTCCAGCCCCCCCCCCCTCTCCCCACTCATCTCAACATCCGCTTATGTCAACAATATTACCTTGGGCCTTAGGATATCTAGATAAACAGGTAGGACAGTAATATTATTGAAGATGTTATAAAACAGGAATTTTTTAGGTTTGCTTTGGTTGGTTTTGTGGGTTTAACACCATTTTTTTTAGCACATGATAGGCTATACATGGTGGCCAGTATATCTGGTGGAGGAAGAACCCAGAAATACCCTGGGAAGAACTATCGACCCACGGGAAGCTACTGGCAAGCTTTCTCACATACCCACATTGGCCGAGCTGAGACTCAAACCCATGCGGACTGAGGCGAGACTGAAAGATCTGTAAAGATGAGTGCCTTATACCACTTGACCACCCAGGACACCAGGAATTTTTTAAAAACTCTCACATGGTTGCCAATTTCAACTTACTGTACAATCTTTAAAAATTCCAAAGTTTTCTATCCTAGTTCAAGTGTAAGAAAACTCAACAATTTAACTTTTCAACAAATTTTGATTATCCAAGAATTATTAGAATTTATGAAGAAAAGTAATAAAGAAATCTGTCATGCATTTCTCATCAATACACAAAGTTTGCAGCAAAATTTAATCCAACCTTGGAAAATTATCTAAAATTAATGCTAAGCTACTTGATGACATACACACTGTATCGTAAATTATACAAGAATTCTGCAGATTGGTATGTCTTTCATGTTCTGCTGCATGACCTTAATAGTACATCACTGAGGTGATTAACATCCCCAATATGAATGTACCAATCACATTTTATGACCATACACATAACAGTGTCCGAGGAACTAAGTGAAATATAAAAATGTGAAAAGCAGGTCTCTGTTACATGGTGAGTAGTTCCCTTTAAGATGAATACACCCATCAAGTTGCATGATGGTACATACAAGTGTCAGAGAAACTGAGCTAAATGCAAAAACGGTGTCCCAACAAAAGCTCGCAGGACAAAAGCAGGCCGACAAAAGCACGCCGTCCAAAGAGCGCAGCTTAAAACCCCCAACAAAAGCACGCCAAAAAAAGAATGCCTACAAAACCTGAAATCCCTCGACAGAATTGCACACAAAGAAAAGCGCACAGAGTAGAAGTAGACATGAAAAGTGAGATCATTTCTAAGTTCCAAATATTATTTGAAGAGCTTTAATTCCGACATACGGCAAAATGTCAATATTGGACTATCTGCGTGAAATCACGCATAATGTTGCACTGTAGAAGACACTTGTAATAACTGAATGTTTTTGAAAAATTAATAAACGCTATATTTCTGCATATTGAAATATTAATGAATGGATGAGGTCATTTGTTCTTTAAAGCTGTATTTCTGCATATTGAGATATTAATGAATGGATGATGTTATTTGTTCTTTAACGCTGTATTTCTGCATACTGAGATATTTATTAATAAACGATGCATAATGATCTATAATGCTGTATTTGTTTGTTTTTTCTGTACTAGTGACACAAAATGTTAATTGTTGTTTGCTTTTGTCTTGGCGCAATCTTGTCTGCACACTTTTGTCCTGCGCGCTTTTGTCTTTGCGTGCTTTTGTCACCACACAATTGTCCTGCGTGCTTTTGTCGGGGTGCCTGCAAAAACATAAGCACCGGTCACAGCGACATACTTTTGCCTGTGTTTACTGGCTGCTTTAAGCAATAAGATGTGCTGTGTTTGCCTCACTAATTCTCATGCTTTCATGTTTTTCTCTTATTCTGAAAATTCCAACTTAAGCTCATTTATGCTTTGGGCCCCACTTCAGAAATGGATGGAAAATCCCTGGTACAAATAACAGTGTCAGAGAAACTGAGCTAATGTAAAAACTTAACATAATTGCCGGAGCACAAAAAGTAGGCAACTGTAGCCTACATTTGTCTTGGTTAGTAGTACCTTTCAATATGAATGCACCCATCAAGTTTAATGACTGTACATACAACAGTATCAGAGAAACTGAGCTAAATGCTAAATCTTAACACAATTCCTTGCACATGAAAAGTACACAACTGTGACCTACTTTTACACAAGTCAAGTAGTATCCTCCAAGATGAATACACCTACCAAGTTTCATGGCTGAACACACAGCTGTGTCAGATAAACCGAGCCAAATGCAAACATTTAACATAATTCATTGCGCATGAAGAGTAGGTCACTGTGATCTATCTTTGTTGAGTAGTACACACCAAGATGAATATGCTCATCAAGTTCCATGACTGTAATACAAAGGTGTCAGACAAACCGATATAAATGCAGTAAGTTAATGTTGATGCTTTAGATGGAAATGTGATTCCTATTTATTGCCTATGCTTTGCAGGCAAGACAAACAAAATATGAAACACTATCTCTAAATTATATTAATTCTCTTGTATGTGTGTGTGAAACATGACTTTGGTTTTTTTTAAAACAAGAATTCAGTGGAATGCTATGTCGCATCTGCTCCATTCTGACATAATCTAAAATCTTGAAAAGTACTAGAGTGTGAAAAGGTCACTGTGATCTAGTTTTGTCTATGGTGTGTAGTACCTTCCAAATGAATAAGCACATTGAGTTTCATGGCTGTATATACAACAGTGTCAGCTAGACTGAGCTAAATGCAAAACTGACAATAATCGCTGGAACATGAAATGTAGGTCATTGTTACCTACTTTGACCTGTGGTAATACCCTCCAAGATGAATATATCCATTAAGTTTCATGACTAGAGATACAACAGTACAGAAGAAATGGAGCTAAATGTGAAAACTGAATGTAATCACTTAAGCATGACAAGTATGTCGCTGTGACATACTTTTAGCTATGGTGAGTAGAATTCTACAAGATCAATATCCCATAGGGTTTCATAACTGTATATACAACAGTGCGAATAAAACTGAAGTAAATGCAAAAGAGCAAAAACCAATTTTTTTCTAGCAAAATGTTTCTTCAATAATACTTACCTGATCATAATACCTTAGAAGGACTACTACTACCTCGCAAATCCAGCCCTCCCAGGCTAAAACTTTGTAGCTAAAAAGTTAAAAGTTATCTGCCCACCTGGCAGTTAGAGTGATCTCCCCCTTGAAACAGGGATTGGCACCAAATCCCATGAATACTTCAGTTACTACTGGAGCGGACGACAAGCTCTCTATATGATTATAACTGCAGGGAGGCTGGGAAGATATATGTCTATTATGATCGGGTAAGTATTGTTGAAGAAACATATTTTACTAGAAAAAATTGGTTTCTTCTTCAAATACGTTACCTGATCATAATACTTTAGGAAAATAGATAAGAGGTGGAGGGAGTTACATTCCCTCAGCCCGGAGAGGCCACCTCCTGTCCCCAAAGGTATGTGAGACAGCTTCGAGATAACCCGACTGGAGAATAGACTCCATCTGTCATGGAGTGGCTTCGAAAGGAAAAATTTTCCCTCCTGTAAATCCAGCAGATGTCATGAAGCTGTGAACTTATGAAGTTGTCGAACGACCCAGGAAATTGACCTGTTGCACCATGGCTATAGGTCCTACCAGGTCAAGCTGAGCCTTTTGGGATGAAAGATCTCTGAGACAAAAGCTGGAGAAAGTGGACTCTGACCTCCATCCCACGGAACAATTTTGCTCAAATGCAATGCTTGTGGAGATTGCCCTAACTTCATGAGCTGAAATGCATAGCAAATTCATTTGATCTGGGGTTATTTCTCAATATGTGGAGTGAAAAACCATTTTATCCAGGACAAAAGTGCCTGAGCTGATATGTCGTCCTTTCCCTCTCTGAGGGGTAAGAAGAGGCAGGATCTCACTCGATGCATTGGCTTGGTCCTTTTCAAGTATCACTTCAGAGCTTGCACTGGTTCCTATAGATGACCTTGAGATGAAGTGTCCAGTGTAGGCAGGGATTTCATGACAAAAGTCTGATTTCCCATGAATGGGAGCTTGTTCTTGGCAATGAAAGCAGGGGCCATCATGAGTGATACTGATCCATCCTGTTGGAACTGCAAGTAGTTCAGGTCAACTGATAAAGCATGTATCTCACTGATTCTGCCTGCCATCACTAGTGCGAGTAGAAAACAGGTCTTATGAGAGGTAAACCAATGAAGCCCTCGATAGTAGTTCAAACGGTGTCTTATTCAGCCAGGTTAGCACCCATGATAGATTCCACTTTGGGCACAAAGCCAAAGCCTGTGGACATGTGAACTCAAAATTTGACAGCAGATCGGATAGGTCTAGTTTTGTTTGATATCCTATCTTCCATGATGACGCAGCATATTGGAGATCATGGAATGGTAGCCTTTTATTGTGATTGAGCCAAAGTAGGAAGATAGCTATCTGAGGTATTGATGCATTCAGAGGTGCAATGTGTTCACGCTCACACCATTGTGCAAAAATTCTCCATTTCCCTTGTACACTTTCAAAGTGGAGGGCCATCTCGCTCAAGCAATTCTTTTCACCACTTGGAGAACTGTTTGTTCTTGAAGGCTTGTTTAATATGATCCAAATGTGCAGGTTTAACAACTCTAGATTGGGATGGAATGCCTGCCATCGTGATTGCTTGAGCAGATGAGGAAATATCTCTATTTTTCTGGAGATTTCTGCCGCTACACAGGTGAGGTCGTTGATCAATGATTTTTTCCTCCCTTGAGTGCAGCAATCAGGATGAGGCAACACTCCAATTCTCTTCCTTTCTGTATCTTGTTCGGAAACAGGTGTACTGGAGGGTAAGCGTGTGTCCAAGCTGTTCCAATCTATGGAAAGAGCGTTGACTGCCCATGCCTTCTGATCTGGGGCTGGTGAGACAAGGTTGGGATTTTTGCATTCCCCTTGTCACAAATAGACCCACCAGTGGTCGATCCCCGTGGGCACATATGCAAGTGAAAACCGAGGGATTAAGCAACCATTCTGCTTATATTAGTTGATTCTTCTGGGACAGCAAGTCTGCTAATTCCTGTAGTTGGCCTGGAATAAGACAAAAAACTTGTCCATGGATTCATCATTGAAGACACCAGCTTAGAAATTTCCAAAGAAGAACGCAAAGGTCTGGGGACTTCATTCCCCCTTACCTTCTGAGATAATTCACTACAGTGGAGTTTTTGGACAGAATGAGAATGCCCTTTCCATGGAGATCCCTGCCACCAATGGAATGCTTTCTGCATGGCTTTCATCTCGACACTATTGATATGCAAGAGATTATCCTGAGTGAGCCACTGTCCACTGGCCTCTTGGAATGATGCAAGGAGATGTGCATCCCAGCCTATTGTGCTTGCATCTGTACAAACTGTCAACTCAAAGGTTGTACCTGCCAGAAACCACCTGACGTAAGCCAAGTGAAGTTCTCCCATTTCCTGAGATGGGACCTCATATGCATTGTTTGTTCCGAGGAGCAAAGTTTGTCACCATTGGGACAACATCATCATTTGTAATGGCCTCATAAATAGGTGACCTAGGAAAATGATGTCCACTCTCACATTGAGTATATCCCATAGGCAAAGGATTCTTGGGCTGAGTGACAGTTCTTTGTAAGAATTGAAGCCCCAGTTGAAATGATTTCAATGCATGTTCCTGCAGGACACATACTCTGTTCAGGAGGTATTGTCAGGCTGAAATACGATTCCTGTGAGAATTGAAGCTAGCTTTGAAATGATCTGCAATTTGAAGCTGTGGCCATGTGGGTCCAGCACTGGGTAGAGACCATGTGATTGCGATGCAGAAGCCTATGTTATGGTGCAAGGGAGGGATACGGGACATTGGATCCCCATCACCCATCCCCTTATTAACTAGGTACTGTGGCACAACTGGCTATGGAGCAAGCTGAACAGCATAGTCAGGCCCATCATTCCATCTTATAGACAAGATCTTCCGTATTTACCTGGTGTGATCTGATACGGATGGTAGAATCTGATCACGAAGGAACAGGGTCATTTTATCCTCCATAACGTTATTAATTGTGGCACTGTCATGGGTAGACTGAACCATAAGAGTGCCAGTGCACTGCTTTTGGGATGGCATATGATATAATGATCAACGTAAGTGGGCCCATAATTCAGCATAATAGGCAGGATCAGCTTTGTAATTGACCTCGTGCGGTCAGGTTCATATGGCAGAGTCTGATAGTGATGGAACAGTGCCATTGTATCCTCCATAACCTTGTCAAATTCCTTATGCTGGAGCAGGTTATGGGATATGTAATCTACAAAATCAGTCCCTACTAACACTGTGCAAGATGGCATCTGAGGTGCTTACTGATGAGGACTTCACCATTCCCATGGCTGCTATGTCTCTGTAATGCTTTCCAAGTCAGCCACTTAACCCAACAGTGATAACAGTTGAACGCCAGTTAGTCTTTGATGCTGGAACTCTGGACCAAGCTGTTGACGGAGATGGAGGAGAACAAAATTCTGGTGGCAACAAGCGAAAGACTTCCTCGATTAACGCTTGGAAAGCAGTCTTCTCTTGTCGCAGTAAGATCTAGCAAAGACGATGGAGCTTGTGAGCATACTTCAGCATCTCTAAATGAACGGGGCAACCCTGATGCCTCCTGTGCAATCCAAGATGAAGCTGGAGAAGATTGTCTAAAGCAGTGGCCCACCATGCTCGCAGAACGTCCTGATTGGGATACAGTTACTTCCAAATGAACACTAAGCGAGTATTCCCTTTGAGTGGCAAAGGCAAGAGAATGCAGTGAATCCATATTCTGTGTGTACTGGGGCACTAAACTGGGCACCGGGTGCATCGAGTGACCTGAGGCTGATCCATGAGAGTGCCTTGTAATGTGGAGTAGGCAAACTGGACAAAGACCTTTCATTTTCTGGCATAAATGGTAAGATCAACTGTGATGGTGACCTGTTGCAATCTGAGATGTATGACAGAGTCCGGTTGTGATGGAACAGTGCCATTTTATCTTGCATTACATTGTCCCGTTATTTGCGTTGGGATGGGTTAGAGGATATTTGATCCACAAAACTGGTCCATACAGCTGATGTGCGAGATAATATCTGAGTAGGCTTGCTTTGATCTAAATCTCGATGTAGTTGATAAAGGCCTTCTGTCTTTTGACTTAATTTACGATAGACTGTGGTGGTGACCCACTGCACTCAGAGCCATATGGCAGAGTCTTGTCGTGGCGGAACAGGGCCATCATAGTTGGCATTACGTTGTCCAGTTCATTAAGTTGGGATGGGGTACGGGATAGTTGATCCACGTAACCAGTCTGTACATGCAAAGTGCGAGACAGTAACTGAGGTGGTTTGTTTTGATCTTGATCTCGTCCAATGACAGGTGATAAAGGCGATTGCATGTCGAGCCCATGTGGTAAACAACCTACTGGTTCTGCCAAGAAAGGTTTATCATGATGTGGCGGTGAGGGAGGAGCTGTGATAGCCTATGAAGTGGATGCTATGACTAAACTGGGTATAGAAAACTTATCTGTACGTATCTGACCACGGCGGAAACTATACAGCAATATAATTGAGTTTTCTATAGCACACACAGTACCTGCATTTAAATTAAGCTACATCAATGTCAGGGGAAGAACTAGCGAACCATGCAGGTATGTACCAAGAGCACCTAAGTGTGTGAGGATGGCAAAGTTATAATTCTAAAGAAAGACAAAGAACTTTGTTGTCGAAAAAGAAAGAAGCAATAAAAGTTGGAAATTTAGATGGAGTATACTTCCCTTCAAAGAGAACACTCCTCTAACTTGCTTTAAGGTAAAAAACTTCCAGAATACTTGTATGTGGACTGCAAGGCCCGTCTGTCTGTAGAGTGTGCTACTCATGAAGAGTGGAAGTAACTGAAGTATTCACGGGATTGGGTGCCAATCCCTGTATCAAGGGGAGATCACTCTAACTATCCCCTAGGTGAGCAGATAACTTTTAGCTTTTTAGCTAAAATGTTTTAGTCTGGGAGGGCTGGATTTGCGAGACAGTAGTAGCTCTATTGTATTATTATCAGGTAACATATTTTAAAGAAGAAACATAATCACTGGAGTGTGAAAATTAGGACACTGTGACCTAATTTAGTGAATGGTGAGTATTACTATCCAAGATGAATACATCCACGAAGTTTCATAACTGCATACAACAGTGTCAGTAATACTGAGCTAAATGCAAAAACTTAACACTGACAACAATGCTGACAATGTTGATGACACCATCAGGAAAGTGATTTCTATGTCTTCCCTGTGAAACTCAAATGTAAAATAGATGAAAAGAAAGAGAGAGAGAGAATAAAGGAAGGAAGGAGTTCTCAAGTATTTGTTCTTTTTAGTACTGGTTATTTGTTCCTTTTTTTCAACATATGTGGTATTTTATTTTCAACTCTACTTTTTTCAGTGAACACAATGAAAATCATCGCCTGGGCCTGAAATTTATCACAACTACCGACAGCTAACTGAAATGCAAGAGCAGTTGGACATGAAATCTCGGTTGGTAGGATTCTTTCTGTAGAAATTTCTTCCAATGCTACTGATTGCATGTTATGAAACAATTGTTTCATTTGTATCAGCTTAAAAGCTCTTTATGCTAGAATGCTTTGTGTCAAATTTTGTTGAACAGTTTTTGAGAAAAAGTTGTTTAAAGGTTTATCTATTTTAGTAATTGTGGCCATATTTTGATGGTAGAATGGCACAATCTGTGTACAATTGAAAGGCCTTTTGCCAGGATGCTCCCTGCTAAGTGTGGCTGAAATTGGTGTAGTGGGTTTTTAAAAACTGAAAATAGCAAATATACACATATTATGTTTAACGCATGACTCTTCCTTGATGCAGGACAATTCCATAAGCTCATTTGGGTTATCAACAGGTGAGCTAAAAATTAAGTGCTGTAATTTTTCAAATTCCAATTTGGAAAGATACCAAATGTGCAAATAAATTTAGTAACAAGAGGCCCAAGTGGGCATAGCATTAGAAACTTGTCTGACATCTACCAATTAGCCAAATGTAAGAGCAGTTAACAAGAAATCTGGGTCAGTAGAATGCTTTCTGTAGAAATGTATTCCAAAGCTGTTGATTGCTCATGTTATGACAACAATTGTTTTAAGGTTCTATATTTTTATGTATCTTCATCCACATATGATAGCACATGTTTGCAATATCGGAAGGGCTTTATGCCAGGATGCTTTTTGTCAAAGATGGTAAAATTCTGTTGAGTGTTTTTGTTGATAAAGTCATTGAAGTGCTTTTCTATTTTTAGTAATGGCAACCATATTTCATGGTTCATAAGCATCATGTGTACAATTCTGAAAGGCTTTCAAGCTAAGATGCTTTTCATAAAATTTGGTAAAATTCTGCTGAGCAGTTTTTGATAAGTTGTTAAAGGTTTTTCTATTTTTAGTAACAGCAGCCACATTTGATAGTGGATCTGTATCATTTGTACAAACTTAAAAACAATTCATGCCAGTTGCTTTCTGTCAAATTGGATCAAATTCTGTGGAGTGGTGTTTAAGAAGAAGATGCTTATAGGATTTTTATTTATTTTACGGGAAGCCATATCTGATAATGAATCAGCATAATTTTTACAAATTTAAAATCCCTTTATGCCAGTATATTTTCAGTTAAATTTGGTCAAATTCTGTTGATTACTTTTAAGAAGTCTTTTAAAGGTTTTTCTGTTTTTAGTAATACTATCCACATTTGATGGCAGATTAGCATCATTTGTACAGAAATTAAAAAGTCCTTTCTTCCTGGATGCTTTCTATCAAATTTAATGAAATTTTGTTCCGCAGAACAAGCTGCTCAACATTTTTTTCCATTTTAATTAACAGTGGACATATTTGATGGCAACTCAGCATCATTTGTAAAAAACATGCAAGATCTTCATATCAGGACGTTTACTGTCAAATTTGATAAAAATTCTGTTGAGCAGTTTTTGGAGAAGAAATCATTCAAATGTTTGTTTTTTATTTTTAGTAACATCAGTAATAACTATTGGCAGATTGACATTATCTGTGTAAACCTTAAAGAACTTCATGCCCGGATGATCCCTTCCTAAAATTTGGTTTAAAGATGTGTAGTGCTTTTTGCTAAATTGAAAATAGCAAATGTTCACACACGACACACGCCGGATGCAAGACCATACCGTAAGCTCACATGATGTGTGGCAATAACAAAATCCATGAAAATTGCAACATCATGAAAAACTTGAGTTTTAAGAAAGTTGGAGCTCACAAGACACTTCTCTCCCCTTCTGTGGCATGAATCAGTATCTTTAAGAGTGGTAAATTAACCAAAGAAAGTAGGTTGTAGCAACCCAGTTTTGGTGTGTGATGCATCTTGATTATCAGATGCACCTACAATGTGATCACAATTTGTAGTTTTCCATCATCAGGACTGTTTTCTTTCCTTTTAACCCTACCTTTCTCATGTCCTTAGGGGTTTTCCTGGTATGATTTCTTTTTAACTCTACCTTTCTCATGTTCTTAGGGGTTTTCCTGGTATGATTTCTTTTTAACTCTACCTTTCTCATGTTCTTAGGGGTTTTCCTGGTATGATTTCTTTTTAACTCTATCTTTCATATCTCCTGAGGGGTTTTCCTGGTGTGATCTCCTTTTAACCCCACCTTTCAAATATTCCAAGAGGTTTCCTGGTATGATCTCATTTTAATCCCACCTTTCAAATATTCCAAGAGGTTTCCTGGTATGATCTCCTTTTAACCCCACCTTTCAAATATTCCAAGAGGTTTCCTGGTATGATCTCCTTTTAACCCCACCTTTCAAATATTCCAAGAGGTTTCCTGGTGTGATCTCCTTTTAACCCCACCTTTCAAATATTCCAAGAGGTTTTCTGGTATGATCTCCTTTTAACCCCACCTTTCAAATATTCCAAGAGGTTTCCTGGTATGATTTTATTTTCACTCTACCTTTTGCATGTCCCAAGGAGTTTTCCTGGTACTGTGGTCCCCGTCTTAATAAGGCCACCCCTTCTGCAGCAGGAAAGTGACCTTACAAGCAGGGTGGCCTTTTCAAGAGGGGGATCACACAGATGTGAGAAATAATTACATATAAAGTATGACAGTATTTAGTCTCGTTGCATTTCAAATATATTTCATACTTTATGAGAGAGGAGCCATGATGGCTAACATACCATTTGTATTTTATGGTGACTGGATGTCATGCTGACTTGAGCTGAACAATATTGTGCTTCTCAGCAGTTAGCTTTTGTCATCTTCATAAGTATCATTGGTAATAATAGCCAGTAATTATAGAAGTGACAAAATCTAACATCTAATAAACACACTGCAGTAAGAATAATTGAATTACTTACTTCTTTGCATGGATTAAATCAATATGTTGGAACAAGTTTTGGTGTGTTGAATTTAGAAATCAACAGATATTCTTGAGATGGCTGTCTGTGAGGGGTAATTTGACAGTGTTTGCATTAATATGCCAGCCGCTGGTCACGATAGATGGGTGGCCATCCTACAGGAGTACTTTTGAACAAAAACTTGTTGGTACCTAGGGATTCTGGCTGTATAAAGTGGGTGGCCACTGGTCGGGGGGCCATTCAATAGGGGAACCACTGTATGATCTCCTTTTAACCCCGTATTTCACATGTCATGAGGGATTTTCTTGGCATGATCTTTTTCTTAACCCTCTCCTCTTACACATCCTGAGGGGTTTTCCTGGCATGATCTCCTTTTAACCTTACCTTTCACATGTCCTGAGGGGTTTTCTTGGTATGATCTCCTTTTGACCCTCTCCTCTCACATATCCTGAGGGATTTTCCTGCCATGATCTACTTTTAACCTTACCTTTTTACATCTCCTGACAGGTTTTCCAGGTATGATCTCCTTTTAACCCTACCTTGCATATATTCTGAGGGGTTTTCCTGGCATGATCTACTTTTAACCCAACTGTTTCCATGTTCTCGGGTTTTCATGGTATGATCTCCATTTAACCCTATTTTTCCTGTGTTTAATAGGGTTTTCCTGGTATGATCTTCTTTAAACCCTACCTTTCATATGTCCTGAGGGGTTTTCCTGGTATGATCTCAGTTTTGATATCTCTGGTAAGATGCCAAAGAATTGTGAATTTCTTGAAAGATTCTATTCTCTCAACCTGAAGAAAAAAGGTGAAATAATAAGTATAATCATAAACATTCTATCATTATTTTTTTTCTTAGCTTTGAATTTCAGAGATTATTTTAGGATTACGCAAGTATTCATTCAGTATACTCATAAACTGCCTTAGTGTAAAATTGTTTGCATTTACTAAAATTAGTTCAGACAAAATGAAGTCCAAACTCAATTTTGTTTTTGTCTAAACTTTTCTGAAGTGATGAGAAATTGTATAAAAATTAATTCAGACTGCTGGAAAGAGAAGTGAGGGTTATAAAGGATAATATAAGTATAAATGGTAGGTTATAAATTACACCTAATTTTCATTCCAATATGAAAAGGGTGAGGAGTAACCCAATTTTTTACATTTCATTCTAAGTCAGAAAATAACACACAAGCATGGCAGGACTATCAAACGGTTTAAGTATGTAAAAATAATATTTTGCCAAAATGCAGTCTTAGTAACAAATCATAGCCTTAGTATTAACAAAATACAGACTTACTATGAACAAAATACAGGCTTAGTATGAACAAAATGTAGTCTTAGTAACCAATCATAGTCACACTATTAACAAAATATTATCTTAGTACACCGCTCCCTCGATAACTCGCACCCGGATAACTCGCGAACCCGCTTATAACGCGGACCAGACGTGGATCCCGTTTTTTTTAAACTAGAAAATTTATTTAGAAAAAAAAAAAAAAAAAAATTGACCCTATTTGTCGAAGGTAAAAAAAATCGCGATCAAAATTTAGTAAATGAAACCTTAATATATCGCTAGTTTTATCGTCAAAACCAGTGGTTAGTACCCAGAAATTTGAATCATCATCATGAAATTTTCAACTTTTAATAAGAAGTCAAATATTTTGTTCAATTTTCTTTCCAAACAACATTCTCAGTACACTATAAATAACAATATTCGACGAAATTTCGATCAATGAAAACGTCACTAAAGCCTACTGGTGGCAACACTTTAAAAATAAATACCAATTAAATAAGTTTTGTCAAGTGAAATATGTGTTTTAGTTCTATCTTTTAATTCGGTTTCAGTGTAATCATCATAAATGCAATAAGCCCTCTTGTATTCAAACGTGAAAATTAAAATTCAACCGACCCAACTATCGCCGCGAGCGTTTCCGTGAGAATCTAATTATGTGCCGACCTTTTATTGTTTTTATCTCCGACTTGCAGAAGTATATGTTGTGTTGTTACACTCAATTAATAGCAGACCTGCTTTGTATTATCACGTTAATTATGTCTTTTGTATCAAATCAAACAAAGGGGGTGGAATAACATAAAAGTTAAAAGGCGTGCAAATCCTGCCTGCGTAAGAGCTAGCGGTCACGGCCGTGTGTCAGGTCAACTCATTTCAATTGATCAATCGAACACTGTTATAAATATTATTATGTAAGTAATATAATTAAACTACCTTAAATTAGCCTACTCATTCACAAATGTAATCAACGATAGTTAGGCAACCAAGCCAAATGAGTACTTGGAGAATAAAAGCTTTGTTTTACAGATGCGGTTCATTACGGAGAAGCGAGTTCCAGAGTTTGTATTGAACTTTCTAACATGCTACTTAGGGATTTCCTCAAGGATGAGACGAAGTTTCACTGTTACTTGATATGAAATCACGGCATCCATATTTTACTGATGGAACAATAAATAAATCGAGGTTCGATGTTGACGGTTGTTTCACGAAATAAATGTCAATAGTTTTTGAAAAAAGGAATCTTGTTTAGTTGTGAATCAACAACAACAAAAAGCGGTGACGTAATACACAATGTATCGCGTACACGTGTTGTTCAAACCGCTTGGACTACTGTTGTTAATGATCTTTCAGAGGTTCGTTATCTTGAAAATAAAGGTAATTTATACAGAAAAGCAAACAACTACATTAGAAAAAGCTCTTTATTGACAATTATTCCCAATGTAATTATAAAACGAGTATTCCGCCATTAAACAGCCCCGTTACCCACCCCCACCCCCACTGCGGTTTTCTCGATGTCCAGCGGGGATGGCATCCCTTTCTTAATTTTTTTGAGGTCCCTCGGTAACTCGCGCCCTCGCTTATAGTGCGGTCTATGTTTTTGGACCCTGTTGTGCGCGAGTTATCGAGGGAGCGGTGTATTAACAAACTGAAGACTAAGTATTAACAAAATGTAGTCTTTGTAAGAAATTATTGACTTACTCTTAACAAAAATTTAGTCTTAGTAACAAATCATAATATTAACAAAATATAGTCTTAGTATTAACAAACTGTAGACTTAGTATTAACAAAATGTAGTCTTAGTATTCTAGTATGCCCATAAATTTTGCTTATAAGTATAATGGTAATTCTCACCACTCTTCAGTCTTCCAAATGACAGTTACATCTACAACTGATATTAAAGTTCAACTTCTTCGCAAATGATCCAAGACTTACTTCATTTTCTGAAACCAATGACTGTCCAATGACATTCTCACAAACCCATGCATGTGGCACCACCTGATGGAGGGTGTGGAAGAGCTTGACTGTTTGCTGGTGGTATGAAGCTGTCTCTTCTCCAAGATAGTTCCACAGGATCTTTGCTGATAACTTAAAAAAAGTACAAAAACTTATTGTCTCATCCATCATGCATGTTATTGTATTCTCTGCACTTTGACCTTTTGATTTTTCTTCCTAATCAATGTTTTATGACCCTTGGAAAACATTATAAATCCGATGGCAATCCACCCTTGGATGAAGACAACATAGCTGCTTAAAAAATTTGCCTTAAAAATTTCTTAAGCAATTTATCCTATGAACTTGATCAGGGCTTCCAAAATTGTCTCAACCTCTGCCAAACATTTTACCACTGCTGCCACCCCCACCCCCAATGGCCAATGATACCTACCAATTTTCTGATGACTTTGTATTCAAAAACATTATCTTAAAAACACTTTTAAAGAAAAACATTTTAAAAAAACACTTTAATTTTTAGTTAAATGAAACAATGTTTAATGCTAATACTTGTTTCACTGGAAATGCTTCAAATTTGATTGTACACCTGAATAAGCCATAAATTTGACAATTCATTTTCTTGAAAATGATCAAAGAGCCTTTCACAGAAGGCTGTTATCTTTTCCATCATTTTCAGCCTCATGCTTATGCATATTAAACTTCAAACTCTCTCTTCCAAGAAACCAATTTTTGGATAAAAATGTTTTTTTGATAATACTTACCTGACCATAACACATTAGAAGTACGACCACTACCTCACAAATCCAGCCCTCCCAAGATAAATTTTAGCTATAAAAAAGCTAAAAGTTGTCTGTCCTCATAGGTGGGAGTCAGACGGGTAATCTCCCCTTGGATAGAGGGATTGGCGCCAGATCCCATCCATACTTCAGTTACTACTGGAGTGGAATACATGCTCTTCTAGTAGGATGTAACTGCGGGGAGGTTGGGAGGGTGTACCCGTATTATGATTGGGTAAGGATTTGCGAGGAAACATTTTACTCCAAGAATTGGTTTCTTTTTCAAGTACCTTACCTAATCATAATATCTTAGGAGAATAGGTAAGAGGTGGAGGGAGTTACAACCCCTCTCTAGTCCCCTAAGATATGTGAGGCAGCTTCAACACTTGAGATATAAATAGGTTGGAGTAGTGACCCCATATTCCTAGACGTGGTTGCTTGGAGAAAAAAATCCCCCCCCCCCTCCAATTCAGCAGAAGCAGCAAAGCCACATTTCTGAGAAGCTGCTGAATGACCTGGGAAGGTAGACTGTTTCGTTGCTGCTATAGGTCCAACCAGGTCAAACTGAGGCCTTGGGATAAAAGATCTTGGAGGTAAGCTAGAGAAAGTTGTCTCTGTCCACTATTCCATGGCTTGTACAATGTCCGTTAGGGAACAGTTGTGCTGGAATGCTATACTCATGGTGGCTGCCCTAACTTCATTAGCTGAAATGTGCAATAATATCATTGATCTTGGGTTGGTTGTCTGTATGCGGAGCAAAAAAAACCCATCTTATGCAGGATGAGAGAGTCTGAGCTGAGACATCAACCTTTCCTCTTTCAAAGGTTTAAATAAATGATATCTCCCTCTTTGCACCAGCTCAGTTCATTCAGGTATTGCTTCAAAGTCCTCACTGGGTCCTATAGATGGCCCTTAAGTGAAGGGTTCAATGAGGAAAGAGGTTTCACATTAAAAGACTGATTACTAATGAGTGGGAGCTTGTTCTTAGCCATGAAAACAGGGACTGCCATGAGTGAAATCAAACCATCACAATAGAACTGTAGATAATTCAGATCAACTGTCAAGGCATGTATGTCATTGATTCTGCCCACTATTTTTAGCTAGAGCAACTAGGAAGGAGGTTATATGTAAGAGATGAACCAACAATGCCTTATTCAACCACGTCATAACCTGTGGTCTTTCAGGCCCAGGCCCAAAACCTTCAAACTTTACAGGTCAAGGATCACCAGAAGGTCAGAGAGGTCTTTGTTTTGTGGAGTTTGATGTGTTCTCACTTGCACCACTGTGAGAAGAAAAAACTCTCCACTTTTCCTCAAACACTTTTAGAGTGGTGAGCCTTCTCGCTCAAGCGATTCTGTCCATCACTTGTTCTGAGAAATGTTTACTCCTGAGAGCTTGTTTTATATGATCCAAACATGCTTCAAGATCTCTGGGATCAGAGCTGTTGGAGAAATAACCTATGTGTCCAGATCATTCTAATATATGGAAAAAGCGTCAACTGCCCAGGCCTTGGAGAGACAAAAGTTAAGAGCTTTGCATTCCACCTTGTCACCAACAGATCCCTGAATAGTCAGCCATAGCAGGTTCAGATCTGACTGAACACAGAGAGGTGACTCGACCATTAGGTTTGGATTGGTTGATTCTGATGGGATGATGAGTCCGCTAATACATTTGCCTGTGTGGACTGTGACATACTTGAGCATGGATTTGTCGTTGATGACACCACCTGAGAAATCCCAAACCAGGAGGCAAAGGTCTGGGGATTTGTTCGCACCCCCCCACTTGCCTTCTGAGATAATTCACCAAAGTGGAGATGCTTCAGAAATAATGAGTATGCACTTTCCTTATAGCATCTCTGCCCACCAATGAAATGCATTTACTGTGGCCTTCATCTCTAGGAGATTGATGTGTAATAGTTTGTCCTGAGGAGGGCACAAACAGTTGGCTTCTGGGAACTCTTGCAGGTGGGCACCCCAACCCACTGTGCTGGCAACTGTACAAATCATGATTCCCATTGGCTGGACCTGCAGGAGAACACCTGCTGTAAACCAAGTAAGGTTCTCCCAATAGCTGAGATGTGATCTCATTGAGATGATTGAAGGAGTTGTCAAGATGATTTCAAGGCATGTTCTTGAGGAAAAGAGACCCTGTTTACATGCACAAGTATAAAACGGTGTATTCCTTTGGACTTTCTCCTCTCTTCCTCCCCCAACACCCAACTATGAAAAATGTGCCAAATCTGATGATACAATAATGAAAATAGGAAATATTGCCATTCAGAAACCTAAAAATACTTGGATCTCAAGTGTAATTCACTAGTGTTTTATCTGTAGTGATTTGGGTAAATTGTTTTAATATGCTGTAATTTGGTTTAAATTATTTATCTCATAACTTAAAAAGTCAAATCGTTATAAGCTATAATCCAAAATATTTAAAGCTAAATGGTACATTCAAAATATCGTATAATAAGATCGTACCTTGAAAAACAGCATGTGATCACTGAGGTACTTTAGATGCTTTGGATGAAGAGTTGGTAGGATCATAACTGACACAGTGCCCTCTGAACTGCTTGATATGCGTTGGTCATGAGGTTTGGCACTGTTCTCCATCTGTATGGACTGTGTGAGAATGATGAGATCAAGTGTTGTGGATATAGCAGAACTCTGGATCTGAAAGTTGTCCACAAAACAGCTGCAGGTCACCAGATCCTCCAGCCAGTTTGGCAGCACTATGACTCTGTCTATGAAAAAAAAAAAAAAGAATGAACATAATTAAGTTGGTTCTAGCTGGTGTGACATGTGTGACTTTGCAAAGTCAGCAAGACATAATGTTGTTACATGTACCTTAATTAGTGCATACATATTTTTTTGTCAAAACTAAGAAAAATATTAGCATTTTAAGTGCCATTGTCTCATTCCCAGCATGCCCAATGACAGCAAAAAAATAGCCTCATAAATGGATCTTATATGTGCTTCGTTGGATATGACTATAATCAGAGAGAGAGAGAGTGAACTACTAAAGTGGAGAGTTCTCTATATTTCCAGTATGTACATATCAGTGTTGGGGACACTGTTTATGACATTTCCAGTATGTACAGATCAGTGATAGGGACACTGTTTATGACATTTCCAGTATGTACATACCTGTGATGGAGACACTGTTTATGACATTTCCAGTATGTACATACCTGTGCTGGAGACACTGTTTATGACATTTCCAGTATGTAAATATCAGTGCTGGGGACACTGTTTATGACATTTCCAGTATGTACATATCAGTGCTGGGGACACTGTTTATGACATTTCCAGTATGTACATATCAGTGTTGGGGACACTGTTTATGACATTTCCAGTATGTACATATCAGTGCTAGGGACACTGTTTATGACATTTCCAATATGTACATACCTGTGATGGAGACACTGTTTATGATATTATATGATATTAACAGTGTGCGCTTATTATAATGAGCTTTAACCTCATGACCTTTACCCAAATTATAATTTGTTGAATGTACAGTGTGTGTATTACATCAAATACAGTACCATTCAAACTCTAATACAATGTCACCATACATTTTCAATCTACTGGTCATGGTCACTTTGTGGTGACTCTTCTGTATACAAAGTATGAAAGTAGAATGCACCTAACAACTATCTTATGGAATTCACCAAGTACAATTTATGTTTAAACACACATCCTGTATATCTGCAATAAATTGATAGTCTGTGTTAGAACTAAAGGTGCTTGTTTCTTTTAGACTTTTTTTACATTTGTACATATATAAAATGCAAGTGTTGTAGAAAGTAGTCCCTAAATGTGAACTGATGACCTTATGGTTCTCTATATCATTACATCAAGTGTTGCAGAAGGTAGTCCCTAAATGTGAACAGATGACCTTATAGTTCTCTATATCATTACATCAAGTGTTGTAGAAGTAGTCCCTAAATGTGAACTGATGACCTTATGGTTCTCTATATCATTACATCAAGTGTTGTAGAAAGCAGTCCTTAAATGTGAACAGATGACCTTATGGTTATCTATATCATTACATCAAGTGTTGTAGAAGTAGTCCCTAAATGTGAACCGATGACCTTATTGTTCTCTATATCATTACATCAAGGGTTGTAGAAAGTAGTCTGGAAATGTGAACTGATGACATTACAGTTCTCTATATCATTACCTCAAGGGTTGTACAAAGTAGTCCCAAAATAAGAACTAATGACCTTATGGTTTTCTATATCATTACATCAAAGGTTTTGATTCATCAGATTTTAGTAAATGTTAGTAAAAGCAGAACTAAATGCATAATGAACAAGTTGTAAGAAACCTGTACCAAAACATAAGAAAAATAAAATTTAAACAGGTACTAAATTTTGAATTATTGTGTAGTTTTATTATTGTTGAAATCAAAGCCTAATGTTACAGAATGGTGTTAATTAATATCAAGTAAACTACTTATGGATAAACATGCCATTAAGATTGAACTAACCTTTCTGTGAGCTTTCATCCTGAAAACTGTCAACATTAGTACAGTATATAGGAAAGCTGGCAAAATCCACCATTAATTTACAAGCACAGCCAAACATCTCCAGACTCCCCTCTCCAAGGTTATCTACACAGACCTTGAGCTCTTTCTCCTCTTCCTCCTCATCCCGTACCTCTCTGCTGACCTCTGAACCAAGGTCAAGGTCAGAGTTAAGGTCACTGTGCTGACAACTTTCTCTGGAAAGTGTCACTGTTGATATACACTTGCTAATCAACTTTGGATTTTTGATGATTTTCTTTAAAATTAAAATGTGGAAAAAGGTTTCAAAACTCAAGATGCAAGTTTGCATCAAAGTCAGACAATAACCTTCTGAACTCTCTTTCTCAAAAGTGTTTTCCAACACATAAATATCTTCAGATTTATTGATGCTACATTGAACTGCTTCATTGAATAAACAGTTGTCTGTTTTATTTTCCCCTGTGATGGTAAAAACTTCATCCATGTCAATGGCAGCCACTGCATTTGTAATGGAGCCAGCTGAATTCTGCCCCTTGATGCAAACTTCCGATTTCACACTCTTCCCATCTTCTAACTGAATTTTGGCTTGTGTGGAATGTGAAACCTAAAGAAAGTAAATCCAAATAGTCAGCATCACAAAATTGCCGCAAGCACAACATATTTAAAAATTTCACATGTAAACAGAACTTACTAACATATTATGCATTAAAGTACATAAAACAATACTGATGATCAGTTGTCTGGAAAAGTATTGTTGTAAATTTGCTAATTATTATTACTGAATATTTGCTGAATATCTGCTGAATATTTTCTAAAATTCAATGACACTGAAATAATCTTTTTTATGGTATTTAGTTTACTGTTTCCTCTTAAGTCTTTAGTGTATCATTTGCAAGTTTTAACAAGTTTAGATCCAGCATTTAATCTAGAGGGTATTCATTACAGTTATCAATTTTTATTAACAAAACTTGTGCCAAATTAACTGCAGCTGATAAAAGAAGCATATGACTATAAAATTTAACTTTTCAAAAACAGGTTTAAAGATTTTTTTTAAACAAATATTTGTACAGGCAGCATACATTGTCGTGGTTTTCGTTTTGCAGTTACCAGGTGCTATATTAAATTAAATTACCTTTCTATTTCTTAATGCAAATTGTAACTGATCATATTTAATGTGTCCAAAACTTAGAGTAAGAAAAAATTACCAACCACAACTGTCTGAAAACTTTGATTGTATTAAAATATTGCTTAGAGAAAAGATTAAGGTCATCCAGAAACAAAGGGTGTCCAAGATTAAGGGCAAAACCACTTTTAATCAGCCCACTCCAGAATAAAAAAATTAGTGGTCAATCTTGCCCCACCCAATCCCAAGTTTTTGGATAGTTTTGTTGGGAATTATTTTCTTTGTCCTTAAGTTCTTGACAACAAAAAGAGAATTAGTTTTTGGCATTTGAAAACATAAGAATAAAGAGTCATATATGGATTTACTGTGCTCATTATTTTTATGTATCACTGAAACATGTGAATGCAATGAAACATGTGAATGCAATTCCAAATTACCTTGATTATATTATGTGACCATTTCTTGGTAAATATAAATATTTTTTTTTATAAAATCCTCTAATTTGTAATATATACCCCACAAAAAAGAAACACACAGTTATCTTTGTGTATTTCTTCTAAAAATTCATGTGGCAGAAAATTCCTGTAAATCAAAGACAAAAAAATATATTTAACAACATCCAGATAAAAAATTGAATAAGTTCATGTCATTATCAAGTCAAGATTAAATTTCTATGGTCACACAATCAGGAAAAAGTGTGCAACCTCTTCAGGATGGTCAATGATAACTGTGTGCATTTCTTTCTTGGTAAAGTGCACATTTTCAAAATCTCTGATCCCAATGAAACAATAAGTATCATTCATAATTATATTATGAAGTTTGCAAAAATTAGCTGACATCTAGAAATTATGTTATGAAGGATACATACATGCTTTAGTAGTTTATAATCTTTCTTTCTTAATTTTAATTTTCTGTCAACAACAAACCATTTTAATATATGATGGAAATACACAGACATAACACTAGAATAAATTATCCATGCACATACCATAACTTTCGTTGTACAAGTCAGTACTTTTTTTGCCTTTTAAAAATTATCCCTCAATTTATAGTTCAATTTGATATACACAGGACTTGAAATTAGGATTTTCTTTCATTAACCCACAGGATCACCATAATCAAATTTTTACTGATACTGTCTAAATTTCACTGATCCTGCAAAAATAAAAAAAAAGTCAGTTCAGTTTCTATTTCAACATTTTTTTTTCATCAACATCAACTCAAAACAATAACAAAAGTATTTCACAAACAAGACTCATTGAAAGTTGAAAGTTCATATTCATTTTACTGTATATACATGCATACAAGCCGGGTCCAAATGCAAACAACATAGACCCTGATCTGCTGTCGCATAATGCACCGGCAGATCAGGGTCTATGTTGTCTGTTCTACTGATTAGTCCTTACAAACTGCATAGACCCAGATTGGCCAGAGCATTATGCGACAGCAGATCAGGGTCTATGCAGTTTGCAGTTGGTATCGGATTATATACGAGTATATACAGTATGTATCTGATTCCTCGTCATCAGATCTAGGTCAAAAGGCCTATTCACTAACTTTCTGTTTCTTAGTCCTGGAGCATGCCACAGCTTGATGGCATCTCTTGTTAAGGAGCACCATTATTAGTGTGATATCAGCGACAATTTATGAAAGTTTTTACACCCATCAACAAATTATTCTCAAGTACACCACACACTTTTGTATTTCTCTGAATACTCAGTGCAGAAAGTGCACAAGATCACATCCTTTCCTGTGTCATACTTCAGTCAATCATATATATTTTTCCAGCATTTCTGGTACTTTCTTACTCTCTTCTCTTGGTCATATTTACAACCACACTCTCTTGTCATCATCTAATTTCTGATGTTTCGGTGGTGGCTGTGCACTCTGCAAAAACTTAAACATTGTTTTTTAATCTTTACCTTTAGTTGACACCATATAGCCACTATTGTGATGAGGTGCCATAAAATACTACTACATACATACATAGGTACTTTCCAATTTTCACAACACAATACACCGAATGTTTATCACCAATGATATAAATATTAAAACATGTTATTCGGTATAATATTGGATTATTCGTTCCATCAGCCAATGCAACCTTTTCCAACTGGCTAATACTAACCTGATACCCTATATAATTTTTTATCAATTGTATTTAAATTAGTGTTTGAGGCCAGTACACCAGGCTAGTTCTATGTGTGCAAAGACTGTTTTGACAATAATCACCCTAATTTACTTGATGCATGGAATAACACCTATCCATTTCTGCCGAGGGATTTATTGTACCTCATCAAGTGCAGGTTGTTGGTAGGTATTCAATCAACACAATAAACAGATCAATTAACCATCAGATAGAATGGCATCTCATGTTTTATTTGATACACCCAAAACAAGACCAGTTACTAACTGCTATGTCAGGCAGAAATTTTCACTGCTTCAATGGATTAGTGATGGCTGAGGTTTTGGCGATCCATTGGCAAAATCAGTGACTTCGGGTTAGCAGATTAGCATTAATTTCGAGCCCTGTATACATCAATGAATACTCTAACAACACTGGCCAGTTTGTATGTAAAAACGCTGAGGATGAAATATTCAATTTTTTTCAGAAGACTGAACATTTTTTTTTACGTCCAAGCTAAAAAAGAAAAAGTCCACAATCATAAGCTTTGAGGTATATTTAATACTATCAAGGTATGTCAATGAGTTTGATTATTTACTGAATCAGCCATGAAACAGGTTAGATGGGTGGTCTCATACAGTCATTCATTTTTAATAGTCAGAACTTCATCTTATATTCCACTTTGACTTGCATATTAATAATTGCATGGAAAAATAAAATATAGGCCCCTTCGACTTATCTTGTTGAACAGCCAATGACTTATCACCTGAAAAATATGGTAATTCCTTTACTACAATAATTAAGCACTCTGGCTGGAGTGATGAATAACATATATATGCTCTGGATAGGCCCACACTGTATACTATTTTCTAGCCATCACCATGTTTTTACCCTGACAGCAGCAGAAGCTGGTAGCAAAGCTCTCTATAATTCATGAGCACCTTGCTAGCTCTTACAATTTTCAAGCACTTTGCTACATGCACATTGAATACACAAAGCACATGTTACTTATATATAATGTCTACCAAGCTTAACATTATAGAAATTAGATATTCCACATTGATTTTACAAATCCTTGCTATTTGTATCTAATTATGATCATTTTTTTTTCTACATTAAAACATGGTATGCTTCAAGGATTCATCAATGAAACACAGTGCTTAACTTACATGTTTTACTCTTTTCCACTTGAATAATGCATGAATACAAAATATGCATTTGATAAGTTCATTATAATGTATGTTCCATATCAAACACTAAAAGATACTGTTAGAAATATGTCAAAGATACTCTGCAAAGACAAAGAATAGAGAGATTAAGATGTCACTTTTATACAGGATGTCACTGCTGAATGTTACCATTTATACTCGTGTATAAACCGGGTCCAAATGCAAACAACATAGACCCTGATCTGCTGTCGCATAATGCGCCAGCAGATCAGGGTCTATATTGTTTGTTCTTCTGATTAGTCCTTACAAAACTGCATAGACCCAGATCTGACGGTGTATTATGCGATGGCAGATCTGGGTCTATGCAGTTTGCAGTTGGTATTGGTTTATATGCGAGTATATATGGTATGTGACCTGATCTGATTGGTCAAAAATTGCCTCTTTCTGGTTTTAATTGATGAATTGCCAAATCAGAGATAACGACACCTACTAATTAGCACAGCAATTTCTTTAAAATCAAAGATTTTATTTTCAAAATTTAACCACTTTATTACAAAGTGAGTTTTGGTTCATAGTACAAATTTCATGAAAACTGGTTGAAAGTGAAGTTATAATTGTGTGAATTGCTACATGTTACATACTTGAACTGGCAAGATGACAAACCATCGATTAGCCAAGACGTTTTATAGTCTGTTAAGCTTAACACCCCAGACATTATTACATGATAAATCAAAACAGAGTCCAGCTTGACAGTAGGAATCAATCCATTGCAATGCTGAATAAATAATGCTTGACTTACAGCTGGTGGTAGATGGGTGTAGCTTGGAGATTCATCAATTGTGTGAGATGACTGTAATCCAATGAACTAGAATTAACAGCTCAAAGTAACTGAACGATTTAATGAATTTCATGCTGTTATTCCTTTAACATTGTGACTAAACTGTTAGAACAAGAAAATAATGGCTAATCTGCTATTAAAATGCTCCCTAAGCCAGGGCTGCATTCAATAAGAATAATGTTTCAAACATTAGGACACAAGGTAGCCAGGTTTATTTAATATTTACCTTCCCTTGAAGACTCTTCAGTGCAACTACTGTTGCTTTTTGTGCAATCTGTGGTCCCCCCCCCCCCATTTCAGCTTATGTTTTGGTAACTACAAAGTAACAGCCAATCTAATAAATTGCAACTGAATATAATGAATTTGTATGTAAGACATACATTTTCTTTTTGAATGTAGCCCTAATTCCTTATGATTTGACATGTCAGGGTTGCATTTAGGTTTGTACAAATTTGGACCACGTGTCCCCTTACCTCTAGAAAAGGAGGGTGGGAGAAACCAAGTGAGGTAAGGTGGTTCAGTGTTTTTTTTGAAAAACTTATTAGAAATGAAGTACGTATCATGAAAAATAAATCATTAAACTGCCACATCTATATAACTTTGCTGACATTGCTTGTTCACTATGTTTATCATCCTAACTATTTCTAAGTTATTTTAAAGAGCAGCAATGGATAGCATTAATGTGACTCATAACATCAACTAAACAGCATAAATCTGTCCTCTGCTTCAAAATAGTGAAACAAAGAAAAAAACCTCTAAGCACATTTATGTGTATGTCAGGATTAACAGTATTTTTCTGAGTACAAACATGAATAGTTGCAGTGAAAGTCCACATCACATGAATACTTGCAGTGAAAGTCCACATCACATAAATACTCACAGTGAGTGAAAGTCCACATCATATGAATACTTGCAATGAAAGTCCACATCACATGAATACTCGCAGTTAAAGTCCACATCACATGAATACTCGCAGTGAAAGTCCACAGCACATGCACAGTATTTATGGGAACAGTTTCAATCTTCATTAGAAATATTTCAGTCTCAATGAAACACTGTTTCCAGCATAAATCGAGCTCATAATAAAAAATAAAACAATTCACAGGATGGTGAACATCAAATTCATGACTTTTCCAGTTATCATAAATGTCATCCTGGTCACCGAAATGAGTACAGTTTAAGAGAGTAGCAGAACAACTCAAACAGTCAATTAAAATCAGCTATTTGATTTCAAATGGGTCTTTTGGCATTTACAGCTCATAAAAATTAAATACATGATATAAAAAACATGCATATAACAAGAGTCCCTCAAAGGTACTGATGCTCTGCTGCCAAAAATAACTTCCATGAATTCAAGATAAGACCATTTCTTCCATTTAACTGCTGAGTGCTGAAACCATCTCAGATATTCTTCATTTTCATGTAGGACCAACAAGATATAAGAAGTCTTCTGGTGGAAACTCAATGTTGATATGACTTTTAATTTTGTACGAGTAACGATAACAAGATTTTCAAGATGGCTGTCACGGTGGCCATATCTGATATCAGATTGGCACCATTTCCATTTATGATCAACTAGACATCATAAGAAGTCTTTCAGTGAAAGCACAATGTCAATATGACCAGCCATCTAGGACAAATAGTGACAAGATTTTCAAGATGGCCATTGTGGTAGTGATATTACACCCAACTAGTCAGCACAAGTCTTTCATTGAAAACCCAATTGCTGTTATGACCATTCATTCATTAGAAATAGCGATAACAAGATTTTTAAGATGGCCACTGTGGGAGCCATATTTTACATCAGATTGGCACCATTTTCATTTAGGACCAACCAGACATCATATAAAGTTCTCTGGTGAAAACCCTATGTCAATATAACTTTCCATTCAGGAGGAGTAGCAATAACAAGATTTTCAAGATGGCTGCTGTGGCAGCCATGTCAGACATTAGATCAGCACCATTTTCATTTAGGACCAACTAGAAGAAGTCTTCTGGTGAAAACCCCATGTTTGTACAACATTTATTCAGGAGGAGTAGCAATAACAAGATTTTCAAGATGGCCATTGTGGCACACTGGATGTCTGAGGTGCACCATTTTCATTTCGGACCAACTAGATCATGGGATGAATGTGTGCGTGTGTGTGTGTGTGTAAAGTTTCATGGCAATTCTCCAAGTAGTTTAGGTGGAGTAGTAATAACAAACTTGTGCTAACGGACAGAAGGATGATGGACAATAGACCATCCCATATGCTCTCCTGGTCTATGACCTGTAGGGCTAAAAATGGGAAAGTGAATCAGTTAAGCCCATCAATCATTTGGAAATGGGCTAGTATATAAACACTAAAAAACATATTCACTTTGCAAACTTTCCTGTCATTCATCCTCAAAATTTGTGGTCATTTCTTAAAAATTATCTCTCAAAAAAATCCGTACAAAGTCTGGGCTGTTTATCCATTGTCACAAGGCAGGTCTAGGGAATGAAGCATGCATCAGTAAGACAGCCAATCAGAACTTAGCATTCTACAATTATGTCACTGACTCGTGTGTTGATTTTTTTGAGACATGGCCAGCACAGACTTCCGTGTATAACATAAGAGAGTGTGCATAATATTATATAAGTTTATAAACAATGCTTAATTTTTTGCTCCATTTTGAGTGCATATTTTCAAAATTGTGCATCCTAGATGTAACCCTGCATGATAAGTTAACAGATATTTCAAATCTAATCAAACCAAAAGGTGTTGTAGTCCAAAAAATAAAATGTAGAATAACCCAATCACAGAATTACTGACAGGCCAAATAATTACTTGTTTTGAACCATAATTCTGGAATAAATATCCCCCTTTTTTCAAACTGGCTGGATAAAAGTGAAACTATCTGAAAGTGAATTGATGAGAAAGCCCTATTAGGTTTTTGCCACTGACTTCATAATTAACATACTGTTATTGATCAGTATGTTTTGCTGGGTATTAGGATTTATGAAAAAAAGACTTGTCAATCATGACCTGATCTCTTAGTTTAATTTCTTCAAAAAGAAAGTTAGTGATGAGTAGGAAAGCACATGCAGCATTAGCCATACCTCTTCCCCCAACACTTTATTAGATTTAACTGAAGTCATTATAGGCTGAACCTTGGACAAGATTTTGGTGCACAGCTGCAGTGTGCATGTGATCTCTGTTTCCATTACAACATCACAGTGATTGGTCAGACTGATGACGATGCGATTCAAAAGGTCCGGTAGGTGCTCTGTCTGTGTCTCCAGAAACGTTTCCTGAAAATACAAAGCAAACATAGAAACTTTTGAACATTTTAAATGTACCACCAATAGAACACTACTGTTGACCATGAGTAGGTGTAGAAATACAATCTATACTCATGTATAAACTGGGTCCAAATGCAAACAACATAGACCCTGATCTGCTGTCGTATAATGCGCCGTCAGATCAGGGTCTATGTTGTTTGTTCTACTGATTAGTCCTTACAAACTGCATAGACCCAGATCTGCCAGCGCATTATGTGATGGCAGATCTGGGTCTATGCAGTTTGCAGTTGGTATCGGCTTATATGTGAGTATGTACAGTCGTCTTTCAGTGGGAAAATTGAAACAAAAAAAATGAGTCTATGTAAACTCAGTCATAGCAAGTTCCACATCAGACAAATTTTCATTCTTTCTTTCCTAATATGTGGCTAAGTGAGTGAGTTACACTTTTGGACAATTAAAGCATGCTTCATAAATGATTCAACATATTTGTGATTTTTATTTTACAAAAGTACAAATAATGAAAATAATAAGGGAAATGCTAAGTGCTCCCTCCAATAGCTTCTTATTTTGAAACATACTCTGCAACCAGTGAGTGTAGGTTCTCTATATCAATTCTCAGCATTTAATTAGTGATGTATATCACAAATGTAACATGAATTTTCTATTTGAACACCTTTAGTTTTTACATGTAAAGAAAATGGCCTAATTTTCTTCTTTGATCTATGACCATTAATGCCTAGTAATCCTTTTAAAAAGCGAGAGTGACAGCTAGAATCATACATAATTGAAATATTAGAGCAGGCGTTTTATGGCCTATTATGTCAAAAGCTCTCCAAATATATAAGGTATATATATATATAGGTATAAAGTTTAATTTTTTTTCCAAATTTTCTATAGTGTGTACCTATTTGATAATGAGTTTTGTTAAAGTGGTCTGATATAGTGGCTCTTCCTAAATAATAACTGGGATATATGCTTTAATAAATTACATTAGAAATGTTTGGATGCCTGTTTGACATATAATAACTTACTAGTGACATGATGTCAAGAAGAAATGTGACCAGCTCACATAGCTCAGGTATGGAGGGCTGATCAGTTTGATCCTGAAGTGATGACTGCCTGGAAACTGAGGACCCTGACACTGTGGTAGCATTTGACCTACGAATGTACCCTGACTGGCATGCAAGGTCAAAAATCCTTGCAACGTAATCCCAGATGAAGTATGGTGCAAATGTTCCAAATAGCAAATTTGCTGTTTTCAGCAATTCTCCATAGGTTGTTGCCTCTTTTTGTGACCCATCCATTCTGTTCCTCTTACTAGATTTTTCTGACTCCTTCCTAAGTTTAGATTTATTAAACTCTTTATACAAACACTTGACAATTCCCAGAAGCACACTTTCTAGAATGACTGGTCCAATTTCTGGCTTGTCCAGAAGACTAATAAGAATTCTAAATGGTTTCAACACTGATGATTTGTCAAGCATACTTGTCCCATCCTCATGGCTTTCAGCGAGCTGCATCTTCAGTGCTTGTACCAAAAGGTCTCGTGAGTAAGTGTTGAAGTACGCAAGATTGGTGTCTGTAGAATCTGCTGCACAATCTTGCTGCTGATAATTTGAGGAAGACAGATCTAATGGCTTAATGATGCCCATGCTGATGGAGATCGTCCCCAAGAGCCATGCATAAAGTCGGCGATTTAGTGACATGTCTCGCCTCAGGAGAACATTAATGGCTGCCTGGACTATCTTCTTCATGTCTGACCGTGTAAGCTGACCATTATGAAGTGGAAATGCCAAAAGTAGGAAATCCAGGAAACTTCGTTGGACCAAAACACTAGTGTCTTGCACTGCACTGCATAGTGCATCAACCTATGATCAAGATGGAAGAAAAATAGAACAATCAAATTTAATACAATTGATACAGATCTCCTGCATTCAAAGATAACTGAAGATGTAACTTTTCTGGCAGAAACATCTTCCTCAGTCATCATAAATGTTAAGATTCTGTGTTAAGGTTTTTGAAGATAATTCAACATGCACCATAACCATGCTAACATGTGAGACATAATGTTCTGCTGAACAGTTCCTATTTACCATGGGATCTTATTACTGACAACATTTTAATCTCAGATTACCATTACATATAAAATGAGGTCTGTTTGACAAATTACCATAAGGTTCATTTAAAGGCTAGTTTGTTTCCAAGGTTTTTATATTGAGGCCTACTAGGGAACATTACACAAGTCTAATGTTAAATCCTATATCAATCATATCCATGGGGTCAATATTGAGAAATATCAGAAAAATGAACTTGATACTGATGCATTTTAAAAGTATTACCACAACAGAACCTACAATGGCAGCATGGCATAATTGTACAGCTTTATTTTGACTAAATGGTGTACTATCATACAAATCCAGCCCTCCCAAGCTGATTTGTAGCAGTTAAAAGGAAGTAACAGCTGAACGTAGCCATTCGAAAAGGTGACAGGAGGTAGGGTTGTGTTATTCCATGGATTTAGAAGTTATTAACCATAGGATTTGCTCTAGAAATATTCTGTAAATATCACCAAAAGGCCCCTTCAACAGACCATAACTCAAGAACTGCGAGAAATACCGGTAAGTGTCTAAAATTTACACTTATGTGTTGTGGACAGATTTGTATTCATCAAATGCATGATTTTATGAAGAGGTGAGATCATACCTCAAACCGTCCATCAGTATCAGTACAAGTTTGGAGGCCGATTTATTGGACTAGTCACAGGAGTATGAAATACACGTCACAGTGACACAGTTTTGACTTAAGGGTGTAGGACTCTTCATGACAAATCTACATACCAAGTTACATGACTCTGCAGGAACAAGTGTCTGAAAGCTAAGCCAAATCTCTAACCTCAGAGTTGACACTAGATGGAGGGACAGACAGACAGACAACATTAATCAATAAGCCGGAATTGCTGTGCAATCTGGCCAATAAATTTTACATTGAGGTGAATTGGGAAATAAACATTATTTGGAAGTTTATTATGAGCATTACTATACAGTTTGTATTCTAATGATAATAAGATCTAGTGTGAACATTACTGAATTTATTATTGAGGTCAATTATGTACACCACCATAACTTTTTAATTAAGTCCTTACAGAAATTTTACCATGTTTTGGGTCTATCTTACCATTATGTTCACAGTTGGAAGGATTACTATAAGACTGATATTAGGTCAAGAAACATTGCCATCAGATTGATTTTGAAGCCTATTAAGTAAATTATTAGGTTGATATTGAAATCTTTAGGAAGATTACTATGAGGTTGATATTGAAATCTTTAGTAAGATTACTATGAGGTTGATATTTAAATCTTTAGTAAGATTACTATGAGGTTGATATTAGGACCTATTAAGAATATAAGCATCAGACCTCCATCCCACAGCTTGAAAATGTGGGTCAGAGAACAGTTTCATTCAAATGTGTTTTTCTTCTTTTTTTTATAAATTATCCATGTAACAGGTTGACCATTGGTCAAATGTTCAGTTGGTAGCAATTGTCCTGATGAGCCAAAATGTTTAAGAATCGATACGGTCTTGGGTAATTCTTTGTTGGCTGAATATATTACCCAAAGAACCCAGGGCAAAAAAGCCAAAGTGAAAATATAATCCTTTCCTTCTTCCTCTTCTGATTGGGCCAGGATGTTACAGGTAACACTTCAGCACTGACTGGGTCCTGAAGATGCTCTAGTGAAGAAGGGTCTATTGAACACATAGGTTTTCAAAGTGGTGTCTTTCTGATGGCCTGTTTGATGCGAGCCAAGTGTGCCAGTTAAAAATATCTGTGTTAAGATGGAAAACCCATGTTTGTTTCAGCAGGCATGGAGATGACAGGGTTTTCCTAGATATCATGCCACTAAATTTAGAAAGTAATTTATTCAACCTTTTTTTATCGAAGAGAAGCAATGGAAATTAGTTTACACTCAGATTCCCTTGCTTTCTGAATGACCTTGTGAATCAGAGCAGTTGGGGAAAATGCATTTGCATTGAGACCATTCAAATTCAGTAAAAAGGCATGGACTGCTCAGGCTTTTCTGTCTGTGACTGGAAAGAGGAAAGTTAGGATCCCACCAGGTATCGCTTCGACTACAGACTGATGGGTGAATGAATCATTCTGTCTGAATTGACTGATTCTGTTTGGTCAGGGAATCTGCTAGGACACTGAGCCTGCCTAAGATCTGAAGGACTTCAATGCACAGATTTGGGGATTTGGTTTCAATTTCCTTTGGAGATAACTGATGATGAATGAGTTGTCAGAAAGAATCGGAACACAATTTCAAGATAGCATCTCATGGCACAACTGAAAGCCATTCGCTATGGCCTTCATTTCCAGGGCAATGATGTGCATTGACTGCTGTGGAAGAGATCAAACCTTGCTCACTTCTTGAAAGGAGGGGCACAAGATTTGCACCCCAACCAGTTGTACTGTCATCCATGCATATCATAATTTTCGGCAGTTGTTCCTGATGTAGAATGCCTGCTATAAGCCATGAGGTCCTCCCATTTGCCAAGATGGAGAATCATGTAATCCAAAACTTCAATAGTTTTGATATAGTCTGCAAAGTTTCAGCTTCCACTGAGAAAGAAGGACCATTTGCTGGGCTCTCATGAACAAGCAGCCCAAAATTAGATCGTTTGAGGCTACATTGAGAAGACCCAAGAGGTAAAGGAATTCTTCATCCAAAACCTGACTCTCCAAGTGGATGGAGAGCATCGGGAAGATGTTCTTCAATGCATGTTCTTTAGTGAGGCAAACTCAATTGAGAGGTTTGAAATTCCATGCCAAGGTGAAAGAAATACTGGGGTGCAATAAAATTAGATCTGTCCTTGTTGAAATGGAATCCAAAGCAAAGCAACAGAGAAGAATGGATTTTATGTCTTTGTACAAAGAATCACTCAGCTTATGTTTTTTTAAGGATGTCGTCCAGGTAATTCGATGTCAGGGACATTGAGGTAGTCTTGAAGTGTGACAAAACCCAGACCATTTCTTTGGTGAACACAAAGGGCTTGAGATTCAGACAGAAATGGAGAGCTCTGAACTGGAACATGGTATCCATGTACTACAGGAATTTCTGGGAAGACCTATGGATGGGGATAAGATGGTAAGCATCTTGGTGGTCTAGGCTGATCAAATAGTCTCCTTATTTCATGGCCCTGAGAATTAACCTCGGGGTTTCAATCCTGAACTAGGGTGCCCATATGTTTTGACTGTGGGAGTTTAAGTTGATTAATGGTCCGCGTTTTATGTTTGACTTTGGAACTACAAAAAGTCTTAAGTAAAATTCCAGTGAGTTTGTGTGCAAGCGTTTTTTTACCATCCTTTACTGGAGAAGAGAGTCCGTTTCCCACTGCAGAATGTCTGCCTTGTATGTGTCTTGGAGGATATCAGTGGCAAAGGGAACCCACAATAATGAATGAGGGCCAATGAATGCAATTTGAAGGTCATCTGAGACAACTTTTAAGATTCAAAGGTCCTCAGGGCAAAGGCTTTCCAACTCCATGCTGAAATGTCTAAGTCTTTCCACCACTGTGATATCAGGAAAGGGTTGCACAAGCCTTGTGTCATTTTCTGCAGGAAGGAGGCTAGCAGTGAAAGAAATGGGGCAGAAATTGGTCCTTCTCACTCGGCGCCCTGTTGTCACTTGCACTGGGAAACTGGACCCTTGTCAAAGAATAAGAATTGGAGGAGGGTTTCTCTCTCTGGAGTGCCTTAGTGGAATCCTTATTGTTTCCCTGGTCCTGTTTAGGAACCAAAGGCAGGATTCTTGGTCACTAGGCCTAAGCACAGCTTGTCTCCTTATCAGCCTATTTCTTGATCTCCTCTACATGGCTAAGGAATAGGAGATTGAAAAACAATGGCTGGGATCTAAGGGCTGCCTTGTGATCTTTTAACAGTGTGGACATGGATAAAAGGTATCTCTGTCTGCAAGCTGGATGGAAACAGCTATGGAACTGGAAAGTGAGTGTTGAACTGCTCTGTATAAAACGTAAGCCATACGTCAGACTGACTCCCAAGCATTATCTGTCAAAGGAGGTCTCAATGGTGTGATATAGGCAAAACTCAGCTTGTTGAAAGACCACCATGGAGACCAGATCAAGTACTGAACCAATAGCTATGACACTACAAACTAGTTGTTGTATGTGTTTGAAGGGTTTCCGGTCTATGCAAGACAGCTTCAACATGCCCAGCTCTGCAATGTCTATCTTGATGGTTGGTACCACAGTATGGAAAATTGGTGAGTGAACTTTGTGAAAGGCCAGGGTGAAGTTGGACAGGAGTTATCACTGTGAGAAGAAAGACCTGTTGATGCTAGGGTCTTGTAGTTGCTTCTCAAAGCTGTGCAAGATGTCAGTGACTCTACCATACTGCGGTAATTGTTTGAAGGAAGGCTGGTCTTTTTTGGTAAAAATGTAGACGGATATGTGAATTCTATAGAAGAACATGGGTGGAGCAGGACAAAATTCTGGAGCAATAGCAAGAATACTTCTTCTATGTAGGTGCAAAAGGCCAAATCTTCCTCAGACATCACTGGAAAAAGTAGGGAAGAAGGGGCTTGTGATCATCGATCTTCAATGTCAGGTGTGGAGTGAATGAGAAGCCTCCTGCAAGGATACCAAGGTCTGAACACAACAGGCTGTTGATGATGATAAACAAAGCTAAGAGTCTGTCCATGTTGTGAAACAGTAATCTCCTAATGTTGGCACTGAGTGTTATCACTGATAGTCTGAGATGGCCACTGAGTATCAGGTCAAGTGAAATTGCATTGCAGTTAACTGGTATTGTTGTGTAAGCTGGCATAGAGTCAGGACCAGTGAATGACAAAGTGCCAGTCATCAATGACTTTGTTGATCTGTCACTGGATATTGTGGAATGGTCAATCACCAAATCCGGAGACAGTTGTGAAGTGTGTTTGTGACAAAACCAGGGCTGGAAGGAGCATGGCTGGGTGTCACATGCCATCGACTTTATGAGTCTGGGACTGAGTCGACCACTAGGGCATAAGTCATGATCATGCCAGAACTGGACTGGACTAGGTACAAGGATAGCTGGCTTCAGGTTCCTAAGTGTGGCACCTGGGCTTCCATTCTGTAGTGGTGCTGACCCAGGAATCTGTCTGGTGTTGGTATCACTGGAAGAGAGTCATGGCAATGTGGGCAAAGTTGACACTGGAAGAGGATCATGGCAATGTGGGCAAAGTTGACACTGGAAGAGAGTCATGGCAATGTGGGCAAAGTTGACACTGGAAGAGGATCATGGCAATGTGGGCAAAGTTGACACTGGAAGAGAGTCATGGCAATGTGGGCAAAGTTGACACTGGAAATGTGTGGGAGATCCAAGGTGACAAGGGTTGCCCAATCCTCTTCTTTATTGGCAACCTCTTAGCCTTGAGTGGCAGTGACATCAGAAAGTTTGCTACCAAGGTGGCATCAGTAGCAAGGCTGACAGCGTCTGCATCCTTGTTAGACCATTTTCAGGCTTTTGCCAAAATCACTGCCCATCTGTTCTCTGACCAAAGTGTACAGATTTCACAAATGTGGCCTGACTAGCACCCTGTACACCCAATGCAGGTGGAGTGATTATCCTCTGACAGCTTCAACTTCTTGCAAGTCCCAATCCTAATCCTCCCCACTATTACCTGTAATTATAGAGAAGAAAACAATGGCATATTCAAGCAATGTCATCAAGCATTGTGCTAAGCTTACAGTGATATGGAAATGAAGTAAAGTAAGATCAGTAAGGTCAAGTACTGAGATTGCATGTATGTACTACTGACAATCAGAACAGAGAATTAAGAAGGCAATGTATAGCTTATCATACAACAAAATGAACTGAGATGCAAAATTATTGTCTATGATGAAAGTAGAGTACAAATCAGTAAATGAATAAATGGAGTACACTTCCCTATGATGAAAGTAGAGTACAAATCAGTAAATGAATAAATGGAGTACACTTCCCTATGATGAAAGTAGAGTACTACTCAGTAAATGAATAAATGGAGTACACTTCCCTATGATGAAAGTAGAGTACAAATCAGTAAATGAATAAATGGAGTACACTTCCCTATGATGAAAGTAGAGTACAAATCAGTAAATGAATAAATGGAGTACACTTCCCTATGATGAAAGTAGAGTACAAATCAGTAAATGAATAAATGGAGTACACTTCCCTATGATGAAAGTAGAGTACAAATCAGTAAATGAATAAATGGAGTACACTTCCCTATGATGAATAAATGGAGTACACTTCCCTATGATGAATAAATGGAGTACACTTCCCTATGATGAATAAATGGAGTACACTTCCCTATGATGAATAAATGGAGTACACTTCCTATGATGAATAAATGGAGTACACTTCCCTATGATGAATAAATGGAGTACACTTCCCTATGATGAATAAATGGAGTACACTTCCCTATGATGAAGAAACCAATCAGATTGCTCAGACTTAAGAACAAGCAAATAACTGAAATAAATTTGCACGGCTTCTGAATGAGCAATTTGACAAGTAACGAACAGAGGTAGTAACTGCTGAATGACAGGATTTGGCGCCAATTCCACTATCCAAGGGGGAGACAAATCTCAACTGACTTCTTTCTTGCTAAGCAGACATTGGTAACAAGCCAAATGATGTTGTTAACTTAGTAGGACTGGATTTGTAGGGTAGTAGAGGGAGCCCTAAACTATGACTAGGTCCTGTATCTGAGGAAAATTTTTATTTTGAAGCCTTTAGGAAAATTAAAATGAGAGGCTAACATTGAGGCTTAAGATATATTTACCATCAGGTTGATATTCAGGCCTATTCACATTACCAATAATACTGAGATCTACAAAGAAAGTTACCATATGGTCAATACTGAAGCGTTATGCACATTATTATGAGACTGATAATGAGGCCTTCAAAGAAAATTACCATAAGGTTGATATTAAGGCCTATCATGAAGAGTTGGTCCTCCATGATCTGTTTCTTGTTGTAGTGACTGAGGAGGTAGGTCACAGCTGGCAGCCTCACACTGGGGCATGAGTGCACACACTCCCACAGGCAAGTGTAGAAATACTCTGGCTCTGTGCTCTCACAAAAGTCATCCAACAGCAGATTGGTTCTGAAAATGATGATGCTTTCCATTGTTTATTTTGAAGGTCTGATTCTGACCATACAGTTCTCAACTGCTTGATGTTTTCAAAATCAAATAAAAAGAGAATCTGTTTTGTTGAGCCTTATTTTTTTAAAATTAAGTTCCACAGTACTGCCAAAGGAAATTTTACTTACTAGACTGTAACAAAAGTAATGATATTGATCATTAACCTTAACTTTTTGCTTGTCAGATCATAAATGGTGTTACAGTAAAACCTGTCTTGACAGACCACTGCTATTAGATCACCTGTCTTGAAGACCAGATTCTCAATGCACAGATATATTAATTGTATAGTGTTATGACTTGTCATGAGAGAACACTAAGGGGTGATCTTTCAAGACAGGTTTTACTGTATATGTTTTTAGTGTTACTGTGTGCAAAGTTTAATGGCAAACAAGAAACAGAAAGAGGAATGTTAAGATGTAAAAAAAGATCTCACTACAGTTTGAAGACAATTTAAAGTAAAACAACAACATTCTAACTATATTTTATCTTTTTTGCCAATCATCCTGACCTACAATGATCATGCTAGATAGATATTCTAACTTTGTCAAAAGATGCTGTACATGCTTGACTAGATACTGAGAAAATCTGAATTAGTAACAACAGTAAAAATAAGGCATATTATATTGCATAAAAAATGACAAAGTACTATATTCATACTTAAGGAAAAGTCAAAATTTAAATTTACAAGTAACTGATGAACTCCGGCAAATTTTAAAAGAAATATGTCCATTTCAGCAACATCCAACCATAAAAGAAACTAAATGCAAATTCAATACAATGATTGTAAAAACTGACTTTAATACCTATCATAAAATTCTGACCCCTCTTCTAGACCTGGCAAAAGTCCAAGTAATAATCCATTTAGAGCTGGCTTGATCTGTTTGCCAAGGCCAAGAAAATGCCGCTCATAGATCATCAAAAGAACTGGCTTTACGTTCATGGCTGCATGGCTTAATAATGGAAAGAGTCCAGCACTGTAAATAAACAGGTCTTGGGCTAATCGCTGGGTTCCAATACATTTAAAGATGATGTCATATGTCTCCAGGGCCTTAAGGTGCACACCACTGGGTAGAGCTGGATGTAGACACTGAGCAAGCCGTTTTCCAATGGTAACTCTTTTTGGGATGACTCGATACTTCACATGAGCAAGTAAAACCTAAAAAATACACCTTATAATGTCAACATTTTCTGTTCAAAATTACAAGCATGCGATTTAAGATTAACAGTAAAGCGATCATTTTGAACAGGTAAAATATGCATCTGCAGGATCACAGAAGCAGAGTGAATTGCACAAAAATATTAGATGAGTTTCATTTAAAGAAAAGTGTTCAAAATATGTAAAGTTGCCATCTTCTTGTACAGGGCATAATTAGATTACATTCTATGATAACTGATAAACAATTCAAGTTCGTAAATGGCCGAATGGCCGCACACGTTGTTAATCCAACTAACGAACGAATTCAAGTTGCTAACAGTGAATTTTTTTTGCTTATACATCTTCTAAGCAATGTCTAGTATACAAGAGCCTTGAACTCTTGAGAGCAAATACAATTAAAACCAGACAGTCACATCAAACTCCAACAATTACAGCTGATGGAAAAACTGTTTGTATATGTACATGTATAAAATTAAACATTTTCTATGTTGGCTGTTGTGCTCGCCTAAGTCATGAAAGGTGATTTGAAAAAATTGCCATTAAAACTTAAAATCTGGCCATTGAAATTTTCATGGCTTTTTTCTGTTGTCCACACATTTTCACTGTGGAAGGCACTGCCAACCACAAGAGAAAAGTGTTTTTTAAAATCTTTTTACTAGGTTTTACACTTCATAAATGACACTCATACCTTATGAATGAAATGTGCAAAAGTCTTTAGTACAACATTAATTGGATAATTTTTAGTTTTAAAAGAAAAATGACAAAGAAAGAGGTATGTTATTACTGTAAACACTAGTGGATAATAGTTACAGACTGAAGTTAAATTAAGGCATGATCTGATATAGATCATCTGTAGTGCAACCCATTTTGTGGACATTTAATAATAAAAATTAGAAGGAAAAATTCAGTGACTACTTTCAGAATTTTACTACTAATCTAGGTTCTAACATTTTTTACAAGAAAAAAAAAACAGGAATACTGTGAGCAATTGCTGTTTAGGGTACGAAGTCATGCATCAGTTTTCATTTTATATAAATTGTAACATGATATTTATAGAACAATGGAACCAAAAGGTATTTTTTTCTTCTCACCTGTATAATATATTCATAGTTAGTGAGGTCATTTATTTTTCTAGGGTGATTGTGAATGGAGACTGGGTTCAACAATATGGGATCAATTCTTTATATGGAGTAAATTGCTGAAATTGGAAATTCTGCATGATTTTGAAATATTTTTCATGGAGACCAGGCTCCATTATAAGCCTCTGTGGGCCCCTACAATAACCCGAGAGACATGGATATTACTTTTTTCAGCACTGATGGCAGTGGTAAAATCAACAATAATATATTTTTTGTTTATTTATTTTTTAAAATAATAAATATACCAAAGAACTGTTTACAGATGAGACATTATTGTGTGGCACTGTTTTCAGATGAGACAATATTGTGGTACTGTCTGCAAATGAGACAGTACTGTGTGGCACTGTTCTCAGATGAGACAGTACTGTGCTACTGTCTGCAGTTAAGACAATACCGTGTGGTTCTGTTTGCAGATGAGACAATACAGTACTGTAGCACTGTTTGCAGATGAGACAGTACTGTGTGATGCTTTTGTTTATTACCTTGTTCAGTTTTACTAATGCTGAGATGTGAAACTCTTTGCAGATGAGACACTATTGTGGCACTGTTTGCAGATGAGACAGCATTCTGGCACTGTCTGCAGATGAAACAGTACTATGACACTGTTTGCAGATGACAGTGTTCCCACTACTTTCTCAGAGTGAAGGTTTTTGTACCCCCTAAGTAGCTAAAATGGGAGCACAACACAAATTTTGGGAGTGCACATTGTGAAGAAAATAAAATAGTACAGTATATGTATCACTGCACTGGATAAGAGCAAAAGAATAAATAAATAAATAAATAAATTAGTAAATATATAATCAATTTCATAACCTGACTGCATGTAGTACTTCAGAAAAGTAATGCTAATGTACAGATGGATTCAGTAGTAAGTTATTTAGCCAAGTATTATAAAAGCTTACTGGGTTTTTTCTCATCAGAATGAAATTAGTCTTATTTTTTTCTTTCATAAAAATAACCCTCAGGGACACCATTACCTCCATTAATTTACAAGTCAGGAATCCCACATGCCACTCCTGATTTTGTTTCCCTCCATGTCTAACCCTCATGGCCAATATGGTGACCATAAACGAGTTACCACTCATGTGTGTCATAAAAATGCACACATCAGTCGTATTTGATTATGTTTTCTTTGCAATCATTGAGAAATTGGTAGAAATTGAGTAACATTGAACACCAGCTGCAAATACAGTTCTTAGACTTAATTTAGTGCATGTGCCAGGCTTCATTTTCTGTATTGTGAACTGTGTGTATCAGGCAAATGTTTTGTATGTGCCAAGTGCTGTTAATGCGTGATTCACATAAATTTTTGTGTGAATGGGAACACTGAGATGAGAGTATTTTGGCACTGTTTGTACATGAGACAGTACTGTGTGGCATTGTTAGCAGATGAGTCAATACTGTGGCACTGTTTGCAGATGAGACAGTACTGTGTGATGCTTTTGCAGGGGTCATGCTACCTGGCAAAGTGGGCAACTAAGGGACTGAAAAATTTAAACTTTGCCTTCTTCTATTAGCAAAGTGAAAACAACTTTGCCCTGTCATTTTTTTTTTAGGTCTACACCAAGTGACAGTAGATTATGAATTTTGAGACGCTCTCTCAACCAAGCCAAGAAGTTAGTGTTAAGCCCCATACAAAATTGATAGTATGTTGCCTGAGCTGGTGTTCATATCAACTGCACTGAAAAAACAAACTCCAGCACATTCACAGGCATGTATTTTAATAGCTGATTGACCAATTAACTACTTCCCCCTGCAAGATATTGCTGCCCGATTTCCGTACATTATCATTTGCTGATGAAAACTTAACAACTTGTGTCTCGAAACTAAATCATCTATATGTAAAAACAATTTGTGTTTTAAAAATAGAATCGGTGAAAGCACTTTCTAAATGAATTTTTCTGAAGATTTTAACTGCCATGCTTGCATTCTTTTCTTGATAAAATCAGTTTGAAAATGTAAGTGAACCTGCTAAGGGATAATAATGGCAGACATCGCTGTGTCTTGGAAGTACGTCTTCATTAGACTGTCCGTTTTTGTAATTCACTGGGCACATACATTTAAGGAAATTATACAATTTGTAGAAAGCAAAGTGTAACTATTATGTGATAAAAGATTTAGCCTAAAAATAAAAATGTACTGGTCAAAAACATATGGGACAATGCTATGTTGTGGAATCGATAAGCGCTATAACTTATGGTCAAGGTTGTTTTCTTACATTACTCATTTTTGTGAAAATACGAGAAAAAGTAGTGAAGAACAAATATCCAACAAATACACGAAGTTATTACGAGAATGCAGACAAATATTAAAACCATGAATTTTCAATCCTATCTAGGGATTGTTGCAACGAAGCTAGAAAGTGAGCAGTCATATGAAGGAAATTTCTGTTTCTAAAAATAGATGCATCTACTTTTAAAAACTTCACCAAAAATGACATTCAAAAGATTAACATTTAATTTAGAATCAACTCCCTCAAAATGTTGTTGTAAAGTTGAAATTACTCATCAGTGACCACTGTGGTCTGAATGGATGAACACTATGACGAAGACACATGTACATGTGCTCTCATGTGCGTGTTATAGCCTAATATAGGGGTTGTTTCAAACTAGTTTAGAAATATTTTCAAATGCCATTTTCTAGTGAAGAAACTAACAAAAAATTTAATTTGTTCTTTAAGTGGCAGTTGCTTGAGTATTTTTACCTATTTGTAATTACAATACTGTAATCTAGGTACTACGGTCAGCTAAAATTAATTACAATGTATAGTTTCTGCTATGCTTTTTTGAAGTCATATGGCCAAATCACATTGCATATTTCTCTCCATCTAAACATACACACTTTCAAGTATGAATACACTGCATATGGGTATGATACACTCATACACTTACAAAATGTGTTTATAATATACATACAACATAGAGAATTTTCTACTTGAAGATAAAGTATTGCTTAAAACCAGTGTTAAATGCAAATATGCATAATGAGAAATACAGAACACAGTTCAAATAAGAGAACCAGAGCACACACACACACATATATATTTATTTATTTAATGTGTTTCTTGCTATGCTGCCACTTCTTCCTGTTCTGCTCTCACTTCTCCCTATTCTATCCAAAAGGAGAAGTCACTTCTCCATAAAATTCAAGTCTAGCTTGACCCCTGCTTTTGTTTATTACCTTGTTCAGTTTTCCTAATGCTGAGATGAGATCTGCCCATTCACTAGTGTACTCAAAACTCTTCAATGCCTTCTCAACCTGAGTAATGTAGGATCTGTACTTGCTGTCATTTAAGAGTTCACACTCCTCAGTGAAAATTGACAAAGCACTCATTTTTTTCTGAAAGATATGTGTTAAAATAATGTGTAAAGTATGGGCGAGTACTGATAGCTTAAATTGTATTGCAAAAACCATACCAACTGTTTGCAATTTCCTGAGCATGTAAGATTTATTACAATAAATAACACATTCTACCAGCTGGGTTTCTCATAAGTTTTGTGAAAAAATGAGAAAGATTTTGAGAATGGCCAGGTAAGAGATGAGAGTTTGTGACTTCAATATAAGTAATGACCAACTTTCACAGATAGATGTCAAAACACTGCCAGATTACTAGTAGTCACTCCAAAATAAATAGCTCAGACACCTGCAACATACTACTAATGATCTATCAATTTCACCATCTTCCTTGCATTTAAAGTCAAAGTGAGCCACAATGAATTTTGCCTATTATTGAGAACATTGGAATATCCTCAGCCTTTTCTGTTGCAATATAGAAAAAGACCCTGATTGTAAATAGTGGCCATTTTGAACTGCCCTCAAGCCCATGGTTGTTGATGTAATAACATCATAATAACTTCACTGACAACGCAATGACTTGATGACATGTCATAATTAATAGTAATGTAAGCTATAGTTTGAGGCTATTGAAACCAAATGATTTCATCAAGTTTTTTCATTACAATGTTGCAGGAATAACAAACAAAAGTTAAAAGTGCAGGTATTTTACTGATGGTTGTATCACCGATCAGTTTATAAGGATCTATTCTTTGTACATCAACCTGGGAGCTTATCTCTCAAAAACTTACCAATCTGGGAAGTATCACTATGATTACCTCAGAGTCTGTTTCAGAGAATCAATGTTATTTGACTCGCATCAGAAAAAGACGAGGATGTTACAATTGATTACTGAGTATAAGACCAAAGTGACTGATTATCTGCCATTATGAAGCCATGTATCTGACAAGTTAATATCTTGTTATGTCATAATACCAACAAATAATTTGATTAAATGAAAATCATTCCACAAGCAGTCTAACTAAAACAATTATTGCTAAAATACAGATATGAAAGAATTTGTACCAATACAAATGCGATATGATAGTGTACCAATTTGCACTGATATATAAATATATCATTACACATCGGCAATTTGTCAAAATATTAGTAATTCCTATCAGCAATTCACTTTACCCTCATTTGTGCATCAAAGAACCCCAAATTTTTAATTTGACTCAGTTCTGACACCAAAGCTTGTTTTTTACTCAGTCTGACCCCCAGTTCTGACACCAAAGGGATTTTTTACTCTCAATCTTGCACCCCTAGGGGAAACACTGTCCTATAGATGAGATTCCCTTCTATTGTAAACTGCACACAAAAATTGATATACAGATAAGCTTATAGTGCTTTAATCCATAGTTTTATGGTCTAAGTCTGTTTCCAATCATTTTGTTTACCTTATCCAGTCTTGCATTAAAATTCTAAACTAAAGTTTCCAATTTATCTGAATAAAGTTAAGAAAAAAATAAATGTTTTAATGCTTTTTATAACAAGAATTTCTCATAAAACAAAAACAACACAGTACCAAGATGATCACTGAAATTTGAATAGTCATGGGATAGATACTGCATCAATAACATCTTCCAGTGAGATATTATCTGCATTCTTCAAAGGTTGGTTACATATTTATTTCTTGGTCATGTCTGGTGCCAAGTTGCAGTGATTTCTCCAGGATTTTCATAGAGGGGGAAGCTCTGTTATTTCCAACAGAAGGCAGTTTTTATATGAGAATAGTATCGATGAATAGACCCCATATGTTACAAGAAATGTGATAAATAACTTAGTTGTGTATCTTCATTATCGGCACAGCGACAGTGATTGTGTGTTATGATAATGGCACCACATTGCAGGCATTAGACCTACAGAGACATTACTACTGAATACTGCATGTCTGCCAGTGTACAACCGAACCAAGTGCAGATGTTAAAACACTTTTAATATCAAGACAATTAATGAAAGTGTGTCATTGCTCAATTGCAAAAGTCACTTAGTATGCGCTTGATTAAAACATTTGGTCTAGAAGTTTAGTGCTTACATGATAATATTTAGCTTTGTAAATATTAATGAATGTTACAGGTTTTGTTACACTCATGGCAAATTGGCTGCACTCAATCATTTTTAATTGGGGATTCATTCAGCACATCCTCGAGAAAACACTTCAGTAGTGGCATGTATTCACAATGCATTTGCCACACTTTGGTCACAATTATGAATGGAGCCATGGAGTAGACAATAAATAGAATATTCACACTACTCCCTAGATATGTAATAAAACCATCTATTTATTGTTATGTATAATTAATCTATAATGCAGTGGTCCCCAACGCGGTGCCTGCATGCGCCATGGCGCCCGCCAAGGTTTTTTGCGTGCCCGCGGAAGAGGTTATAATGAATAATAATATATTTTTAAAATGGGTCAAGTTAATTGGTTAGTGCCCGCTACTCTCTCATAAACTCACAAATGTGCCCGTAGGCATAAAAAGGTTGGGGACCCATGCTATAATGTATGCTTAACTTAGTCCATATAGTAAGTCACACTTTAGGTTTTAGTTAAGTTGTTAATACGTGTTTACCACATTTGAGTTCAAGGCCAGTCCTAGTTACAACTGTTTATATCTAGGTTGGGTATTTTCCACTAAATTGACGCACATTCTGTTGAGGTGGGTCATTCGAATGATGCACGTCCTATTGCATTGTGGGCCATTATAAGATGTGTATATAATCGGACTTGATATGCATTTATTCATTTTGTTACAGTCCCATAATATCCTCATTTATAAGGACGCAACATTTGGTGAGCTGAATATTGTTACTGCCGTACTTTGAGGCCGTTCGAACATCACAATTCACATAAATGCATACCAGATACGTCTTGAATAGATACAGCCAAACGACAAAACATGGCTTTAAAATGATGGTGCATCACCTGCGTTAATCTGAAAAAATACAGTGACAAAAATATGTACATGGAGACAGTGGCCTGACATGTCACCCCACCCGGGGACTCAGTATTTGTTTTGAATCATCGACATCTGATCATGTTGACAACATACAGTAGGCTTACCGTTTGTCTTTTGGCTTGTAACACTCCTTAAAATGCCATGTTAGTGACTCTTAATATAGAGAAATAACAAACTATAACTGATAGTTTTCCTTTCTGGGAGTTAAAACTATGTTTCATGACAGTTGATGGTTTATCTTCTATTTACGATAGATAAAGTTGATTGATTTACTGCATGTTACGTTGTATCACTTCCTGAACCATAGAAAAAGACTAGAACCAGGCTAGACAATAGTCACTTCCGGGACTTTTATGTCACATCACGAATATTAACTCGAAACCTTGAGTATATAGCCTCGAGCAACCACATTTCGTGCAATTAACGTGAATTTTAACGCGTTCGTTATAATATTGTGAGAATCTATTTTGTAAAAAAAACATAGAAAGTGTTCAACTATATCTACTTCATTTAATGATCGTTAAAATTGTTTGGCATTCATGTGCATTAGTTCAGAATTACCGTTTTTCCGAGCGTGTGTAATTTTGCTTATTTCCGGAAGTGGCATCCATGGTTCGTGACGCTAACTAAAAAGTCACGTGGTATATGACCGGAATGTGCCAGTTAGGTCAAAGTATGGATGCTATTAGTTCATAGCGTCTCCATGTTTTTAAAATAATAATAAAAAAATTAAATATGAAAAAAAAATTCCGTTAATTCTATATGCAGTTTGTGCACTTACATTACTGCTTGCTTGTTCTTTACCTTATAAATACATGACTCAATAGACTGAGAGAGACAGACAGACAGAGGGAGAGAAAAATTTAAAAATAGACACTGGTGAATTGATACACATTTTATTATAATAGATTCAATGTCTTTTGATGTAGAGTATATGTTTATTATGTAATAATACTGAAACGAAAAAGTCCATAGTGAATATACATTTCGAGTGTACATTTTTCTTACGTTGTATAAAAACTCGACATGATTAAAACCAAATATTTACATTGGCTATCCAGTTGTAGAAATTCCCAAAGTGGGTTATCCTGTTCAAAATATGCAAACAAAGCCAACGTGTGATCGGCGGCGCTATCTTTAGCCATATAATAGAAAATTCAAGGTCAAAATGTGTGACACAAAAAAGACATTAGTGAAAATATAGATTTTCATTATGATTTTTTTAAATTACATGAATTTACCTGTTTAAATATAATTTTGTCTGATTTTACTGTTTAATTCATTCCGGTCACTCTTCAAGAACGCTGGTGACACAGTTGATGACGTCATTATCTCGAAACAAGCGCGTTAGATCGCGAGAAACATGGCGCACGATTGAAGGAGGCTCACGACATCGGGTGGTTGGACGATATTTTTTGAATGATATGGTAAATTCTGGATAAAAGTCACATAGACTAAGAGGTAGACAGATTTGCCTCGATGGTCTTTATCAACCTTCAGATTTTAAATGAAAATCCTCTAAAATGTTTAAATCGAGCAGGAAACGTGTTGATGGAAACATACGTTTGCCAGAGATTGTGGCCCTTTTCAAGTTTTTGGCCCCAGAGTTTTTTTTAAATTTTTTTTTTATGTGGGACACATCCTATTTATAAATGGTTCGTCTTTTTATTATTTGTGGTAGTGAATTTGATGGCGTTTGGGGGTCAATGGGAGTTTAACATTAATCCTCCATTTTGAAATATGCCACTCTGGGTTCAATGGGAAATTAACATGATGAGCCCATATTAACTTTTGTTTTTGAAGGGAATATGGGGTCGATGGGAAATTAACATTATGACCCCAAAGTGACATATTTGGAAATATGGGTCAAAGGAAAATATGGGGTCAGTGGGAATTCAACATAGACGTACTGACCAGTACATAACCTACTGACCAGCACAATTACCTACTGAACAACACCCACACATCTACTGACCAACACCACATTTACTAACCAACACGCTGTTCGTGCTGCTGTTGACTAGGTTGTTATTCAAGTACAAAATCCACTTCGTTGAACAATGAATGGTGAAATTGGTGATTGGAGCTACTCTGGCATTGGTCTCTGGATTACTGTTGTCAGTTAAGAGAACTTTGACATTCAGGTACAAGTAACTATTAATCAGATCGATGTAATCTTTGGTTTGTCCTTTGATTTCAAATTCGATAGGAGCTGAGGTGCTGAAAGACGACACGGGATGACATTCTACACCCATCGTCATCATCGTCTGTGACATGGCAAACATATCGAGTTCTGTTTTGGAACATTGGCAAGAATCTCGGTGCATCAGTTTTATTTTTTTAGTCATCAAAAACGTCCAAGTCTCTGGCTGTTCTTCTTTTCTTTATCTTTTTCTGGTAGTGTCTGTGAGGTCTGAAGGAATTTCAACGTCTATTTCTGCTTTGTCCTCGCTGTGGCGTGGAGGAGGAATCAATGGCTTCGATAGGAGTGTGAAGTGAATTTATAGGTGTGTCTTGGCGACCAAAAAGTTATTTTCCTGTCTGAATGAACACATGTTTTCCTTCCTTGATGAAGGCTTGTTTGGGACTTTGTTGGTCGATGAGCACGTTTTGGAGAAATTATCTTCCTTGCATCAAAGCCGCATCTTTTGAAGCATGCAATCCTCGAGTCACCATGTTTCAAGATGGGTACTACCGTACGACAAGCCGATCTTAACATATCTCCTAAACCATATCCTCGTTGTTGAGGTACTCTTCGGTAGTAATAATATGTAACGATCTAGGGAAAAAAATGACCCTCTGGGGACAAGATGGGAACTCGCATGTGAAAAATATCTATAAGTTTAACACAATGGGTCTGTCTGGCGGGAAACGTAACATTGTAACACTATGGGTCTGTCTGGCGGGAAACGTAACACTGTAATATTATGGGTCTGTTTGGCCTCTAACAAATAATGTAATGTTAAAATGTCCATAGGTTTAACACGTTTGGGGTAGTCTGGGGACAAGATGGGGATGTTAAAAATGTAAATGGCATTAACATTAGTATGACCCTCTGGGGACAAGATGGGAAATCCTATGTTAAAAATGCCTATAAGTTTAACATTATGAGGCTGTCTGGCAACAAACGGGAAATGTAATGTTAACTCCGATTGTAGTAAACAACACTCTGTCATGTACTATCCAACATCCAGTGATCTACTATCAAACACCCCACATTTACTATTAAACACGCCGCGTGTAGTGACCAATACTCAGTCGTCTACTATCCAACATCACACACATACCATCTAACACGCCGTATGTATTGACCAATACCCCAAAGATACTATGTAACACTCCGCGTGTAGTGACCAATGCACAATACATACTATCCAATACGCTGTGTGTAGTAACCAGTGCCCCACACTTACTATCCAATGGTAGGTGAAATCTATCACACACAGGAGGGTAGGAGTGCTTACACACTCTATACTTACATACACACAAACATACTATCATACAAGAGGTTTTGGGATTTAAGTTTTAGTTCTTGTGAATAGACAAAACACACACAAACATAAAACACATAGATTGGCAATGATTGAGTAGTAGGTCTGTTTCTGAGAGAATTGGGTGGCCCTGAAAAGGGCCGTTGGGTGTTGTCCCCAATCGTTAATGTTTATCTATATCCAGGACAATTACATCTCCCGGACATGGCTTGGCAGCATGGGCACATCTGCTGCAAGTAGTCGGTTGCTCGGCGGAGACATTGAGAATGAAATCAGGGTCGTTTTCCTACATCTCCTAATAATCCACTCCAGGAATCAGGAGTGGTTCTCAGTTGCTGCAGCTGCTTCTCTCTCCACCTCGTTTTCAAAATTTCGTTGAGGCACTGGAATTCCATCTACCTCTTCTTTTCCGCTGTGTTGTTGGGAAAGTCGATGGCTACCCAATGGGTTCATGGGAGATTACTGTCGTCCGTGTTGATGACATATGTTCGAATGTCTTTAGGTTTTTGATGAGGAAATTCATCTTTAGCACACACCACTGAATTCCAAGAAGTTGTGTACTAAATGTGAGTCAGAAGGTAATTAAGTTCCCAGATATTCATTTTCACAGGTAATGATAAATAATGAGTTCACACTTGACTTTTCCTTTAAAAAGATCTGTCAAGTAAGTCGATGAACGTGAAGTCTCGGTAACCCATTTCAAGAAAATTTCGATGCGTTTCGTCTCCAAAGAAAGCAACGGAAGTAGGGAATGGTCACTTATGTCTTTATACCACTCTTTCATGAGCTTCTCTTCTGAGGTGAGAGACCATGCTTCTTCCAGATACTCTTCCAACTTTTCTTCGTGACTCATCATCAAACATTTGTCGTGTTGCACTTGACTAGGATGATCGATTTGACACCCTTAATCAGGAGTGAGATTTTTTCAGCAAAGTGGCGGGTAAACAGGAGACATGGTATTGTTCCTGTTCTGGCCATCTTGACATCATGATTGTATCTTTCTCTGGTTCACTTGCTGTTCTCGATAGAAAGCATCATCTTCTCCATCTCCATGGGTTTGTGTTCCATGATTTTAATAGTATATGATCACGTCTTTGTTGATTTCCAGAGTGTTATCAAATTCTGCATGCCAGATGACGTTCACGAGAACCAGTGCAAACTAAATGTCCACACTTAGTTGGACTTATTTTATAGGGCGGAAATGTCCTTCGTCGCTGCTTTGGTCTGAAGTGAAATCAAAGCCCCACGAAGCGTACGAGATGTCATGGTTACTGTTGGTTCCTAACTCTCATGTGGCTTCAAAGAGAGTCAAGTAAGATCTCAAGATATTTTTTTGGGCAAAGTTAGGTTCAAATGGTCTGGTACACAACGTCTTGCCGTCTCGGGTGGCTGCTATCTTGGACACGTTGAAGCGTTGGAACTCGAAAGGATATTTATCGATAGCTTCGTTGAGGGCCGCAATGCTGACGATGAGAATGAGCAAAAATTTAGCGAGTTCGCCTTGGAAAACATGATCTTCGTTCTTGAATCGTAGTCCAGAGGCAATGCTGAAGGTTTTGGCTTCCACTCATCGTAGGGGATATTTGACTGTCGTTCTGGTCAGAGTTTGACTGATGTCGTTTCCCACTTTAGGTAGGACTTCCACACGTCGTACTTAGAGTCTCACTTTCCATTGTCCATCCAATGGAACACGGTACTACTTCGATTCAGTCTCAGATCTACATCCACACCATTTAACAAATACTTGTCTTGCAACCACATGTCCAAGTGTAAATGATCCATCATTTCTAACCTACGTCCTTGTTTGATTTTCTTTCCGCGGTAGTTAAATCCTACATTGTGGTCTGCACCATTATCCGCAATCTAAGCTGTGCGGTTGAACTTGTTCAATGTGCCAGGTTTCCACATCAAGAAATGTGTTCCTGGTTACTTTTACGTACGTCAAGAGATCTTCCAGGCAAGCTCTGTAAGGTTAAGTGTCCGTGCTGCTGCTAACCAGTTTCTTGTTAAAGTACAATCCACTTCGCATGAAATTGTTGACAGGAACTATTCTGTCATCGTCGCCTGCATTGCTGTTGTCCGTTTTGTTTCAGGTACAAGTAACTGTTATTCAGATCGATGGAATCTTCAATTTGTCCTTTGATTTCAAATCCAATAGGAGCTGAGGTGATCGAAGACGACATGGGATGAAATTCTACCCATTGGGATTCTTGGATCGTCGTCTTCGTCGGTGGCATGGCAAATAGATCGAGTTCTGACTTGGAACATTCGCAAGAATCTAGGTGCATCATTTTCTTTTTTTGATAATTAAAAACGTCCAACTCTCTAACTGCTGTTTTTCTTTTCTTATTCTTTTTCTGGTCGTGTTTGTGAGGTTTAAGAGTTTTCTATGTCTCTTTCTGCCTTTTCCTTGCTGTGGCGTAGAGGATGAATGAATATATTCTCCAGGAGTATAAAGTGAATTTATAGGTGTGCCTCAGCGACCAAGGAGTTCTTTTCTTGTTTGAATAAACACATCTTTTCCTGATTTCACCAAGTTTTGTTCTGAACTTTGTTGGCGAAGGAGTACGTTTTGGAGAAATTATTTTCCTTGCGTCAAAGCTGCATCTTTTAAAGCATGCAATCCTCTAGTCACTATAGGTTTTAAGATGGGTGCTACCGTACGAAAAGCCGATTTTAGCACCTCTCCTAAACCATGTCCTCGTTGTCGAGATACTCTTCGGTACAAACGATACGTCGTTACAATTCAGTAGTGAAGTCTTTTCGAAAATGTATTCTGATGGTGACTTTTCCTTTACAGGATAGAACTTTTGTCAAAGATCTCCTTTTATACTAATATTCACTCTGTCAAAATACGATTAACGGACAGGAAGATAACGAGGCTGTACAAATTCTCTGTGAACGTGATACGCCTTTCCTTCTTCATCGTAAGTAGCTATGGCACCATCCACTTTGAAAGGAATGACTCTCAGCAACGGAGCATCTGTGTTTCCCACTACGTTGTACTCGATGACAGCAGAGTACACAATATCAAATTCAGTCCTTCGTTCAATTCGATAGGGTTGCGAAAATACTTGTACAATCGGTCGTTGTTGTTGATGTCTTTGGCACGATCGAGAAATGTGTTCCCACCCATAATAGCAAACAAACTGGGAGAAAAAGTAATGAACAGCGTTTTGCTGTCGGAAAAATCCAATTTGAGACGATGAGAAGGTGGATGGTACTTGATCAGCATACTTTGGCCAGTTTATCCAGTGCTTTGCCAAACTGAGAATTGAGAATTCGCTGGTGCTGATTGTTTCGATTTATAATAGCCAGGATCATTTTTATCCAAGTGTTCCTGAACTTGTTCGTTGAGTATTTTGGCGACAAAAGTGGCTTGATCTGTAGTAATATTTCAGACTTTCAGTGGGATGAATCATTTTTACCAAAGCTACTTCCCAATGAGCTTCGTGATCTGATTGTATGGACTAAGGTAATTTGGATGTGAAACAACATAATTTGCTGTTGGGAAACACTTCCATAGAACTATCATTTGGTAATGTTAAATAAAATTGCTTATTCAGAGTTCGATGGTTCTGGTCTCCCAGGAGTCACTCGATGTCAAAGGATGATTTACGAAAGAGGATTTGATAAGATGACTGCTGTGAATGGAAGAATAGTTGTGACTGGCGTTGGCGAGGTTACCGTTGCTGTTACTGACGGTATATTTCAACGAAGGATTGCGAAGAAGATAACCAATACAACCTGCTGACAAAATAGTCCACAGTTGTTTATCTAGTTGTTGCAAACTCAAATTTCCAATGGCTGCTCCAATGACACACTACACCATAAAGATTTGGCAGAAAAAAGACGATTTGATCTTTAGGAACACATTCTCCACATATTGCCCACAGAGGTTGCTTTCTTAGTTGTTTGAGAGATGCACTCTGAGAAGGAGATGCAGCTGCATTAAACGGCATGTTGGTGACTTCTACTTCTTTTTACAGTCGATGACTTGTGAAGCTGCAATCCAAGAATCGAAACTGGGTGTATATTCTTTCTAATGGACTTTGACTTCTTGAATACGATGTTTTCCCACTTTAAGTATTCTTCGATCGAGAAAGATTTCGATATCGTACACGTCGTCTTCTTTCTTGGTCGCTAGTTGTAACTCTGGCAAGTAAAAAGTTCCCTTTAGCGGTTCTCCGTTCGTATCTTCCAATGTATATATGGGCTTTCACGTCCACGCACTTGTCCTGTCACACGAAACAATTCTGCAGTCCAGTTGGGTAAATAGCCTTTGTCAAAAGTGCATTTTGTTTTTCCAACGCTAACCCAATTAACACTTCTTTCTTTTTTCTAGTCTTCGATGTTCCAAACAATAGAGCAAACACAATCACTTCGTTTTGAGGTGTCACTTCTTCTGGAGCACATCCGAATGTACGATGGTACGATTGATTGTAAGCTTTGACCAAACGTAGTAACACGTTGATGTATTTGAGAGTATGTTGATGAGGAAAATATTTCCACATACGTTCTTTGAAAGTTCTTTAAAAACGTTCCACGACACTGGCTTTATTTTTATGATTTTCAGTGGGAAAAAATTAATGTCTTTTTTCACTTCTTTTTGAAAAGCTTAATTAAGAAATATGGTGGATTTGTCTGTTTGCCATCGTAGAAGTTGTCGATCACTTTGTTTCAAGACGATTTTTAAAGCTCACACCAACTCTGAACTTGTTCTAGAAGTCGAGGGAACTACCTAAGCCTAATTTGAAAAAACCAACAATGATACAAAACAAATATTTGTAACTACGATTGTATGAAGCTAAATGAGAGACATCGGCCAAATCGGCTTGCCATTGATGATCGATTCTGGCTACTTTAGTTTGACTTTTTATCATTTTCGTCGAATGGGTGTACATCCATTGTTCTTTTAACCATTGTCGTACATTTTGCTGACGTAGACTTTTGAGTTTGCTTTTGGCTACAGGATTCAATGTTTTTAGTTCCTCCGTAGCCAGCTTAATGAGCAGGATTGTAGTAAATGCTGGCTAAAAGTGTATCCATGTTGTAGCTGCTGCTGCTCAAAAAGTCAACCACTGTTCGATACTCCTCTTAGTTTCCTGTAGTATTTTGGATTGCGATGATTGACGTGTCCGACGAGCAGTAGGAGTAGGAAAGGAAGTTTCCAAAAAAGTCATCTGCTCTTTGTTCACTTTTAGGTATTTCTTTCTTCACTGCTGTCTTCCCTTTTTCTTTTTGTTCTTTTTCTTCTGAAGAGGGTGTCGACGTCATCGTTTGACACAGGCTTTCATTTCTTCTGGTCTCTAGGTAGTGAAGGCGTCAACAAGGTTATCATACTGGAGGGAAAAGGTGTTTCAGCAGACGGAGTTTGAAACATTTCTGTTGGCCGTGTCTGTCATCGTCTTTGTATCTTTTAGTTTTTCTTCCGTTTTCATGACATTCTTGAAATCTCTCAGAGTAGGTTTAGCCGTCTCGTCTAAAGCTTTCTGGTGAAACAGTTGAAGATGTTGCAATAATTGCCCGTAACGTTCGGATATTTCCATTTCTGACAAATCTGTTCGATTCATCAGCGATTGTAACTCTCGTTGTAAGCGTGACATATCGATGAGATTAGGAATAAGTGGTAAGTGCGGTATCAGTTGTGCATACCCAATGGATTTCCATGAACCGTTTGTAAGGAATGAAAGTTAATTTTCGTCCTTCCAGAAGATATAGGGGTACAAGTGTGATGTCCTTTCAGAAAGGTCTGCCCTTTTTATCTTCATCTCATCACTTCTACTAAAAGAGGTCCAGCAATCGATTCTAATACGGGAGCAGCCACTTTTAACAACGCTCATATCAGCATGGGAAGAACTCCTCGTTGAATGAGCACATGTTTTTTTTTTTTGACTGACTGGAATCTTCTTTTTTACCATTTGGACGAGAAAGTTACGATATTATCATAATCACTGTTTCTGTATCTTGGTCAAAAGAACTGTTCCTTTTAAGGCGTTCATACAGCATTCAAACACTGTATCGGTGGTATCTTTATTTGCTTCTGAATGATTCCTTTTCGCACCAGAGCATTGTTTGCAGTAAGTACTGACAAGACATCCCAATGTTTAGCCAAACGAGAAGGGAGGGCCCTGTTTCATGTTTGGATAGATCATATTTGTACGTCGACGATGGTTTGAGCTTGAGAAGAGGAATACATATTTTTTTCAGATGAAAATTGAAGTGAATCTTAATCCAAGACATCTTCTTGTTCTTTTAATACCGGAATTCGTCTACACCGATTGTCGGGAGGTGATACCAACTTGACCTTAGGTACTTCAAGTGTTTTCATCGGACTAAATCGTGCCCGTTCTTGTTTGGACAAACCCAGTAAACTTTGTAACATTCCTGTTCTGTCTTGTACTGTTTTCTTAGGTGATGTCACCTTTTTGGATGCAGCAGCAGCTGCTAGAGCAGCAGACGACGTCGACGAAGTAGAAGTTATTTTAGAGATGGGTTTCCATTTTTCATTTCATATGAAAACATCTTTCTTAAATCAAGTTTGGCTGGTATCATCAATAACGGAGGAGGAGTAGAAGAATTGGAAGGGGAGACGGTCAGGACCTCTATTTCTTAAAGAGTCGTTTCCTTTTGGGTTTTCTTCTTCGTCTCAGAGTGTGAACTCACTACCTCTCTCTTTTTTTGTGTCTGTCTTTTGAATTTAGGTTGGTTTGCTTTTTCAGCTGCGACATTAGGATCCCATCGTAAAGCGAACGAATAATGACACCACCTAGAGATTAACTACCACCTAGTTTTAAAACGATTTGTTTTCTGGTTTGAGTATTGATTCTTGGATCAGCCAGTTGTGCCAAAGCTACTTTATGTTTTTCATATAGTTTTTTATATTTTGTATGAGGAATGTGAAAAATTCCTTGTAGTAATTGACGTGCTGTCAAAGTAAACCATCGTAAAACTTCTTTGAGACTGGCTTGTGACAAATGTGAACGCATTTGTGCCTTTTTTCGCTACTGATGGCACAAAGTGCAGGAATTAATTTGGTAAAGAGGATGAGATTGATAGGAAGTCATTGTGAATACTGTCAGAGAGGAAAGTTGTGAATGGTGTTTTTATATTTTTTTTTTTACACAAACAAAAAACGAGGAAGGCGACGTGTAAATGACTGGACCTCCTTCTTGACACCAATTGTGAAACAAATCCATACGAAATCTCAATGAATATGGAGTGGTAGGTTTAAAAACGATTAGTAAATTCGAATGTGGCAATTGAGTAGCATTAGTCATAACCATAATTCAGACAATGTGTTCCTAACTGTTTTACCAAGACTTGAAACTGAGATTTATCTCTTGGACTTTTTAAACAACAGGACATAATGAACACGGAGAATGATGGTACTATGCGTTTTACTTTGCTGAAATAAATTTTCAGTAATGAAAATAAATCTCGCATTACGATGATGTCATTTTCTTGTAAACCAAAGTTTAATATCTTGCTCGTCTTCCCCTAGCATGTCATCGAAGACGACGAGATGTGTTTGACTAGAATCAGACACCATCACATCGTCTTTGCGAGAAATTCCTTCTACAAATGAAACGAAGTATCTCTGGCGTTCTTTGACTAACGTGTAAGCGGATTGCTACTCGTTGTATCATCACTCGATACGTTGTGCAAAAAGTACCAAGAACAAAAGACATTTTATAATTTTTTTCATGGTACAAACAAAAATAATTACTTTTCAAAAAACAAAGATCATGATTTTTGTTTTCGTGGTACAACAAAAAATATTCACATTTCAAAAACAAACTTCGTGTTTTTCGTTCACAGCGCAACAAGAAATATTCAAATTTTAAAAATAAAATTAATGTTTCTTCTTTCATGGTTCAACAAAAATTATTTACATTTAAAAAAACCAAAGTTCATGTTTTCTTTATCAGTCACACACACCAGGTCTTTGGCATACCTAGTCACCTCTTGTTTCCAAGTGTCGATACCAAGACTTTTCCGCTCACGTACATCCCTCCAGTCGTAAATATGTTGGTATACATCACAAGCTACACACTTCTTGGAAGTGAAGAGAAGATAAAGTAAGACGAATGTCTTCTTCACATGGGGATAGAAAAGTTGTATTAATCCTTAATCGGAGCACTTTTAACACAATGAGTTTTGCTTGCACAACTAAAGTTTTGGTGGTCATGTCTTTGTATCATCAATCTAACACAAAGAATCTGCTGGTAAACAAAATCCAAGACATTCAGTCACTAACGCACGTCGTCCAAAATTCAAAGGAATCGTATCGTCTTGTGGAATCATTTCTTATAAACGTACTTGGTAGTCCACTAAATCTTGAACGGCGTCATTGACTTCCCTCCACGGAATTTGGTGCAACACTAATGACAGAAGTCGTGACATGGAGAGTCTTATTACGTCTTCGCAGTTGATCAATGTCTGACCATTTGAATATTTTCAGAGTCATCAGCCTTTTTATAGCATTCAGATACCAATGAATACAAGGTTTATGCCATTTTTGATGCAATTGTTCCTTGCGTTCCATTTGAATTGGTATAACCTCTCCATAAATGAATTTGTGTAGCTCCAAAGGTATGTTCTGCATGTCATCTTCGAAAATATTCAGGAGTGGATCTTTCTAGATTGAGCACTTAGTAATTCAAATGAATGTTTAAATAAATAATTTCTCTCGAATGATATCTGAGTTCAATGGCACAATGAAAAATGTGATCTCAAATGGATTCCCACAGACTGATCTAAAACAGGAATGAAGTTAAGTCTATATTATATACCTATTTTCTAATGACCCACATCATAACAGGACGTAAGTCACAATATGGAAAAAAAACCTGCATAATAGCAAATAAGACCGGCCTCGAACTCAAATGCTGGTCAACATCCTGTTGACAAGTAACCGTATTTTAAAGTACAAACAAGTGCAACCGTACTATAATGGTCAACGTTAAGCCGCGCTGCATTTCTCTTGTCGCAGGGCACAGCAACACTCTGGTCAAAAGGCGGAGCATCGCACAGCATCATTCTGGTCAAAAGGCACAGCATCGCACTCGCCTTCATTGAACTTTGAGTCAGTGGGTCAATCAACTGTTTCCGTGTGGAATTCATCTTTCTCGGTGAGCATTTGTACTCAAAATGATCTCTCTGTCCAGTAACTCTCTCCTTTTTCATACTGGAGAACGGTGTGCCCCTAAGGTAACGTGTTGTGATCGGGAAGTCGCAATCTTTTCTCGTAGCCGATCTGATACAATTTTCCAAGGGTCGACTGACAACTTGAAATCTTATGAGGATTCACAGTTTTGACACGAATGTCTTGATCTTGACCGGAATTTTAGGCTTCCTTTAATACGTCAAAGTTTACCATTTGACTCGAACGATAGTTCACGGTTAGTCCTTTCATTTTACATTTGGTACGAAGTTGTCTCGGTAGTGGTAACAGCAAGTTTTAGATCAGCCACTGGCAAAACTCAAAATAGTGTCTTCGGGATGTTCGTTGGTCCACGCTCCTAAACGTTCGTCTTCGATGTTTGGATGATAGCCTTCACGGCGATCGATGTGCACGCAACTATTGGTGTCACAGTAAAGGAATCGGACTACTAAAGGTTCCAAGACGGAATACAATTTTAAACGAGCATTGGCTGTCGCGTAATCAGCAATGATGACATTACCCAGCTCATCGGGGGAGCAAGCTCTGTACTTCTTCATAATCCACAAAGATCAAGTCTTCACGTATGATTTCCACGTGTTTAATGAGTTTTCCTTTATCGTCGATGAGCTGAAAGCATCGATTTGGATCTACCAAGTATTCGTTCTCTGGCAATATCGGACGTTGGGCCAGATTTCCCCACAAGCAATTCAGCAAGACTTTAGCAAACGATCGTCTTCTTTCGTTCTATTCTAAGTGTTCCAACTTCGATGTCTTCTATGGATCGGTACCGTTCTTTGCATTGATCTTTATCATCTGGAGTTTGACACCAGGAAGGATAGCCTCTGGATTCTTGTTTCAATTTCAAAAACTCTTGGACGTAGCCTAGATAACTACCTTTACTCAATAGGAAAGTGTCAAATTTCGTACACTTTTAACAATTGGTATCCATGATCAAGAGGCACGTTCTTAGTCATCGTAACGGCAAGGTGTTGATTACACGTTTCGGCACACTTACAACATAAAGGAAACATCAGTTTTCCGTGACAATGATGACGTGAGACAGAATGGTACAAGTTCAACGGTGGAAGAACTTTACATTTGATCAATCCTTCGTATTGGCGAATATGTTCGACGTGGATGTGTTCTGGTAAAGTTTCAGGATGACCTGTTGGAAATCGAGCATATTTACACACCCAAGGATACAACGAACACACATCGATGTATTTGATTTTTTCTCCTTGAGATTCGTCCACTTCATACAACAAGAGCGTAGCATTGGTCCGTCCTCGAAACAAACTGTCGGGTGGACTCAAAGGTTCGATGACCACCACATCGTAATCTTTGACGATGAACCGAAATTCCAAATCTGTTTTGAAACATCGATCGTAATTCTGTTCAGACATTTCTTTCACTTGGTATCCTTGACTTTCCAAACTCTGACGTTGTTGGTAAGTTTTGTCGTACAACTCTTCCATAGTGAACTCTCTGACAGGATTTTTCAGATCTCGGTGCGGATAACAGGTGGGGCTTCCATGAAATAAACATCTCTGAAATTCTAATCTGTGGGTTTTCTAAATTCCAACCATCCACGGTATAAGATCCAATCTTCTTTTCTCCGCCGTTTCTTGTCTTGAGTTTCACACAAGCAATGTAACCAATGCAAAGCTTTGGCTGAATATCAACGGTTGACAGATTGATGTGATTGAGGTGGTACGATGGCTAGTTTGTTCTCGGGCATGAATTTCTTTCTGTAAACTAATCCACACGCTTTGGCAATGGTAGAAGCTTTCTTCAAGGGATAGACACCTCCGTGATCCAGAAAAAACTGTAAGAATTTTCCCCAACAATGCTGTAAAATGTCCATATCAGATCAACAATATTTCAACAATTCTTCTTGAAAATCAAAAAGTGTCTGAAGAGTTGACTTGGTACCAAGCGTAGAAAGCTTCTCGTTCTTGTGTTCGCATCACGTCGGGTTGTAGTTATCGGCTTGAGGTAAATGCGGGAGCACGGCGCGTTGATTAGCTTCGGTATTGAAAAAGCGTGGAAACTAGCATTTAGCCATTTCTGTAATTTCAAACGTTTTAGGCATTCTACTCAAAGGCGCAGCCAAATAACTTATGGAATCTTTAAACTGTACTTTTCCTACTTGCATTTAAATGATTTGGGCTATGTTCATGGTGACTGTTGGAGATTCGGTTCCTTGTTCTGAATATTATTTCAAAAGAAATTGTCCTGAGATATTGTGAGCAATGACTGTAGCGTATTTATAACAGTTGCCATGTAAAATTAGAAAGAGTATGAGAGCCAGGAAATATCTTTTAATGTAACCCTGGAGTTACGCTACAATTCCGATAAAATAAAGGTTCCTGAATATAGTTGTTGGAAGCGCGATGAGCCACACAAAACTTAGGAATGTGAATTGAAGTCTTTCGAGAACATTCAAAGTTAAAAATGGTAAAATCGACACGATGATCTCGTTTCTTTTTCTTGTTTTGGTTGTCATTTAATAATCGTTCGTTGTCATATCTTTGAATATAACATTCATGATCCAACTCGACGACTTAGTCACAAAACGACATAGTTTCTTTCCTATACAAATGTGTGACTCGTTGTTATTGGTATGAACATGCTGTCCACAAGTGGAACATACTGTTAATATTTCGTAGCACTTTTCTGTTGTTGAAATTGTTTCATGTGATGTCACTCGTAACAAGCTGGGCTGACGAATGTTCGCTTGCAAGTAGAGGATAGAATCCTCTCTTGTCCTTCAGGAATACAGTCACGACATCTCTCTCCACAATGAGTATGTTGGTTTCGATTGGTAAATCCATGGTCGCATTTGCCAGAATAATATACGCATCCGATAAATCCTGTGATAGTAGTAATATCATCGAAATGAGTTTGGTGATGATAAATGTGAATGTATTTTCCGTCTGGAAAATTACGTCCTCGAAACAGGATATTCCACGAACGACTTGGTGACACACTTTCAACGTATAACGAGGTGCGAGCACATCTTAAAGTTTTTGCATTTCAGGACCTACATACAGAGTCTCTTTGGAAATTCCTGCTTGTTCCAAAAGGATTTCTGCTTCTCTTACTTGTTTGGCTCTGTGCGATTGTGTATTACTCTCCCATTACTGTTTCCATTCTGGTGCATCGTTTTTCTCTGCATAAGTAGGAGCCGCCACGATGCCACGGGCTAAACACATCTAATCTTCATTGTTGTTAATCTGGACGATACTTCGTTTGGTACTGAGAAGTTGATCCACCATCGGTCATGTCAAACTCGTCATTCGATTGTTGCACGTGTTCAATTTTATCCAAGATTCTGCAGGTGTACTAAACTCAATCCAAACAGGAGATTTCAATCTGTCGTGAGTGATGGATAGTCTCAAACGATCTTGATATTTAGCTTGGCACTGTCGTGTAAATTCCTCTAACATAGATTTAATTCCAATAAGACCGTAATGAAGATAGTTGCTTTTTCTGCAGGGACTTGAGACTTGAACTCTCTAAATTTGGCCGAGTAAGTATAGGCAGTCGTTATAAATTTTCTGGAAGTCGCTCTTTAGGTAGCTCGAATGTGAAATTAATCTTCAGGGGCTATTGAAACAACTTCCTTTTTTTTTAGCTGATCTTAATATCCTCGGTCTTGAGGAAAACGAGTGTTTGTACATTAAGCAGAATTTCCAAAAATGATATTAGGATTTCATCCATATTTGTGTTTAAAATTATTCATTGTTTTCAATAGTAAATTTATTATACAATTTTATTTACGCTGAAAATATATCTATCCAAAACTCATTCAGGCATTTATTAACTCTTTTAAGAAAATCTATTCCAAATAGGAAACTTTTTTCTATGTTTGGGATAGGAGAAAGTGAACTGTTTTTTCATTTGATCTTAAGAGTAACCATTCTTCTGATCCAGGCTATCTTAATAGAATCCACAAACATGTTAATATCAACCATTTTAAGAGCACCCTCATGATAGTCTTAAATAATTACTTTTCTTTAATTTTGTCTCTTGCCCCACACCAAGCAAACTTATAAAAAGATAATCTAGTTTATGGAGTACATTATGAGGATGATTTGGTAAACTCATTAGTAGATACATAAGTTTTGATAATGTCAAACTTTCAATAACTAATTTTATCAAAAATGGTTAGTGATCTTTTTCACCACTGCAGAAGTAAATTTTTAAATTTGCTGACTTTATTATCATAGTTTAATTTAACCACATTGTTTAGCTCTGTGGAGAATCTTATGTCAAGGTAAATAAATTCAGATGAATCCCAATCGAAATAGTATTCTGAGCATTATTTAATATTACTACCTGTTCTAGTTCCAATCCAAACTGCTTTTGTTTTTAAATATTTATTACAAGGCCTGAAAATTTACAGTATTGATAAATGAGATCCAGTGCTGCTTTCAGCCACTTTTTAGAGCCATCAAGAGTGAGTGCAGTGTCATCTGCATACTGTGAAATAAGATATTCTATATGATTTATTTGTATTCCTTTAATTAGTTGGGTTTTTCCCGATCATGTGGGCTAATCTCTCTGCACACAGAAGGAACATATATGGGAGGAGGGGATTACCTTGTCTGCGGCCCATCCTAATGTCAAACCATAATGAACATTGTCCATTTACAAATAATGCATGATGTAATACTTTTGTAAAACAACTTTATTAAATTTTTGAACTCTCCTCCAAAATTAAACAACGTCTAATACTTTACCAATGAAAGTCCATGCAACAGAATCAAAAGCGTTTTCAAAGTCAATTACGAGAAGAAGTCCAGGTAAGTTACATTTTTTGGTAGAAAACATGAGATCATATAGCTACGAATATTTTCCCCTATATACCTTCCCTTGATGAAACCAGTCTGATCATTATTAATTGCTGGAAGAACCTGCTTTAGTCTATTTGCAATACATGTTGATGCAATAATTGTAATCTACATTAAGTAAAGAGATGGATCTCCAATTCTTCAAATACTGTTTTGGTTTGTCCCTTTTTGGAAGACGAGTTATTACACTTTCCTTTTGAGTTGACGATAACTCCCCAGAATTATATGAAATATTAATTGCCCTTAAATAATATGGACCGATATTTATCGAAAAGAACTTACAAAACTCAACCAAAAGCCCATCTGGTCTTGAACTTTTATTTTTTGGCATGTATTTTAGGATTGCAATTGCTTCAGTAAAAGTTATACGGCATTCCAAGATTCTCTATGTGCACTGTCTGTTTTAGGAACATCTCTATAGTTAAGGAGAGACTCAAAATCAACTGGATCCACGTGGTGATAAGAATATAGCTTCTGATAATACAGTTTTGATTCTTTTAAAATTTCTGACTGATTACCAGTATATGTTCCATAAGGTTTTAATAGATTAGACATCATTTTACTTGTGTAGTTTCTATTCTCCAAATTACAGAAATATTTTGATATCTGTTCTCTTTCTTCAATCCATTTTACCCTTGATCTTATTCTTACACCTTCCATTTTTTTCCTACGAATTTCCACCAACTGATTCCTTTGATCTCTAAAATTTTTAATTAATTAGTTTCATTAGTTTGTTCCAAACAATTAATTTCGTTAATGAGCTGTTCTCCAGTTGATTTTGTTGTCTTTCTAAAGGATGAGCAAGAGATGGTTTTTCCCCTAATTTTTACAGTATCATTTTATATAAAATGTTGATCATTTATAGTTAAAACTACCTCAGAAGCTGGAATTTGCTCAGAATTAAATGTTTGACTAGAGGAAATATATTGACTTTTACAATGATGAATTGTATCTTTGACTAGAGGAAATATATTGACTTTTACAATGATGAATTGTATCTTTGACTAGAGGAAATATATTGACTTTTACAATGATGAATTGTATCTTTGACTAGAGGAAATATCTTGACTTTTACAATGATGAATTGTATCTTTGACTAGAGGAAATATCTTGACTTTTACAATGATGAATTGTATCTTTGACTAGAGGAAATATATTGACTTTTACAACGATGAATTGTATCTTTGACAAGAGGAAATATATTGACTTTTACAATGATGAATTGTATCTTTAACTAGAGGAAATATATTGACTTTTACAATGATGAATTGTATCTTTGACTAGAGGAAATATATTGACTTTTACAATGATGAATTGTATCTTTAACTAGAGGAAATATATTGACTTTTACAATGATGAATTGTATCTTTGACTAGAGGAAATATATTGACTTTTACAATGATGAATTGTATCTTTGACTAGAGGAAATATATTGACTTTTACAATGATGAATTGTATCTTTAACAAGAGAAATGTAATTTGAATCTTTTAATAATGAGTTATTAAATTTCCAAAAGTTTTGTGTTTATCAGCTTTTCTAAAAACCAAAGTTACTGTTACAAGGGAATGGTCAGTTCTGTAGCCGGTTTCTATGACAATTTCTTCCACCATTGTTAAAAGATTTTCTGAAACAAGAAAACTGTCTAGTAGGCTTGCAAAATTGGGTTGCTTTATCTCCAAGTGTATCTCTTTGTACCAATATCTCTCTCTTGCCAAATGTCCACGAAATTATGTTCTACACATGTATCAAGAACTACCTCTCTCGCCCTGGAATTATTCAGAGTATTATAATTATAGGTATCAAATTCTCGATCCATTACTAAGTTAAAATCACCTCTAATAATCACATAAAAATTGCTGAAGGCTGTTATATTGCTCCTGATTTCTGAGTAGAAATTTGGATTCTCGCGGTTAGGACCGTATATATATTAATCAGAGTGAATCTATAATTTTGTGTTGACATATCTAGATTTATTTTATTACCAGTATTGTCTTTCTTGCTTCTATGTATGGTGAATTGAAAATTATTATTTAGTAGGATAGCCACACCTCTCGCGTTTGATGAAAAGGAATTGAAAACACATTCATAGCCCCAAGTTGATAGTATGTAATTCTCCCATTTCTGAATAAAGTGGGTATCTTGAAGAAGATAAATTGAGTATTCTTTTGTTTTAGATAGTTCAGAACACCCCTTGCCTTCACTGGATCCCATAACCATAATCCCTGACAGTTCATGGTTACAATCTTTAATTTGTCATCCATGTAACAACATAGACAATTTTTGCCGTGTAAAATATAGGGGAAGACCAACAAAATGTTGAGGAAACCCCGATGACAGATGTGATGTTGGTTTGCTGATTTTTGTGCATCTAAGTTACGTATTGTATATATATATATATATATATATATATATATATATATATATATATATATATATATATATATATATATATATATATATATATATGACACTTTCATGGTAATTGAAGAGCACAAACTTATGGTAAAGAGGTAGCTGAAAATTGGAGGGAATATGGTAAAATAGAAAGAAAAATGTAACAAATTTTAGCAATTTGATGGTACAAGAAAGGAGGATAGATAGAAGAACACAAAAGTTTAGTGAATATTTAGTGGGGGAAAAAGGGGTGAATAGAACAAAGCTAAAGGAATAATAGGGAAAGATAACAGACAAGAGTGAAATAAAAGGTAACAAAACAATACTACAGAAAAGATATTGTCAAAGGTCATAATGTTTTTTGAAAACAATAATAATGTGTGGAAAGAAAGCTCAAAGTCAACATAGTGCATCCAGTGCCCATTTGTGCGAAAACGTAAACACGATATATAGCAATAGTTCACTGGAAAATAGGTAACACAATCGTCCAAACCACTTCACTCTAAGGAAGGTTTTTATATTATATTACTCTGTTGATACACTTCTTCTTATTCCACTGTCCAGCATTAAGTGTATTGTGGAGGGCTTCAAAACTGACTGGGTGGATTGGTGAAGGGGAGGGGGTGTGTGTAAATTTTTGCTGGAAGCTTCAACTGTTCTTTTTCATTTTATACGTAGTCATGATCTTGATGATGCTCGTGCTTTCTCCGCATTATGGAGGCGCTCTACAGATTTTATGTACTACTGAAATAAGTATTTTCATTATGGAGAGAACAGTACGAACATCTGGTCGGTTACATTTAGTTGATGAACCATTCATAAAGGATTTCCTTATTAATTTAGAACTAACAAGTAAATCTTTGAGATTCTTAGTTCTTTTATAAGCGAGTGTAGGCCTGCTTTTGTGAAGTGATTTAATACTTACAAGATAATTAGAAAATACCCCAATATTTGTTGATAATCTTAACTATATTAGGTACACTTATAGTGTACTCAATAACGAAAGGAATGATAATGTCATCTTTGTCCCTGATTTTACATTTCAGCGAATCAAGCTGTGTAAGGAAATATACCTTTTCGAAAGCAACATCAATAATGCTCAGCTGGATATTTTCGGTTTAAAAACCATTGACGTAATTCTGTCAAAGATGTTTTAAAGACATTATCAGCAAAAATAATTCTTCTATATCTTTTCGCTTGACTGTAAGGTATTTCGTCTTTGCATGATTTTGGATGACACGAAGAATATTCAACACATTGATAAACATTTGTGTTTTTAACATGTATCGTAGTAGTTCTATAATTACTTTCCATTTTAACGACATCTACGTCTAAAAAAGGTCTTTCTATTCAGACACGTTGAACGTAAATTTATTTTTAGGGTGAAATATATTTAAACAGTCTATAAAATAGTAGAGGTCTTCTAATGAATGACGCCAGATCATACAAATGTCATCTAGAAATCTTAGCCACACATCTGGTTTCAAAAGGGGTTTATTCAAGAAGTCATATTCTAAGTTTCCATGAATAGCGATGCATAATAAAGAGCCATAGGACTACTCATTGCTGTGCCTACCTTTTGAATATAGTTTGTATCACCAAATTGAAAATGTTATTTTCAATCACAAGTTGTATTCAATCACAAATGTTTTCTCTGGATAGTCTACATGTATTTTCATCTTTATTAAGATAGTATTTACTAGCTTCAATACCATCACTGTGTGGTTTATTTGTGTAGAGAGAGGTAACATCAAGTGTAACAAGGAAAGATTTGTCTGATAATTTCAGAAGAGATTTCAATTTGTAAATGAAATCTGAAGTGTCTTTGGCATATAGAGGAAGAGATTTCATTAAAGGTTGTAAATGTGATATAAGTTACATGCTGAAATAATAGGTCTACCTGGGTACGCTAAATACAATGATTTATCAAATGCCTTATGTTTTATACTGTAATACTCTTATATAAAGAAAACAATGCGAGGAAAGGGGAAGTTGTCATTGTTCTTTATCTTGATGATGATGATGATGATGATGATGATGATGATAATGCTAATAATGAAGAGTAGGTGAAGACGGAAAAGTAGGAGTAGGAGGAGGATGGCGTTTATGAGTATTCCAAATGCGGTAAGGAAAATGGCCTTGAAATTTGCGTTCTCATTTTACCTGTTATCTCTTTACAACTTTTTCTGCCATGGATGCATTCATTTACGCCCTGAAAGGTTTCATATTCTATTTATCTGCGCCATGACATGAAAAGTTTGCCTCCAATGTTTCAATATCTCCGTATACGGCCAATCGTAGTGATAACAATTAACGTTACAGCGCCGACACACAGCTTAGCAATGTATGATGAGACGAAATTAACGGTGATAAATAATCTTGAATAATTGTACATTTGACAACACGTTCTGATTAACGCAACGGAATTTTGAAGCGAGAGCAGTTCACAATAGTTGCATTCCTTACGCCACTATAGCAATCGACCTACTTCAGTATAATACAGTTATAACTCTGCTTTGATCTTTACGTTCTGTACGCCAATTCCACGTCTGAATAACTACTTAGGATACTGAAAGACGTAGTGATGGATAAGACCTATTGTAGTTAATCAAGGCTCTGTCTGCCTGTCCACATGCAACTTGTGGTCCCTATTTATGCATGACCGATGAAGTGTTCGGTTATACCTAGCCTTTGCAGTGGCACCAAGGGACACGTACACAATTTTGATGACGAAATCCGTCGTCAGCAAATGAAGTCGAAACGTACACCAGAACATTTGTAAATTGAGGAAACGGAAAAGGCCGTCAAAGCTGGCCGGTTTCTTCGAAAAGGCTGGCTCTTGACACGTCCTAAGCCGGCGGAGCTGATTATATCCGTGTAGAATTATGTCTGATTCAAAGGGAAGGATAAATTCATCTCCAAATAGAAGTTAAAGAATCCAGGAATTGGTGAAGCTCTGTCGGACGTAGGCTTTCAAGTTTAGTCTTGACCTTTATTAATTTACATCATCGAATAATGTGTCATACGTAGCTCGGTCCTTTCGCCCAGTTTTGACTAGTGTTTAGCTAAGCTAGCTCTCGTACATAAACATGTTGGTAATGATAATTGCTGCCGCTGCTGGCGGAGAGAGAGAGAGAGAGAGAGAGAGAGAGAGAGAGAGAGAGAGAGAGAGAGAGAGAGAGAGAGAGAGAGAGAGAGTGTGTGTGTGTGTGTGTTTGTCACAAAAAAGTCTATCCAAATTTCAAAATAAATATGAAAGGCGCATATCATGGAAATCATGTAAGAAATCAGCAGGAGTAAGATAAGACAAAATGCTTGAGAGAAAAGAAAATCTTCGATCAGCTCGTCCAAGGAATATTTGTGTTTTAATTTTTAAAGTTTAAGTATTGATAGGGTAAAAAGTCACAACTATTCATATATAAAAGCTCTTACGTATCATTTCTTTATTTATAAAGGACTGCACATTTTTACGGACAGAAACTAAAATATTCTTTTCTTAGCAAGCACAGACACTCCATGTACGATGCAATGTACTCTAGTTTTGCTGTTTCAAAATGAAACAGAAAATGTCACAACCTTACAGTGTAAGCAAACTCTTAGCTTCATGCCAAATTCTGATCTAGTTTGACAGTGTGGCAAAGTTAGCTCTATTGCCTATCATCACAGGTAACATTTCACGCAGTGTATTAAATCTAGGGTAACAAAAAACATTTGTAACGAAGTCAACTAACATTGGGAAGAAAGGTCAGTCAGTGTATTAAATCTAGGGTGGCAAAACAAAACCCGTACATTTTTAATACACTAAAGAACCAAATCTGCCTCACATGACACTGGATATTTTTGCAACAAAACTATCTGCCAGTATTTATCAAGCGACAATGGTAATCTTTCAGTGAGATAATTAAATCAAGGACGACAAGAAAAAAAAAAAAAAAAAAAAAAAAAAAAAAAACCAGCATTAAATAATTTAAACCCCCACTTGACTGCATACAGCAAGTGACAATGTATGGTAACTGCCTGATCTTCCGAAAGTGCAGAAGTCAAAAATATTTTTGTACAATAACTCTATTTTCCGAAAGGTTTTCCCCAAAGTTCCATTGTTCCAAAGGTTTGCAAATTCTAAAAATATAGACGTCATTAGTCTGAAGGTTCATTCATCCTAGGGTTCATAACTTCGAAGGAAAAGGTTGAATGGTTCACAAGTCTTAAGGTTGGTAGTCCGAAGGTATTTGAAAACAAGAGGTTCTTTGTTCTGAAAGTTATTTTGTCCGAAATTATTTGAAAAAGGGTTCATATGTCAGAAGGTTCCTTGTTTCGAAGGTATTTGAACATGGGTTCATTGGTTCGAAGATTTAATATTTCGAATACATTTGTATTGATCCAAAGGGTCATTAGTCCGAACATATTTTGAAAGAAGGTTAATTGGTCTTAAGGTGTAATTAGCCTGAATATATCCGAATGGAGGTTAATGCTTGCAGTAATAATGTTAATAAAAAGATCCGAACATATTTCAAAAAGAATCCCAAAATAATATAAGAATCCCAAAATAATATAAGAATCCCAAAATAAGATTCACTGGATAAACTATTTTTATACCGTAAGGACCTTTATCATATTTAATAAAAAAAATAAATCAAAACGATTTTTTTCTTGATTATTATTCTTCTAAAATGGGGTACTAAAACAGAAAAAGTTATAAATGCACGCTCAAATTAAACATTGGTTGTATTATAAAGTAAATTTACAGTTACAGTTACTTCAAGACTTCAAGAGTTACTTTTCAGCAAATCACTTTCTAATAAACCTGCATTCCGTCCTAAAAAAGAAACAACCTTTTTCAATTGTAAGCAGTTAGGGAGAAAAATTAGGGTTTTCATTCAAAAGCAAGTCATTTACAAGAAATGAGCATTTTCTTTTGTAATGAAATCACGTTATAATTTGTCTAAATTGACTTTCTAAGATAAAATAGAAACGTGTCTATTGGACACGAAAGCCACGACCCAAAGGCATTAAATGAAAGAAACATTTGTTCAATCAAGGAAATGTTTCATGTAATTAATTGTTGTGGCAGAGGTATGTCAGCTGAAGTATAGAGCTCACACAAATATCCTAAGTTGACCTTTGAGCTCCGTCTCTGATTTTAACCTTGGGTACACGTGCCTACGTCTGGTAGGCGAGCATCCTCTATCAGATGTACACATTGGTGAAAAGTTTCATTAAAATCCTACAACCCATTCAAATGTTATAGAGCGGACACTAATATCACCCCCGCCACCCCCGTAGATCTTTGAACTCTGTTTGTAACCATGACCTTGGGGCGAAGGTCCTAGGTGTGGTAAGCGACACATTGTCCAATTAAGATGCATATTCACGCAAAGTTTCATAAAAATCCTCATGTTGACCTTTGAATCTCGTCTCTGACCTTGATATTGGAATGATGTGCCTTGATTTCGTACACAACACATTATTTAGTGCATATACACAATGGTGCAAAGTTTCATTCAAAAGTTATGGACCTGACACGAATATCCCTATATTGACATTTGAACCCCGTATATGACCTTGCCCGATGGTCTGCCGTTGGTGCTCGTCACACATTGTCTAGTAGAGATACACACATGTACAAAGTTTCATTGAAATCACTGAAGACATTGAAAAGTTATGGACCGGACACGACAGGCGGAACGAAGAGTAGTACAATGTGGCACTTGGGAGACAAAAATGGCACAGGGAAAATAAGAGCCAACATTACGGTCGCCATTTTCAAAATGTGTAACTTGGGGGACAATGGGAATTCCATGTTGAAATGTCCATAGGTTTTACATTAGTGTTGCTCTCTTTGGATAAGGGGAATATAACATTAGTCTTTTTAACGACATTTCACATTGTCCCTAGAAATGGTTTTGGTCTTGACTACAAAAATGACTTTCGGGGGACAAGGGTAATGTCATGTTATGTAAGACATTCAACGTTGCTTATGTTGTGGGAAAGGTTACAGAAGCAAAAAAGCATTCGTAAAGCATGTGGTTGGATGTATTTTACTTAAGACACTCTTTTGGCAGGAATCCATGCACAATTAAATAGTTCTTGGAAAACTCTGACATAGACAAAGATAGTAACAGATTAAATAACTCCTTGAAAGAAAATTTAGACAGTAGCCCTATCTTGTAATCCACTAGTGTTTGCAGCATTAATATATGTCATTTACAAATTGGAGACATGCCAAAAGCCAAAACTAACTGTACAACATTACAGCAAAATGTCAGAACCCATACAAAGTGTGCCTTCGGCACATGGACACGAAGTGACCGCCAAAACGGCAAAGCCTGAACAAAGTACAACGTCTGAAACTTTGCAGTCAAACCAACTGTACAACCGAGTAACATCTATTATATATCTCTAATGTTTTAAATGGTGTGTATTCTAAATATCTGAGAGAAAAACATATGAAATTTCATTTACCACGCATCATTGGACACCATTTTAACAGTTTAGTATATCACGTTGCTGCAAGCACTAATCGATTACAAGGCATGGTTACCATCTAAACTTTGATGTGTACAAAAATTTCAAATTATTATTTTGTGTTCACTAATTGTCCTCATAGTCTGGCTTGTGTAGTATTGTTTAGAGTTGTATATATTTGCGAAGTACTGAAATTGGAATTTCAGGCTTTATTCATTTATTTATTTCACATTGGACCAAGCGAAAAAAGTTGCATAGTCGTATTAAATTGTATTACTACGTCCGAATTCCGAACACATAGACTATAGTTTGAGTAGATTGTGCATTTCATAATATTTTGTCGGCCAACAGTTCGGCCTATACCACAGATATTGCTTTCTTCTGCCATAAACTTTAAATGGAAGCTAATGGTCTGTTAGGATGTAATTCAGACATTTACTGTTACAAAAGTGTTTGAAGGCACGTGACATTAATATATATGCATGATACTAATATGGCAGTCACGCCTTATTTGCTAGTCAGTTGGTGACAGCATTTCCACTCATGTGTTTTACACAAAATGAAATAAAACATTTTGCAGAAGCAAGCACATATAACTTTTTCAGTCTCTTTAGAGTTAGAAAATTCACCATGTCAAAGTAAAATACCCAGCATGAAATTATTGCCAAAAGATGTAAACGTAGATGGGCATGAGGGTTAAATAGTTGTGATGATTATGCACTCGAAATTTATGAAACTGGTTCAGGAATACAATACTCAGCAGTCAGATTGGGGAGTCTTACGTGTAATCTACAACATTTAGTAACGTTATCTAGCAGAGACCTCACTTTGCAGGTCCACTTTTTGTCATTATTATGGTGACCCTTTGGCTCTATCAGTACTTTTGAATACTTTAAGAACTCCAGATTTTAAGAACTCTAGCTTATCTTGAAAATGAATTCAAAAGCTTACGATCACACTTACGTATGTTTGTGGCAGCTACTGCAGCAGTTGCAGGGCATTCGAACCAATCAGATCCGACGATAACAAGACGGACGTCATCTGTTAGGTAATCGCATATTGCCATGTACTTAATATGAATGTATAGTGAGTTCGTTCCACAATCATTACACAAGTCTTTGTATTCTGCATTACCTATTATGCTTTGTTGAAGTAAGTGGTCCAGTATTTCTACAATTTCATTGTCCCCTTCCACAGCAACGTTGCCCACTTGTTTACTGGATGCTAATAGTTTTAGACGTGTAGGGAGCTCAGCTGAATTTTTTAAATATTTTATTCCTCTAGCAGCTTTAGGTTTAAAAATTCTTATAACTCTGCTAAGTGTTACGACTCTATGGTCTAAGAAAAATGTAACAGAAAGAAAGTGAAACCAACAAATCAAGTAAAAATCAACAAACAATTTATTTCTACATAATTAAAAAGAAAATCAAAAAGACGCTTACAGTAATGTGAATTAAAATCGAAATAATCAAATAAGTCTAAGCGTCCTAATTACAAGTCCTAAATATAGAATGTTCCGAATGAATGGCTGTATCCTTGAATGTGTTGATGTGCCAATGGTCTTTAATGTCCTGAAGTTTCAGTAGTCTTTAATGTGTTGATATGCCAAAATGAAGTACTCCAAAATATCTTTGAATAAGTTCACATAAATCCCAAAATCATCAATTCAAAATCCAAAATCCAAAAGTCTATGAGCACTTTTATAATCCAATGAATATTTTAAATAATTCCTCTCTCAGAATTTGGAATGATTTTCCACAACTGTAATGGCTCTTTAAAAGACTGATGGTAATGTCAAAACTGAAAACTGTCCGCTAATCATGGTACATATAAAGATAGGTCACATGACAGAACATTCTAGAATAATAAATGTGTGTGTGACTATTGACACATAACTCTTAAGGGAATTCCAGTTTTATCTGTAAACAAAATCAACCTTGAACTCCAATTGAATAAACATCTTGTTTATCAAAACTATCCTTGAACTCAAATATTAAGTAAACAACCTAATTCAATGACACCAGTTAAACATGTTTTCCTGATAAACAACATTAAGGTTTAAGCAAATATTAAAGTCAAGAAACATTTATAATTTCCTAAAATATTTAGAATATTATTTAAACATCATACATAACATAGGTTCTAATAATCGAAGTTGCTTCCCCCTGTTAAGTAAGGATCTTAATTCATGAACGGTTTTTCCATCTTTTTTACTATTATATGAGTTTGCGTTAGCAATCGTCTCTTTTGTCTCCAATAATTTTTCATATTCTTCTTCAGGAAATGGTCTTTAAAGTGAAATTGTTTTAACGTACTATTCATTCTTTTCAATCTCTGTCTTGTATTCTACTGGTGTTGCTATAGCCACCAGTTGACGAATAGTTAAAGATCCGCCTATTTCTTCTATAGGTGCAGAAATTTCATACCTTGACACAAATGACCGTGGCAACAACGGTGTCTGTGGTGGTGGTGGTGGTGACGATGACGATGTCAATGTCAGTGACAGGGTCGATGTAGTATCATCACCCTTTTTATACGCTCCCATCGTTTTTATTCGCGCTGCTTCCCCTTTTAAAAGTTTTATTTCTTTCTGGTAGTATTTTTGAAGGTAAAGCTGAGTATTGCTCTGATTGCACTGCTAATTTGTGTAGCTCCTGAAGCTGTTGCTGTGAGACCTGTTCTTGTTTTCTCTGCTAAAACATCATCGGTTGTTGTTCCTTAAACTGCTTGTCTTGTTTTATGTCATGTGCAGACGCTGTTTCAGATCTTGCTGATGTTACAGGCTTAAATAGTTTTTGTGCTATGTCGCGTTGAAGTTTCTGTTTACCAATTTTTTCTGCTATTTTGCGGAAACGTAGTTGTTGCTACGGATTTACATATTTACGCATAATTTCTGCTGTGTCCTTTTGATATTCTAATCGTACAAATGGCCATATATACAATGTATTTGCATAAAATATTGTTGCTATTATTAACAAATTAATATGGCAGAAAAAAAACCCATCAAAGCCGCGACGATACATTTCAGGAACGTGTTCTGCGTCTCTATGAAAAAATAAAGTAATGTTTGCTGCCACCAGTGGTCTCGTGATACAATGTAGCAGCGTCTATGCCAGGACAATGATAGCACGCAATACAATCTACGTCGCGATAGTCCAGGCCTGAAAATAATGCAAAGCAACATGTATTGTGGCACATCTTACGAAGACTGCGCCAAGTAGATAGAATTGAAGTTTTGGTTTCGTGACAGAGAAAAGCATTCTTTGATTTTATACATGTTGTCGCGGTTAATTTTGACGTCATCCAAAATTATGACAGAGTCAATGTGGCCATCAAGTTCTTCTGCGGGCGTTATTTCTTCTGGCTCTAACATTGTAACCGTTTAATTGCTAGCGGTCTTGTTGTGATCACCAACAGCAGAAATGATAACAGCCTTGTCAAAGTCGCTAAGTGTCCTGTATTTATCTTTACTCGGTTTGAGCGTGTAAATGACTACCCAGTCATAATTGAGCCCATTGTTAAGCACCACATTCAAAAGCAAATTGGCTTTGCCGCGACCGGTTGGATGAACTAACAATGGCAATCTGGAAACAAAAAGTGATGTATAGACTTTTTGATGTCTTCTGAGTCAAAGTTGATGATGCGCATGTTGTTATAGATAGAGTTATATATAATGAGTCATTATACAGCTTTTGGTACATTTATTGACGGTGCTGAATCGAGAACAACAACAGCCATTTCTGATACAGAACTCAACAAACGCTTGCTAAAAACTGGTGATACTATGTCTAGATCGCTAAACATGTCTTTGCAAAAGATTACAACTGTTGCTACACCAGCAGATAACGCGGATGCAGACAGTAAACAGTATGCAGGCAAGTATGCAAATGCTAGGGTGTTGTTAACAGATGCCAATACAAATTTTCCTCGAGGACAATTACTTTCTGTAGGACACAACTTGGCATCGGTAATCCTTGGCAATGAAATGCACCATATGTTTTGCTGCTAGCTGGTGGAACTATGAATGACAATATCAACAAGAATTCTAAAACAATTACAAACTTAACCACGCCAGAAACTGAAAACGATTCGGCCACCAAAGAGTATGCAGATACTAAACTTAGCGCAGATGACAACATTTTGGTTAGCGCGCCAACTTCTGCCGCCAGTAGAAACATTCGTATGATTTCAGATATTCCTGAGGGGTAAATCACTGTGCGTCGTTTTTGGTTTGCAAACAAGGCGGATTTTCGTTGAGAGATCATCTGATGTATCTTATAGTCCAATCATTATTCTAGCGCCAGAAGGTTTTAGAATTACTAATAATGTAAACTCAGTTATGTCTGAAATTACTAGTGCTGGAATCAATGCGACCTTTGCTCAGATAGAAAATGTCGGCGTGTCAACTGATAATGCAGATGCTACAACTAACTGTATGTGGATTCCAAGCGAATAAAAAATACGATTGGGTATATCCCATCGCTGTCGTCCAATTCTGATAATCACAGCGGATTTGTAGCCTCTGCATCATCGGAATATTCAGCAGCAATTGTTGATGTATTCAGTTGCAACTTATCTGCCTCTAAGTTGAAAGCGTCAAATAGCGAACGGGCTACAGCAGGCGTTTATAATACTTTTTGGATCAGAATAGATTGTCCTGTGGCGGTTGCTATTTGGCGCTTTCAACTTAGAGGCAGATAAGTTGCAACTGAATACATCAGCAATTGGCGTCTAGAAGCGTCCAATGACAGCGCTAACTGGACAACGCTTTACACAAGTACAGATACCTTAGGGTCAGCTCTGGCTACATTTGATATTGCAAGCCCTGGCATGACAAAATATCGTCTCTACAGATTGTATTGCATTTCTTCGATGCCAGCTAATCCCGGTCTGACTTATTTTCAGACTTTTACGCTATATGATCTTATGTAAACCATATATATAAGATGTCAGAACTCGTAAGAATTGCACGCGAATTTAACACACTGTTGTTTGAAGAAAAACACGAGGGCGTGCTTTTTGATGACGTGACCAAATTAGGGAAAAGAAACAACTGTATTAAAAAAATTGTGGCGGATCCAGAAGGCTTAAAAATAGATGATAACATGCTCAATCTTTTTTTGGTAACTCATATTAGAGCGCCACAGCTGCGAGACGAGCTAGACAAATATGACAATCTAAAAAAGTTCTGCGATGAAAAGGAATCGCCAGCACTGCTATAAACGTAGGAGTGCTCTTTAAAAATATACTAAACGAGTTGAGTTTTGATACCTTACGATTAGTGCATCTAACCAGAAGAATAAAACTTAGAAAATTGAACGAAAAAGAAAGAAAAGATCTAGATGCTGACTACGCGTGCATGTACAATCAAATCTTGCAAAAGTATTTTGAAAAGCAAAGGCTTAACAAACAAGTCGACAAGAGATATTTTTACAGAGAGCTTGGTTTGAATTATGATGACGTAAAAACGATTCTGGAAGTGATGGCATTGCCTGATTAAAAAAGATCTTTCTAATGATCGGCAACCACAACCTGAAGCAGAAAAGCCGCAGCCACAACCGCAATCAGAGTCGGAGCAGCCACAGCACGATGATGTTCCACAGATTGTAAAAAAGACTGCTTAAGCTTATTATACATCATAAAATACAAAGATTAGGACGAATACGAAGCTAATGTTCTTACTACAGCTCTTGAGCACGTAGGAAAGCTTTCTCCAGAAGACAAACTGGTTCTTGTAACGTTTGATGGCAGCAAAATGATGGATATATCTAGCGGACACTTTTTCAAAGCACCATATCCAGGTATGGAGATGACGGATTAATTTTCGCTCGAACAGTTGACATCACGCTACAAAACATTTATCTTGAAAAAAATGCAAAAATTCTTTTCAAGTTGATCAAAGACAAGTTAGATGTTGAATGGTCATCTGTTCTGCGAAAGACAATTGAGGCGTATTATCTTACTGTTAAATATCACATAAAAAAGTGTATGATGCTAATGAGCTTGAAGCAGGAATTAATTTTCTTATCCGCAAGCTTGACGGTAGAACAGACATGCTTAAAGAGCTAACATCGTCAAAAACAGAAATACCGCTCGGAAACTCTGTTGGCGCTCCAGAGGCATCAGAATTATTTCGAGAACGTTTTTCAAAAAATATAGCTTGCGGTTTACACAGGAACACTACGATGCGCTGCAACTAAGAGTACCCGAGCTTTATCTAAATATCACTGGCAAGCTAGATATACCCGAAGAGCAACCAGAACCAGAACCAGAGCAACCACAACCAGAACCAGAGCAATCACAACCAGACGTTGATGATGAAATAAAAAGTTAGCTGAAGCATACTACAACATTTGTAAGTATTCACAAAGATGGCGCAGAATGCCTCTTCCTTTAAAATAAATTTACTATATTAGAAAAAAGGATGGATTTAATGGTAACTCTCTTTTCGTTTCAAAACTACCTAGCGGCTACTTTAATGAGCCCGAGTTCACACAAGAGCAGATACAAAATCTTGGACCTGATCTAAAATCGTATATTGATCATTATAGCAGAATTGTTCAGCAGCCAATCTGCTGCTTTACCAACACATATTAAGCAAGCTTAATGAGGAATATACAAAATTTGGTGCGGAATATCCACATGATGAACCTTTTGTTCCAGAAGAAGAAATACAGCCAGAGGAAGAATAAATAATTGGCTAGCGTTATTGGATACGATGAAAGATATCATAGACTTCAATCACATTAGCAGCCATCTCGATAAAGAGTGTCTCTTACAAAACATATAAGCAGTGCTCACCGACATCTAGCATATGAGTTTTTAAAAATTGAGTTCTGGCGGGAAGTAAGCGCAAGAAGCTTCTTTGTATGCATTTATTATTGCATTTGCATGCATTATATCAATCATTTACATGAAACATATCATAAATTTGTAAACATTAAACTAAGCTTCCATCAAACCTGGTTTTGACAAAGTCAAACAAAGATCTTTTGCTGCCAAGTTTATTGTATTCGTCTCTTAATATGCGTCTGGGTCTTTCTAATTCTATGGTGATATCTGCATACAAATCAAACCTCTTTGGATTTTCTTTTGTCATCTTGGGAGCGTCCTTGACAAATTTGTAGGCGCCATTGTTTGTTTGATTTCTGAAGTCAATAATTGGACATCTTCTATGTTCCAGCTTGGTGGAAATGTTACTGTGGCGTCATCAGCGATCTCATAGGCAGCTATTGTTAGTCGTGAGTCAAAGTCAAACATTATACATACTATTTTTTTTATCTCTAATTCAAGTACAATCTGTTGCAGTTTTGATATGGCTATCTTTTTTGTTTTGCTGTAGCCAGGTTCGCTGGCAATATAGAAATGAGGACAATTATGCCTCAGTAGATTCACCAAGATCAGTAAAGTCGTCATAGTTGCCAAAAAATCCTATGATGCATATTGTGATTGGATTCTTAGTATACCTGTTGTAATCTCTGCTATGAAATGTTTTGTCGTATTCTGGGTAAAATTACAATTGATTCAAAGGACATTTATGAAAGATTGTATCAATAAGCATACCGTATGAAGCAAAAACTGAAACGTCTAAATCTGATAATACGTGTGCAAATAATATTCTGGCAACTTGCTAACGTATCTGCTAAAGGTACACTTAAATTCTAACGGCAAAATTGTATTGTGGTCAACAATGTAATCATCTGGACTGTATCTAAAGCCATCAATAGTTTGAATGCAGGTATCGCTGCCCATCACTTTTTCTTTTGCGGTGATCTCAATGTATCTTCTAATGACCGGCTCAAATAATGTTCCCCAAAGACAAGGCAGAGTTGTATACGACTGTCTTATGCTACGTTTTATTCTTGCTATATCCTCGCCTGTTGCAAAAGGACAAATTCCTGGAAATGTAGCCAACTCCGAACCATCCAGTGTAGTACACATCACTGAATACCATTCGGGAGACTTCTATTTTAGCTGATGCACTTTCACAAATGATCCTAAGATAGCTTTCAAATCCATTATTATACTATATGATTTCTTCAGTTAGAAGAATTATGTATGCTAGCATAAATATGCAGCCTCCTAATTGGTAGACCTTTCTCAAAAACACCAGTATGCCTGCGATTTGTTTTAAAAAAGCCCAGTCTAGGACCGGGTGCTAAATTTTATTGTTCCTCAGAAGATAAGTAACGAAACGGAATCGCTAATCCACCTTGCACTCAGTCCTAGTGTGAACGGCTTCGGAGGTCTCATAACCTGAGATGATGTTGGATTTAAGTCGTGTGCAGCCATAGACTTCAATATATATATATATATATATATATATATATATATATATATATATATATATATATATATATATATATATATATATATCAGTACTATACTATGTTTCTTAGTTTATAGGCCAATTTGCATACTTGTGTGAACCTAAAAATAGATTGCAGTAAAGGGAGTTAACTTATGTGCGCCAATATTTCCACCAAGACGGTGTGCAAATAAAAGGCCAATTATAATGATAGTAGTATAGGGAAAGGCGTGTATTGGAAACAATTGTATGATTTTTCAGGGGAGCCTAGCGTAAGCGAGATCGAGACTGGAAAATCGTACTAGTGTTTTCATACCGGCCTTTCCCTATACTACTCTCATATTTTCAAGGTAAACGAAAATAAAGTCACAGGAAAAAAGCCACATTTGTATTATTCATTTTAATACTAATAAAAATAATAATATATTGTTCACATTTAATCTTATATATGATATACTTTATAATAATCATGATAAAAATCAACAGATCTTGGATCATCCTTTGTTACTTGGAATAATCTCCATAGTGGTTATGACAATAAACAAACATCCCTCCTTTCTATTAGGACCTTGTATGAAACCATGAATTGCTATAAATTTACTATGATCTTACTCTATCAGGGAAGTAAAGGGAAAAATGGTTTCCCGTATGTTCATGTCTATATTTTAATAATAAAATGCGTTGATTGCCAATTTATATAAATTGTTTTTTTAAAAACCCATTTGTTTATGCACTCCTTAGTTCAGATGATAGTAAAAACTCATTACTACAGGTAGTCTATTGGTGAAAACCCAATGCTGATATAGCCATCCATTCGGAAATAGTAGATATAACAATATTTTCAAGAGAGCCACCATGGTGCCCATATTGAGGATCAATCTTTTTCATTTAGGACCCAATGTCAATATGACTTACATTGATAATAAGATTTTCAAGATTGTTTTAACAATAATTTCATTAATTGTCAGATAAATATGATTGAACTAATGAAAAACTATTAATATAAGAGTTAATATATGACAATTGATTAATTTTCTTATATTATGTCTTGTATAATTTAATATTTTTTCCTCATTTTATTAAAATTTTCAAAATGACTATTTCATTTCAAAGTGTCTGATACAATTGATTGCTAAGAGTAAAATAAATTCTTCACATTCATAATTTTACAATAACTGTTATCAATTTAATTTTTTTTTATAAGCTAGGTTTAATTTTACTATTTTTTTTTATAAAACTACATTCCCACTATAAAAACAATACCGTATATTGGATGAGGAAGTTTCATATGCATCAGCTATTTAAATGACACCTTTCCAACTCAGGATCTGAAATTATCAATTATCATTTGTCCAGTTATCAAACTTCCGCTATTAATTAATTAATTTATGGGCTACAATTGGGGCTGTTAAATACTTCGTTCGATGACAGATGGCTTTGTGTAATATAAATGACACCTAAACAAACATGTATTGAATATACAAGACTCCTTTTAAGTTATTTATTTTTATTGTGGAAAGATATAATCGACATAAAAAAAAACGATTGATTCGTTATTTGTTATCCGGCTATTTTTTTAACTTGTGGACACATCGTGCAGGCACTAGTGTTTCTCGAGATGAAAACCGCAAACTGTGCAGCTCAGATGATACTTAGTTTTGCCAAAAATACAACGAGCGCCTGCCTCAATTCTCCGATTCCTTTTCCTATACTTCTGAAGAAACTAAGGAACCTTCACACCTACCCCATGCAGAATCAAACGACGGTCCCGATGTCAATCCTTTCCAACCTATCACTGAAATTAGACGAAAGCATCCCACAAGTTTTCTACTAACTCATCTCAACAGTAACAGTACTCATTATAGATTTGGTGAAGTTTCAGAGCCCTTGATGAACAAAACGATAGATTTCAAGGCGTTAACGGAAACCAAGATAGATTCATCCTTCCCCTATTCCCATTGTACTGCTTCAACTCCCGGTTACCATATGTTCCGGAAAGACCGCACCACACAGGGCGGTGGTGTCCTCATTTTCGTCCAATCAGACTTACCAGCCAGAAGAAGGGTGGACCTCGAACCGGAGCATGTTAAATGTATATGTACAGAAATAACCCTTCAGAAACATAAATGGCTCTTAGCCAGCGGTTACAAACCCCCAAACATGCTAGACACTACGTTCACTAAGGTCTGTACTTCGTTATTAGATAAAATTAATATCCATTATGATAATTTCATGCTGCTAGCAGACCTAAATTTTGACCTTTTAGACCAGAACAAATGTCTGCCCCTTATCGATATTTTAGATACTTTTAACATGATAAACATAACTTCTGGACCAACCTGTTTCAAAAATCGTGACAAATCCTCACATGTTGATGCTATTTTAGTGAATAAAAAAAAGGATCAGTGTAACTCTAGAAATTGTAACATTGGTATTAGTAAATTTTATAATATGATTTTCACAATGAAAGGAAGAGTACCAACAACAACCCGCAGTATATTCGCATACCGTAGTTTTAAGGATTTTAATCAGGAAAACTTCAGTGCCAACCTACGGTCTACACCTTTTCATGTAGCTTATATATTTGATGATCCCGATGATGTCTACTGGTCCTTTGAGCAACTGCTCCCAAATGTGATTGAGGATCATGCTCCTCTTAAACAAAAAATACAAAAAAAAAAAAAAAAAAAAAAAAAAAAAGCAAGCTGCTCACTTTATCAATGGCAACCTTATAAAGCTATACACAGGAAAGTTGAACTACTTGATAAATGCCAGAGATCTAGAACATCAAAAAACTGGAACAACTACAAACAACAAAGGAATTCGGTGACTAAACTCAGACGTGAAGCCATACAAATTTACTTTTTCGAACGCTGCTCAGGCAGAACAACAAGGATTTCTGGCCAACCATTAGGCCCTTCCTGGTAAACAGAGGTATTTTGTCACAGAACTCAATTATCCTCTAGCAAAATTATGAGATTATCTCTGATCAGGCCTGCGTAGCAGAGGTCTTCAATGATTTCTTCATTAATGTTGCTAAAGACATAGGCAATAACCACCTAACCTACGATGAACACCCAAGCATACGGGCTCTCAAAAAGAACTTCAATATGTCTACAGAATTTGATTTCTCTCATGTAGCTGAACACTTTACAGCAATTGCCATATCAATATTAGCATTAATACGGCAAATTGCATAGATCTTACTTCACCAAAACTATTAAAACTTGGAACTCAGTCACTGATTGGTCATATAACCAAACTCATAAACTACAGCCTTGACCTAATCATTTTCCCTACAAGACTCAAGGAAGCCCAGTTGCTCCCGATATATATGAAAAACGACCCACTCGATAAACAAACCTATCGTCCTGTCAGTATTCTCCCAACTATATCGAAAATCTTTGTACGAGATATCTGCGACCAGATCACCAATTACTTTGACAATATCTTACACGTCTCTACTTTTAGAACGGGTTTCAGCTGTCGGACAACACTAATTCGACTACCAGAAGACTTGCGCTTAGCACTAGACCAAAACAAATATGCTGCAGCGATTTTAATCGATTTATCAAACGAATTTGACTGTTTACCCCACAAACTCCTCCTCCAGAAACTGGCAGCATATGGACTTTAAAATTCGGCAATAAACACTATGGCAGATTACCTCTCAAACAGAAGACAATGTATCAAAATAGGAAACTCAACTAGTTCATTGTTAAATATCTATAAAGGGGTAACCCAGGGATCAATTCTTGGACCCATACTTTTTAATATCTTTATTAACGACATCTTCTTTTTCATAAATTATTCTGATCTATACAACTATGCTGATGACAACACACTTGCCTACGCTCACCACGAGTTTAATATTATGAAATCTACTTTGGAAACAGAGTGCAATACTTTGATTAGATGGTTTACCAACAATGAAATGAAAGCAAACCCGGATAAGGTACAGGCTATTGCACTTGGAAAGAAAACTAACGAAGAACTTGAGACCTTCTCCTCCAGCGAGGCTAATATATCTTGTGAAAATATGGTAAAACTACTTGGAGTCATTTTAGACTTTATGCTAAACTTTAATCAGCAAGTCAAAAAAATTGGTCAGAAAGCATCTAAACAATTAAATTTTCTCAAACGAATGGGATAATACCTTACAACAGAAGGAAGACTGGCTGTGAACCACTCTTTCATCATGGCAAACTTCAACTACTGTCCCCTAACCTGGCATTTTAGCAGTCTCACTAATATGAACAAACTTAAAAAAACTACATGAACGAGCTCTGAGATTTGTCTCCACTGATTTAAAAAACCTTAGTCCGAACTCTTGGATTTGGCAAAGGTATCAACTCTCCACACCCAAAGGATGAAGACCAGGGTACTTGAAATATTCAAAATTTTAAACAAGAAATGTCCAGCATACTTAAATGATCTGGTATTTTTTTTTTAAAATCTTCTTACTCTTTTAGGTATGTAAACACTGTGGAGATCCCTAAAGTAAGAACATCCAAGTATGGGCTAAAATCTTTTAAGTATGCAGCTGCAAATCTATGGAATTCTCTCCCCAATAATTTACGAACACCCTCAGATTTTAACAATTTTAAATCGCTCTTAAAGACCTGGTCAGGGAGCTTATTGTGTAAATGCTCCATATGTAAACACAAGCAAATTAGTTGCTGCTGCTACATTAATCAGCTGCATGCTTAGCGTTTTATATTCTAGTCTTGTATATATGCTTGTAGCTATTGATTGCCCTAAATGTTGGCTTGTGTCGCTTACACATTGTTCTGGGTGGATTTTCATCCGCTTTAAACGATACTTTTATTAATAATATGCTTATGATGCAACAACACTTGTCGTATATGTGTGCTTTTGTATGTTTTGCATAGTCTGTCCTTGTCCTTGTATATTTAAAATCGGCATGCATGTAAATGGTATCTTAAGGATGTATTGGCCAGCCATTATTTTAACCAGTATATTTTAACACTGCATGTAAGCGTATAGTATATCCTTTTCATGTAAACTGACTTCTCTGCATTGAATTGTTAAACAAAAATTATAAATTGGGAGGCGTGGAATATTATAAGTGTGTATTGGCCAGCCATTACACATGTGTATTTAAACACTGCATCTGATTGAAGAGAGAGTAGAATCTATTCATGTAAAATAATTTTTCTGGATTGATTATTAAAATATAAATTATAAATGGGGGGAAGGGTATGCAGTTAAGAATTATAATTGTACAACAACAACAACAAACAAGTTATGATTGTAAGTACAGTATGTCTGTTGGTTGAATTAAATTGTTATATTATTGTTTACAGTCGGTAAAATAGCTCCAGCTAGCTAATGTTTCTTATTATGTAATCAGTGGCGCCGCCACAGGGGTGGTCGGGAGGGGGCAATTTCCGCCTGGACGCAAGGCGTGGGGCGGGGGCGCCGTCGGGAGCCCTTTTTTAAAAGCTGTAACCGGGGTGTAGATGGGGGGGGGGGGGGTGGAGGTTGGCGATTGACATAAAAACTATTCTCTGTGTCAAAGATGGGGCGCCACTAAAGAACATTGCCCCCGGACGCCTCGAACCATCGCGCCACCACTGTATGTAATGCAATTCTGACTTTAAATAAAATTTGTCTATGTCTACATATTTTCTGTGCAGAAAATCATTAAGAAACACATACGTTGTCCTTTTTGTGGTGATTCTGGCAAGATTTTGACACCTATGACAGTGCTAAACATAAACCTCTTACTTATCTAACAAATTAAGATTCCCAATTATAGTATATAGCATTCAGGTGCGAACTGTCGCTCTGAATCCATTCTGCGCCGTAAATACACACTTCACCTGTGCTTTGTTACCTGATTACTATGTTCGAGTTTAGTCTAGATTTGATTACAATCAATACAACGTCTGTCCAAACATAAACAAACTGTTTACTCATGTACAGGTATTCATGCATATACGCAAGTATTTCCAATGGTTTATTCTATTTAGACGTATGGACTCTGATTCTATATGCATACCCTTCCGTCGTTCTTTTTTTATTTTTGTATCATATCAAAGCGAGACGAAGGAAAAAATAGAAAAAGTCCTTTTTTATTGGGAGGGGGCCTTAGAATTAAGTTTTGCGGGGGTGTGGTGGTGGTGATGGAGGGGGAAGCGGTCCAAAAACACAGTGAATTTATTCATTTACAACAAAAAAAAAAAAAAAAAATCCCTATTGATGTGAAAGTAAACACTTTGTCCTTGTTAACAAGGTTAATATATCGTATGTGAGTTTTATACCAGCTTCATTCCGACGACTTTAAACCATGCTATGAGTCGTGAACTTAGTTCTACGTATCATCAGAGTTTTCACAAAGGTAAGTAGATAGAATATGTTATTTAAAATCTTCAAGCATTCACACATTATATCAATATTGTATTAATATATCCTGGAATAAGTGTAATATTGTTACCATATTACAGAGTTGATTTTTCCCCAATTTCTCTCTCTCTCTCTCTCTCTCTCTCTCTCTCTCTCTCTCTCTCTCTCTCTCTCTCTCTCTCTCTCTCAGAGGGAAAACTGACTCTAGAGCCACTTTTCCCACCGAGACTGTTACTATAGCTTACCCCGGACCTTATGCGGCTTGTACCCCTATCTATATCTGACTCAACAAAAGCACAATATTACCAAAATTTGTATGAAAATTATTTATTTCTTTCAAATATTTTGAATTTTTAAACCAACCTTCTGTATTTCCATGCAAACACTTTTGTATCTATTCCAATGCGAATTGAACGCTTGGTTAACATTAATACCTCTTCGTAATCTTGACTAGCTTCATCCAAATGCATGCTGAAATACTTGATGAGTTTTAGTACTAATATTATTAATTAGTAAATATTAGTATCCCTACCTCCCTGGTAGGCGGATATTGCATCCTTATTTAGAACATAAACAGATCGTTGTAAATATGGCGTTTTGAATAACGTATCGTATAATATCCAAATATGGTATAGCAAGCCTTTTTTGGAAAACGAATTACTGCGAGAATCTCGTGTTATCGGCCATAGTGGACAAAGTACGGTTAGTGTAAACATACCAATATATTTTACCTTATATAGGCTTAATAACTTCATCATAAGTCAAACTTCCTGAAAAACATAACTCTACTTAGGTAGTATGTTTTTGCTAGAGTAATTCTTTGTATATGACAATAGTGTTATTTGCTCCATTGCAAGCTATAGAATCACATCGTGGTCGAGGCTACGACATCGTAGCTAGACGAGTCGATGTTTGAGAAGGGGGAAACGGTTGCTGGAAGTATTCAAAACCGACCAAACAAAATGAAATATACCAGCACTGATTCATTCGCCGAAAACTAGAAGTGCGTGAGGGTTCATTATAATTAACAAACGTCCAAGTGACCTGGACTAAAATGTGGCGGGATTAATATTAGGTGGCAGGGAATAGTTTTGGTAAATTAGCCAAAGTGTGTAACTTAAGGATATAATGTGACTTTTTCACCTATTATTTTTTAATAATTAAAGATATGGATATATTTGTGAATTTGGTGTTTCGGGATTGTGTTGTTCTTGAAATTGATGTGAGGCATGTACACCTCCTATTGTTACTTTACAGTATCTAGACAGGGAAATACCAATAGTCGGCTAGGAAGCAGAGCTAGCCACCCGTAGCAGTATAGACGTGGGTTCAAGGCAAGTAGAATATCTAAAAGAAAACGGCCTGGATGGCAACTATTTTGATTTGCATCAAGCTGTTTATAGTACACAATGTTTTTCAAAATTATCACCTAAGGGAAGGGGTTTGCATTTGCACTGTGAGCATCACATTGTGTCATAAATGACCTTTGGACATGAAAAATGCTTGTATAAATTTGGGGCTGGGGTGAATAAACTTCTTTTGCAATGAGCTTCCATTGTGAATGATATTCTTATGTTTTGTTTTATTACAGCTATCCAAAAATATGGACCTTTTCGACCTCACGGATGTATTTTTTAGAAATAAAAATGTGTATTAAGCGGCATCATATTTGTGCATAAAAACAGTCCCTTGCGCCCTTAGGAAAGTCGTTCACTTTGAATGGAAATTGATACGATAGTGTTTGCATGGAGGTGCAAAAGGTTGATTTAAAATTTTAAAATATTTGAAAAAAATTACTCATTTTCATGCAAATGTTATCATTATAGCGTTTTTATTTAGTCAGATGAGAGTTCAAACCGTAGAGGGTTTTGGAGAAAACTGTGGTATTAGAGTGGTATGCGCAGACTTTCACATGGAGACATTTTTGGGATAGACAAATAAATAAATAAACTGGAGATGTATCCATCGCAAAAATTCCGCATTTTTTATGTTTTAGACACTACCCCATCCACCCCCACTGCTGTATTTATAGTCATAAACCTTTCATGTCATCTCTGATCGTCTTGAAACATCAGATATGATCCATTCTCTCAGTCGGTGTAGATGGCGTTAATGTTTTAAGCAAGAGTCCATATATGCCCGTAGCTGCATCCGGGATCAGAAACCTTCGTATCGTTAACTTGTCCTCCGTAACCATCATAACAAATATGAAAAATGACCACCCTACCTCAGTTGGCGTAGATGGAGTTCAGTTCACAAGGAAAGAGTATATGAAAATTTGAACTTTGACAGCTCCTCCTCCAACCCCCAGCCCACAAAAGGGAGTAGGGGTGGTGGGGTGTGTATATGCAGGATCTGAAAGCTGCATTCTCATCTGCTCATCTTCGTAAAACATCATAGCAAATAAGATCACCCCACCTCAATTAATGTAGATGCGCTTTCGAGATCTACGGATCCCTTTCTCAAGCCGGAGGACTCTAACAAAAAACAATTACAAACACTAAAAAGTAAGCAAAATATCTTTTTCATGTGAACAAGTCTGGAATACTTCTTATATTAAGATTCTTGTGCATAAAGTACTTAGAATGTTTTAATCAGATTGCTGTTTACACTAAGGTTAATAATAAATGTTGTTTACTTCCGAGTCCTCGTTATAGTTCATACGGGTCATTACATTCCATATTAGGCTTTATAGTAATAGCGTCACAGTTCATACGGGTCATTACATTCCATATTAGGCTTTATAGTAATAGCGTCACAGTTCATACGGGTCATTACATTCCATATTAGGCTTTATAGTAATAGCGTCACAGTTCATACGGGTCATTACATTCCATATTAGGCTTTATAGTAATAGCGTCACAGTTCATACGGGTCATTACATTCCATATTAGGCTTTATTTAGTAACCGCGTCATAGCTCATACGGGTCATTTCATTCGCGTGACCCGGACAGCTTCGGCTTTCATAGCTTGCGATGATGGCCAAACCAGGGCCTAGGGAAAAACGAAGTTAAAAGAAAGCGAGCAGTCCAAAGTTTGGGGCGGTAGACGGCACTTTCAGTGTTGACTAAGATTAAATGACATTAATTATGAAAAGAAAGCATGCAAATTTACACCTTTAAGGTAAACAAAAGTGTCATGAATTTTAGTCTGGAGGAATGTTGTAAGAATCACATTTGATGTACATTGCGTAGTGAAATTTTGATATCATACACTTTATCACGCCATAATCTCTATGATGTAAACACTTGCTGTAGAGTTGGAATCAAAATGTATCCGCTTGATGTATTTCCCCCAGACTGACATCTGCAAATTCTCTGTGCAGATACAGTCTGAACAGACCGGGCCTAAGCACTGTAAATCCTAATATGGAATGTAATGACCCGTGTGAGCTTAATCTTGATCTACCACAACTCCCGCGTGGTTTCGTGAGATCTCCACCATACGATGCTCGAGTTCTTCTTGTAACACAACAACGACACATTCACAAACATTTTAAAAGTGATTTCATTGGTTGATGAGATAAGGTGATGTCTTACGTTATTGTGATGACAAGATAACGTAACGTTTTGTGTACACGTGAACGTTTTCATTAGCTGATTGAACACCTCCTTCATCGGCGTCTTTTATGAATTAGTGTTAAGTTATATTCTTTTAGGCCTTCAATATAATCTTAGCTTCAGTGATTGCAGAAAATATGTCTATACAATAATGAGATTGAGAGATATGTCTTCGTAGTTTCACTTCAACAAAGTTTTACTGAAGTGCCTTCTTTTGGTAATAGTAATCAATGAAACATTTTACCATACCCTCGAATGGCGGAAATATCAGGGAGCCACGCGAGAGTTTGAATGAACGAGACTAGTTGAGCTGTGATGTGGGATCGGAAGTAAACTACCTTTAGTATTAGGCTCCAGATGCAAAATTTCTATATAAATTCCGAAGACGGCTTGAGTGGGTTTTTAATATCCGTTTTCTAAATGTGTTTTTATTGTGTATTTTTAACAGGTGTTGTTTGTTTATAAAATGCAGTATCCGGAAAAAAGTGATACAGAAACAGATTAACATAAAAAGTGGTCCACTATTTTTTTTAATTTTTGAAAAATGCTTTAGTGGAAAAATATGTTCAAGAAATAAAAAATCGTAAATGTTGTTCAGTATTTTTATTTATTATTTTTTTTTTTGTTGTAACCTTTTAACTCAACTATTCGAAGAATAAAGAGAGCTTCTGTAGTCACCCCTGCGTCGCGTCAGCGTCCCACCTTGATTAAAGTGAAAAGACATCTTGGCTTCGAGTCAGCGTCAGCGTCCCACTTTGATTAAAGTTTTGAGGCAAGTTGTTTGTTTACGTTTATATCGCCTACATTTATTATTTTGGGTGGGTGGATGGTTTTGGGTAGGAATATTGATAATTATCAGTATATCAATAGTGTACACAAGAATATATAACATTTTGACTCAAGGTGGTTTATTCGGGTCTTAAATTGTATACATTGGGACTTTTTCTTTTTCTAGTTTTAGGACATTTTATACCTATACAATATTTTCTTTGATCAATCACTAAGTAATGATGTGTATTCTTTTCAGTGCTGTTACTTATTGATAATGATTACAGGGAATACGTTGCAACATGTCAGAAAAGGGGTGGGCGGGGTAGAGGTTAGGTAGAGTTAAAAAAAAACTATGGCATTGTTAGTGTTTTGGGGCAAGTTTCAACGTAGCTCTATGTCTTTGAGAGTCTTCATCGGATGGCCATGGAACTTTATACATGGAAATATTTGAAGAAGTATTACGCTAGCAAATTGGCTTCTTTCCTTGACCTACTTTTCATGCTTGAATGATTTTTGACACTATTTTAGCAACTGTTGGGATTGTAGTTATTTTCTTCTTTGTACGTGTGTTTTTAATCAATTGTAGTAATATTTGCAGGTAATTTTTGATACTTTGCATAGGGAATAATGTCTTTGTCGGGGTAAAAAGCTACGACACAATTGATTTTTCTAGGCAGGATTGTATTTAACATTTTATCAATATGGGTCTTTTTCCTACGGTCATTAAAATGTATACATTGAAGCATCTGGAATCGTTATAGGCCACCATAGAATAATTAGGTTACAATGACCTACTTTTTATTTTGAATGATTTTAGTCCTGTTTATTTTATATCTCGGCAAGTATTAGCCCCAGGGTTGTCAAATCGCTCATCTGTCTGTCCGCCTGTTGATATGTCCATCTGTGTACAGTAAATAATAACAGGAGGAGCATGGGCTTTACTTCAACGGAAATCAAGAATATGCCATTTGTAGGTGATTAAAGAACTGCTTATATTCCACAACCAGTGTTGGTAATAAGAAATTTTATGCTAATATTATTTATGATGTTATCAGTTTTTGTTGTTTTTCATAATAAGTCATTTCAAATAGTCGGGCTATACTGTCGTAAATAAGTAAATGAAGGGTGGGCGATATATGTGGATTTTTTTAAAAGTTATATTTTTGAACTCGTCACTGTGAGTTTTGATGTGTTCTGTTTCGTCAGCTATACTTTTGTGGACATCGTTGTAAATTTTGATTATATTTCCGAAGTAACTGTTGTCTTATATTTCCAGAAAAGCCTTTCCCGTTCTCCTCTATATGCAAGCCCCGCCCCGCCCCCATTCCACCCTCCTACCCCTAAAATACATACATGGAACCTGAGTTTTTACAATTTACTCTTTAAAATATATCACTGACTAATAATATATATTTTTTCGATAAACTATTGGACGATTGCTTTTTGATACATTTCAGAATAATTTTTGCTTCTTCTGATTTTTCCATGTCCAGCGAGTTTTAGGTGAACAGTCCTGTCGTGTCTATTGGTCTGATAACGAAAGCGGCCTGATGCAAAGTCTGATACAAGCTCGTCGTATTTTAAAATATCTTCCTTCACTTTGATTAAAATTGAGGTCGACTTACAATAAGTAGAACTGATAGGCATTGATAAAGGTTCATGTTCTGTCGACCTTTGGAAAATCCCGGTCCACTTATTTTTAGTAACCTATCAGAATAAGTGTTGCATTTCGTGTTAGGGCAATTATCGTTAGAAACGATATGTTCCGAATAGAGTCTTTTCACTTTCATAAATACGAAAGCTGTTATTTGATTGGTGAATTGATATGTCAACATAACATGACCGTGTATCGGTGTCCGTCAAGTCTCTGTTATGTCGGAGATCTCGATTTTAATCAGATCATCTCCTACTTATGATTTTCAAAACAATGCTATGTGACAGTCCTCAGATCTTTTCCTTTAACGTGGCAGTCTAGTACATATATTTGTCTATCATTCTGCCAAATAAAGATACAACATCTATCAACACTTTAGAAGAAATATACTCTCTTGTGCTAGTAGCTTCATTCCACATTAATCTGGAATACTAGTACATCTACTTCAAGCAGGGGTGTACTGGGTAAGCAACTCGGCCCTGGACTTATCTGCCGAAACAGGCCCGGGGTTTTGCTCACACCAGTAAAACACCGGTAAAAACGGATTTTTTTGACGGCCTACCGGCCCACCGATGCGGCGGTCTGCCGGGACAGGCCCGGGGTTTTGCTCACACCAGTAAAACACCGGTAAAAACGGATTTAATGCGGGAGCCCACTGGGATTTGTCCCGGTATGCCCAATGGCCAGTACACCACTGACTTCAAGGCATACTTAAATATTGATGGCTACATCATAATTGTTCACAAGGCAAGGCAAATTTATTTTTCAACTTTTTTAAAATAAAAGAAATTAAACCTTCGCATTAATGGTGTCCTTAGTACTAACATGCTCAGTTTTCGCAATCGCAAAAACCGATTTAAAATTTGAACCCTTTATACATCGATTCATCCCTTGGAATTAGGAATATTTGTCGAGGAAAGTTTGAATTTAGAAGTGACCCTTAAAGACAAAAACATCTGTACCAATTTAAGACTTCGTTTAATATTGGCCATAAAAAAGGAGACTATCGCAATGAAAGACATAAAGAGCAGGACGCGAGACATTTGTTTGCACGTAGATCTTGGGGAACGACTGAAATAAGTACATACATTTCTTTACATGGTTCGATTACAAATGGATTATGATTGAAAATAGCCGCAGTAAGACCATCTTTAAATCAAACAAAGTTTTTCTACGTCAGACGTTATAGAAATAAGGTAAACGGAAGTCTATGACCAAAATAAAGTATTTTTTCTCAAAAATATATAATGCAGATAAAGTCAATTGATCGATTTTCCCGAGGTCCAGATTGCTTTCTCCGGCGTTCCCGATTACAAAGAGATGATCACTTAAAAATTTTTATTGGAAATTTGAATCCGTTGTAAACCGATTCATTGCCTGCAGTTTGGCACATTTGGTGGAGAGAAATTGTGTTATTAAATTATAGCATCAGATTTTGAGCAGAAAATATTAATAATAAGAAAACCGAGTTTAAATGCCAAACCGATGGTGCAAAATGTGAAGATAAACTTCAACCTATCATTATTTAATATTTTCTCAGAATATAGGCCTGCAATGTGTGTGTATAATCTACATTTTCTGTGTAATTGAATAGCATCAACAAAATTGTGACAGAAGAAGTAAATAGAAGTAAAAACACAATGTACACACGAAATGTATTTTATCGCCGTCGTATTTACCCTTCCCTAATTCCCGATCGCAACTGGGTTCCCAATCCTATCACGTCTATCTATCTATCAGTAGTTTAAAAGACAGGAAAAAACAGATTATTATTATTATTATTATTATTATTATTATTATTATTATTGCAAGTTAAAACAAACCAGTAAAATGTATTAAAAGTTAGGAAACCATAGCTGGTTATTTCAAGCACTTATCTCCAGTATGTAAGGTGATATTTCTAAATCGAAAGTTTCTAATGTCGTAAAGGATTGTGAAAAAAACCTTTGTCTTTCTGTAAATATAAAGCTTAACATATAGGAAAGAGAATGATTGTAGGAGGATTCATGAACTACGATCAAAAGCAAAATTAAAACTTTCAGAGTCAGTTTTATCAGAGAAATATGATATATATATATATATATATATATATATATATATATATATATATATATATATATATATATATATATTTGAATTTATTGAAAATCATTTGTCATTGAAGGAAATCATTTTCAACGACAATATTAGCTACTAATGCAATTATCTAAGTGAGAGAAATGTTAATAAAACAACCAGCAATAAAAATACCACCTTTTGCAGCTGCCAATGCTGTTTGAGACTATCAACACTGTGATTAAGTCTGTACACCAGAGGTTTTGGGCCTAAACCCTCAGTACGGTCTGCCTTGCCAACATTAAATAAGTTTGCTGTACCCTTTGCAAGAAAATCAGCTGTTTCTGTGTATTGAAGATATGTTCAGATTCAGATTTTGACCTGTTGTTTTTTTGATTAATTGATCAATAAGCATTTGAAGTTAAAATGTTTTTTTTTTTGTTTTTTGTTTTTGTTTTGTTTTTTGAGTAATTGATCTATAGGCATTTGAAGTTACAGTTGTTGAAGTTGAAAGTTTTACATGTTAGAAAAAGCACTGAAAATACCCATTTTATCAGTGATTTCTGCGCACATGTAAGAAATGGGAAGCCATTCTTGGCACATATAATGTTTATCATAAAATTCATCCCATTTATAAAGGGCGACTCCATATTCTTTAAAATATTAGAGATATTACGAGAGGAAAGACAAGCTGCAGCGTACGGTCTTACATTACATCCTTATGTACTGTCTGCCAGTAGTAAGAAAAGTTAATTGTACAGTCCGCCGAAGCTGTGAATGACTAATTTTAGTTGTTTTATTTGTTTGTTTGGTTTTTATTTTAATTAAGCTCTGTCATATTCAGTGAACACGAAGAACACAGTGTACCCTTGAATAAATTACATTCTTATGCAAATACCACAATGCCTGATAAGAAAAAAAAAAGAAGAAGAGGCAAACATGTTTGGTTGTTTTGTTGGTTTGAACGACATTTTTAACACATCATTGACTATATCATGCCGAGGAAATGGGAGCTATGTGCCTTTCTGAGGCAGCCGACCCATGTTGGCCTGGGTAGGTATCGAAACCGCGACTCTTGGATTACAAGTCCGACGCTCGACGAACAGAGCTACCACTGCTCACAGAAGCAAACAGAAGAAAGAAAAATATCTATTTGAGAGTGATATAATTTTTATAAAGACAAAAAACTTTCAAGAAACAATACCATTGGCACCAGCGAATTCCATACAAGTTGAAAGTTTCGATATGTTAGATGTAGCATACAATTGTATTGTAGAGACATTTGTATTTGCTGTTGATCATTTGAATAGTCCTCAACACAACCGTGAATATGGAAAGAATATAAGGAAAAGACGTTTATGCTGTTGCTTTTGCTGTGATAGATTGTTGTTTTCTGATCAGATTCATAGGCTAGCAAGAGTGACGGAAACTTAAAGAAGTTTAGGATTACATAAGGATTGCACATTGTCGCTATTGTCATGTGAAATTGTATAAAAAAAAAACAAACACACTCAGTCGGTTAGCTTCTTATGAAAATTGTCTTCATGTTCATCCTATTTCAATAAAACATCTAAATTTGTTGACAGTGGAACCCCCCCCCCCAAAAAAAAGAAAAAAGTTTGGTTGCATTAATTTAAGTATTTGTGTCTATTTGCAGTCTTCCCGGTGGGCAGGTTAGTGAGAAAGGCTTCGTTTTAAATTTACCAGCTGATGTCCAAAATTTTGCCAGCCAAAGTCCAAGGAGTACGGAAGAAAATTGCACACTAACTGTGCATATTTTACACAGTACACCAGACGTCCTTTATAACCATGAAGTATTTGGTAAAAGACCGAAGGAAGCCGTAGTATGAGTGATCAACAATGACCAGTTACTTAGTGACACAGATGTAAATGAAAGTATGAACACATCAAAATTTATAAAGTCTGCGGTGACTCGGAACAACCCTCTGTTCCACTCCCTAGGTTCATATGAATTATTCTTCAATAACAGCTACTATATTGCCGCAATGCAATGTGTCAGTTTAATTCAGCATGTCATTTTAGAAGTGCCACATATTACTAATAAAAATGTTTATATATATGATGTAGCGTCTGGTAATGAAAATAACATTTCCTTGGGTTTTTCTAAAGGGTGCCTATGAATTAAAATATCTGAGAAGAATCAAATTTAATCCATCGTGTGATACAAGTATAGACTGTATAACAGGCATTGAAGTTTCCGTACAAATTTAACATTGAAGTTTCCATACAAATTTAACATTGAAGTTTCCGTACAAATTTAACATTCTTGTTGCGTAGAGCTGTTTCATATGACGTATCGTTTTTAGGACAAAGAACTTAATATGCACATGAGGATGGAACAAGGTAATACTGGTCAAGTGTTCGCTGCTAGAGATATAAAAGCAAATCGTTATGTTAAGATATTTGGGATAACTGGTATATGCTCACGCACAGCATAAAAGGAACCGTGGCTTACTTTCGCAATGATCTGTACAACATGCCAGCAATGTTTAGGTACCTAGTTCCACCCACTTTATTTGTACCACTGTCGGCAGATGACATGCATTGAACTGAACATAAAATGCACTTGAAAGATATGCTAGACAGAAGCTTCATCCTGTTCTGAGTTTGCCTCATATATGCAAAAATACCCATATATGACTGCCAGCAGCGAGGTGTGATGGGTGGGGGTGGGAGCGGCTCTAAATCCCGTTTTCCGAGGTATGTATGAGCTCCCAACCCTCTTTCGATGTATGTATATGTAAAAAGCAACATAAGAAAGGGATAGTGCTCAGGAAGTGTTACACCCCATCTGCCGTCCTGGGTGATACTGTTTTGCCCATTTAAAGTTAGTATGACCATCTGCATAACTGCATTAAAATACGTTGCTGCACAAATACTTGTATTTGGCTAAAACTTGGGAGCAGTGATAAGTGCGGAAAACCCTGCATCCTTAATTACAGCAGAGTTCACCTTTAAAGGCTTTGTAAGGTGGGTGGGTGGAGGTGGGGACTTAGCCCTGTATGAAGTGTGGAATAGGAGCTGAGACGAGCTACGCACTGTGTAAGCCCAGCAACTCCGAATCGCCTCGAGCTCGCCTTAGAAGCCCTAAGAAAGGCGATTGCCCGCCAGCAACTGCTAGATGAATTTTACAACTGAGTGAAATAGAATTTTAATAAAGCCAGTTAGAAAAACAAACAAACAAACAAACAAACAAACAAACAAACAAACAAGCAAACAAACAACAACAACAACAACAAAAATGCCCATATAAAGAAAACGGATCCGCTACTATATATCCCAACATGCCACTGCTGAAGGAATTTTCTAAACAGGCTGAGACTGATATCCTTAACATTCTTAGTGGTGGAGGATCCATAGACTTAATTGTGCGCGATTACCATTTTTCAGAACAAAGGGCATGTCGTATATGGGCTGAGCATGAACATTTAAGGGCCGACAAAATCGGTATTACACTATACGCGGTCGAAAAGAAAATACAGGATAAAGAAGAGCAGATTAAAACTACTGCCAAAAAACTAGACGTGACTCGGGAGGAAAGAAATGGAGCATACGATCTGCTAATAAATATAAAAATAGCCAGTTTATATATGTAGTGTTTGACACAAAAGCAAAAAGTATTCGGTTTTTGATCAGTCGGAGAATAGTGCAGGCGTTGACATCAGTAACTTGGACACTAATTATGAGTTTATGATTGCCGAACCGAAATTAAATTTAACCATTGGTTTTAACAACTTGGGCGAAATTACTGAATACGCCAGTAGTCGAGGTATTCCTGAGTGCGTCTCTCTTCTGAAGGAAAGTGTTTGTGCTGCCGAGCTAGGGAACAGTTTGCAAGATGCTCGCGGTCCGATCATTGCAAACAGCGAGGAGCTAAAATGGAAGACGGAGAGGCGCCGCTGTGCCCAGGTTGTTACCATTTCACGGACAACCCGCGGTAATGCCCTTGGCGGTATTGATTGTCTCTATTACTAGAACGCATACCCAGTTACAGCTGTGGTGTATTGTTTCTGCAATTTTCTAGACGCTGACCAAGCGAACTTGGCTCCCATGCGGGTCGGCGACCTGAGCTTCGTGGCCTAGTGTGTGAGTAAGCACTTTGAGGACGCTCTAAGGGGACAAGGTTTAACCACCGTTCGCCGCCAAAATATTGCAGAGTAGGAAGGAATGGTTCACAGGTGGGGAGCAAGAGTAGGAGACTTTGCTAGATTACAAAAGATTCTTCAGCGGCAGTTAGTTTGAAATACATAGCGGGAGAGGACATTTACAACAGTGGTACAAATATCAGGGATACCAAACAAGAACTACAAGAAAATAGAGCCTATTGCCCACAAATGTCACGCAAGGTCTAAAGACCTCCACTTTCCAGTTGTTCGATATAATAGATTTTACAGGGGTGATATATGAGAAGCCATTCGAGAAATCACCTGGGGTAAGCCAATAGCTGTTGCTAGGGGGCCAACAGCTAACCATTAACCAGTTTGTACTTTCGGATGGCCGTGCCTAACGCATTTGGGAAAAGCACGAAGAAATAACGAAAGCTTACTCTTCTTTCACTAATGACTTGCGAAAAACTCAAACAAAGGTATTTTAACTGGAGCCAGGCGGCTACAGTGGTGGCCGAAGAACACAACGGCTCACTCGGGCTCTCGACGACAATCAAAAACTCCTGAGTCGAACATGGCCACGGTAGCCTGTGAATGGCGCCTGAAGGCTACCACGTCAAAGATATCGTTGGTATTTACACGAAGGCCTGTTATCGGGCTTCATTTTAGGTCTAAGTCGAATGCGAATGCAAGCCCTACCTTTAGCGGTTTGGGAATCCTAAAATCAAGATTACACGTGTGGCAATGGTTTTGCACAAGTTAAGATGTGGACATTTCCAGCGCCTGCCACCCTGTAACTCCAGCGTGGTACTGCAAACACTTCAGGAGTAAGGCCGGCCACCGATCGCTCTTCTTAGCTTTATGCTACAGGCGTAAATCCTGACCAGTCTTGAGGTTACCGAGGCTGTTGTTGCGAATGAAGAGCAGAAATGGGTTTGGCTACCCAACCACAGAGACCAGGGATGCATAGAAGAGGTAAAACCCGATTATTGAGCCAAGGAAATGACCTTAAAAGAACTAAAATGACAAATGCGTCTCCAGTTTGACAGAGTTCATTGTAGGCTCATGCACACGGCACTGTCCTGAGGCCTCAACTGGATCAGTTTCTTGGAACAACGGACCCCAGGCAACCTGATTGTAGCCTCGCGGACAGAAGTTCAGAATCGAACCCAAAAGCAGACCGTCAAGTTCCCCTGCTGTACCGCCTTGAAGATTTCCGAAGGCAAAACTGCATGATGACCATTCCGGGCACCCAGAACCAACAGGAGATGGTCTTGAACGATGTTCTTGAGCAGGCTATCCAATGTCAGCACAGCGACTGGCGACTAGACTAAGAAATGACGGTGCACACCTCACATGGAACCACAGTAGAAATCCCACGAAAGGTCTGGAATGTGGACGATTATAAGCAGTGGAGCAATCTTACCTACCTATCCCGCGTCGAGTACTTGGATCAGTTGGCAAGAGTGGCGCCACCATCGTCTGAGGGGACTGGGATCCCACCCTTACCATCTGATCAAGTCAGCCTGGTGGACGTAGTTGGGTGTGGGAATCTAACAGGATGAAACCGGATGGGATTGGATCGAGCGAAGACACTTAACACAAGCACGTGAATAATGTGTTTATTTATAATGATAAAACCCTTACTTTCATCTCTCATAAACTAGACTTAAACAACTGGAAAGTCTACCTTGCGGATGCACACAAAGTTCAAGAACGGATATAACGAAATCGTATCGTTCCACAAAGAATACGATGAAAGCATCGATTTTCAACACACACTAATCGCAAATTATATCATTTGTCACCGGATATGATCAATGCATGGATTTTATCAACATATATGATTGTAGGTGACAAGGGCCGTAGCAGCCATTCCAGGGACGACAAAGATCGTATTGTGGTCGTTTTTCTCTTGACTGGGAACGTATATTTCAGATACGGTGGGTTCGCGTTTTTTCTTTTTTTTTTTTCTTTCTTTTTTTTTGTGCCTGTGACCAAATTGTACCTTCAAATTGCAATGCGCTTTCGTCAAAGTGCGCTGTTCTTTTGCGGGTACACTCAGCCTGAGCGGCCTAGAGTTCTTCTACACCTTTATTGTGGTGTGTGCGATCATCGTAAGCACCTTTGCTTTGTAGCATTGAAGATAGTTTGACCCGGAAAAGGCTAGCAACTACTTCGCCCCCGATCATCGTTGCCACAGCTGCCATTCTGGGAAATTGCACTTGTGCAGGAGGATTCCCAACTTCAATATGTCCGCCGAAACGATGACTTGCTTAATCAGCACGTCTTTGTGGCAATGGCTGCTGATACGTGGAAAATGGATATGCCCATATCGTAAGGGGTGAAGTCAAGCTTTGAGTTTGCTGCCTTATAGAGCATCTTGGTCAGTTTGGCTTAGCCAATGGCCAGACTAACAACCACAACATCTTGGTAGGCCATATTGACGATTTGATTGCCGTCTGAATACATCATTCGCACCTGCCCTCATGCAGGCTGTTAAAACTTGTTGCAACTTGTTAAGATTACTCCATAATAAATGGATCTGGTCCATTGTTTAATTGGATGCCCAGACCAGTGGTTTGAATCGGCAGGTTCAACGACAGGAACACGTATTTGCTTTGGGGTTTGGGCCTTTGTTCCGACTACCTTTGGCCTTGTTAGCGCTTCAACCGCGCCGAGGATAAATGCTCAAATGGTGGCGTACCAAAGCCAGTTTGCACCTGCACTGTCAGAACGATGAACGTCGTTTGTTTTTTTTTTGTTTTTTTTCTTCTTTTTTTGTAAGATGGAACCTCAGTCCCGGCTGTTATGGGACTTTCGTCTGCAATTGTTACAGCAGTCTTTCCGACGGCCCGCGTTTCAGCATGCATTTGTTCCTTAGCACTGCGCATCTGGGCAAGGAGCTCTCGCTTCTTTTGTTTTCGGGCCTCAGCCCCCTTTTCACTAAGTCTCCTCTTTTGGGAGCCTTGGTGCGCTTTTTTACTCATGGCTGTTGTGGCCCGGTTACTCTCTCAACAACAGCTTTTGTTTGCAGTTGTTCCCGCAGTTCCCGCTCCACTTGTGCAGTAGGAACAACAGCCTGGCTCATCGTCAGCTGTTCCGGCGGCACATTCGCATCCGTTTTCTTCTTCTTCGTGTCATTCGGATAAGTTATTGTTTCGCAGACATCGATGCTCATATTGGCAGTGCTTAAGCGTGATTAGCGTCACGTTAAGCGGTGTCATGTACATGCTGTAGCGATGAAAGAGTTTTCAGCAGGATGTGGAAAGCGTATGCCCAACAAAAGAGTCTTCTTTGCGATCACTAACGAGCTGAGGCTGATTTTTTTTTTTTTTGCGGGGTCGAGGTGATGGGCAGCACCATTGAAGCAATAAGAACATACACCCACACCGCACCCCCAAAAAGTGTCTTTGTCATCGCAGCTCCGAGACGGGCTTCAAAGCGACCACGTCGTCACTCATTCAATCTATTTGAGATAGGGTAATATGCCGCCCTAAGTATTGTTTAGCGTTACTATCGGCCGGTCTGCTTTTGTTCCAACATCCACGATCTGCACTAGTGCAGCGGGAACCGCGGAAACTGTCGGAACCGTAGGAACCTTTGTCGTAAGTTTTAGGGTTTCCTCCAAAGAAAGTAGTTGGTTTAGTATTTCATCGCAGTAGATTGCCTTTCTATTTTGTGACGGTACGACGGCAAACAGCAATCCGCAACAACGTCGGACTCAGCATGCACTAGTGTTGTAATATGCCCGACCCGGTGCCTGAGTCAAATATACTCACAGACACCAAGGACCGCAAACTAATTATGAGCAGCAAGATGTTTAGCCTTTCCCACCACATGATTTGCAATCGTATGGTGATTAGCAGTTGTTTGATCAATTGTGATCATCTATCTAAGCAAGCATGTAGCTAGTTGGCTGATCAGTCTTTAGCAGGAACTTGGCATGCTCAGAAGCAAACAGTAGCCGTCGTAAAGCTGCCTGTTCTGCGTGTATTGGAAAAACATAATTTTTGCGTGGACAGTCTTCAAAGTTATCGCAGTCATTGCATTAAAAGAGACCGAATTATTTGACCTGCTCCAAAAGGTCCTTGAGTACCGAATCGTACTTTTGTGTGAGCACCAAAAATGCTGTTTTGCGTGAAGGCCCGAAAGGGCGAGCGTAGACATGTCTTTTTTTAAAGGGCTTTTTGTACCTGAGCAATAGTCGATAATAATATAAGTTCGGCTCATCCGCAAAGACGTTAAATAATTGTAGTCAATAGTGAAACCTCCCCTCGGGGTTGACGAGATAAATTTCGGGGCCCGTCCAATCCATTTTCGCATTTGGTATGTCTTGTTCCAGTTGGTTAGAGGATGACAATATGCTGAAACAATAATGGCCTTCATGGAGGTCGAGCACGAAGGCTCTTGCTACAGCCGGTTTGTCCTCAGATGATTGCAAAGTGGGCGCTTTTGGAAGCATTTTAGCAGAACACTTAAACGATCCTGCCATTTCCAATGCTGCATTGTACATCCATGATGAAGTAGATGTACATGTACAATAAGCCCACTGTCTGTGCCTTTTTGTGATCTGGATGGTTACAAGTTCATTGGCATTTTCAACTTTTCTTCCACTGCCGTGGATGGAGTTATCGTCGTTCGAGCTCATGTCCAGCTAAAGTGTGTGCATGTCTGTGAGTCACTTTCTGACTGTAAAGTGGTCAGATGCAGGTCTTTGCCACCATGATAGCCTCGTTGTGTCAAGCCTTGCCACTGACAATGTGTTTCCTGACATCATCCCACTGTTGATCGGGTCTGAGCCCTTAGCTGTACGGCTTGATAGGAACATCCTCGATAGTAACTTCGACCTTCTGTATCTTCGGGTTGGAAAACTTTTCGATGTCCCAGTCAAATGCGGCAGCGAGGTCTTCAAACAGTATCGGGATGCCCTTCGTGTTCCTAGTGGTGACGTTCCACAACGTGTCATTTTTGTCATGCGACCTTTCTGTGAAAGAGCAGACGGTCATACAGGATGACCAACTTTCCTTGGTTTTGCTGCCGGATAATGTTTGTGCGGCCTTCATGCGTCAACTTGTCGAATTCCAGTGAGATATTATTGATAGTGTAACTGCCCTTCGAAACTCCAGTTGCCTTGATTACGCAGGAGTATTCGTTGTATGTGAACTCATACTCCATCCTGTCGCGTAGGCTTGATATAAATGATTGAAGAAGCTATGGATTAGAATTTGTTCTCGTAGGTGTCAGCTATGGCATTATCTAAGGTCACTGTTTCGTTGCTTTTTTCGGCGCCTTCTCAATCTGACGCTCTCGGGTCATCTTCCAGAGGTCGCTATAGCAGCTGTTGACATCAGAGTAGTTGATGGACATCGCCTCGTACCTCATTGCCGGAGATCTTGATCGTCTTCTTCACAATCACGCGGCCTAAGTTTTTGACGACCATCCGATTGGCGTCGGTTGATTCTAGTGTAATCATAAAGGCCAGACGGTCAGTCCCTGAGCCGATGGAGTCCTGCTCGCTCAGGTTGGGAAAGCTTATTAGGAGCTGACGATTTGGGTCAATCATATTTGGATTGTTCGTGGTGACGATAAACTGACAGTGCCTTTCGCCCCAGGGGGTTCCCGTAGGCGGCGGTGGGGATAAAGTTTGAGTCCGTATTGTGAGAATGCCATCTTGTTCAAGTGTATTGAGATATCGGACCATTAATTATGTTACTGCCAGATAATCGTTCTACTGGTGGGGGAATAAAAACAATAGAGTACTAAATATTTTGAGATGCACCCATTGGCTAGTAAATGGATTTCATTTTCGTCCATTGTACATTTCATAAACTTCAATCTATGTACTATAGTTGACAACAAAATATATACTTTGATTGTGATATCCTGCATTTAATTTCCTACTGTCAAAATATCATATGGACTCTTGGTGCGAGGCTATGTTATTAGGTGCAGTCCAGGGAATCCCCCTGTTTTTAGGAGCACGAGGCTCAAGAAAATGTTGAGAAACACATGTATTTCAAGGCTGAGAACAATTTTTCTAACTATGATGAATGGAAGCATGTGTGGTTTGTATGCCAAACAAATGAAGCAATTATTTTTATTTTTTAATATATAAACAGTAAGTTCTTTCGGAAATGAATTGGTGGTCCGATCCCTTGAACTTTCTACGGTTGTAAGTTCAACATGTCGGAATCGTTTGTATTTGCTAGCAAACGGCAAACATCACGACAGTGGCAGAAGAAGGATTTGATCTCGAGACAGAAGAAGTTAGTCACCCCAAGAACATTGCTGAGGTGATGAATCAGAAACGATTTTTATTAACCGTGCAACTGACCAGTCAGGCGAAGAAAGATTACAGGCTCCTGACACATCGGAGAGGAGTCAAGATAACCTGACTATAGGGAAGTTACTCACGCGCCAAAGCACAAGACTCTTAAAAACGAAGATTTACGGCTTTTATAAATCAGTGCAAAAAACCCCCCAAAAAAACAAAAACAAAAACAAACAACAACAAACACCCCCCCCCCCCAAGGATTTACAGCTTCCCACCCCCTATTTCTTAGATCTCAGTTTCTATAGCTTCTCAATAGAGAACGATGGTAGAGGCGGCACCCGCTTGCTTCTAATCGGGGGTAGTAAAGATGGTGAGAATGTAAGGTTGTCAGCTGTCCGAGATCCTACAGGATTTTTGTCTCTGTCAACGTTGGAAAAAGATGTTAAGGTCGGAGGCATTCTCACGAAGCTGGGACTGGAAACCTGAAGAAAAAAATTAACGCCTGAGCAAGCAAAGAACATTCGGGGGAAAAATTCATAAATTCTGGGAGTTGACACGCAAGGCAGAATATAGTTGAGATGAAGATCTTCCCCAAGTCTTCGACGAGACAGCGACGGTCTTATAAACCCTCACTGATGAATAGCTCGGTGAAACTCTCAGAACTAGAGAACTCCTACCTTATAGAGACCTATCTGGCTTAAATGAGTCACTCAAAATAATCCGAGGCGCTCTCCTAAACTAATTGGCAAGGCTTAACGAGCTTAATAAAGATATCGCCTCAGTGAAAGAAAAACTGCAGGATGGCGAAATAGAGGAATCCGAGCGGGAGAAATTAGTTAATGAGTTGCGCGACCTTGAAGAACAGAGGTCCGCTGGATTCGAAACCATTAACGCTCTCCATGGAAATATGTGCTAACAGATCGCTATCATCAGCGAGATCATCAACCGGGTCCTCAGTGAAAAAAAACTCTGGCAGAGCGCCTTCGCACGCTCTTTCGCGAGCAGGGAATCACAATCGCAAGTATCCTGACGGCACTGGGTATGATTATTAGCACCACCGTGCTAGCTGTCGTTCTGATGACTGGTGACGGTGTATCGACATACCAAAGCCCCCGACTGACAAGGGCGGCGCAAACGAATGGATAAAAAAAGCATATGAAATCCGTCGACAATGCCCTGGAAAGCTTGCTGAGAAGATCGCCGCGACATTTCCCAGTATCATAGGAAGCACCGTCTCTTAGCTTTTCAACTTCCTCGGCAAAGAAGTCGGTTGGCTGGCAGAAAATGTATGGGCACTCGTTATAGCCATCGACGAGCTACTGCTGTTCGATGTGTGCGATTGGATTACATCTCGCTCTCCAAGGGTTTATCCAAAGCACGGCTAGGCATACGGCCACCGCACCAACAAGTAAGGCAGATCGGTTGTCGTTGTGAATCTCTGCGTCTGCTTTTTCTTGCACGGTAGTAGTCGAGACGACTGTCCTTGTTTGCGGAGCTGACGTGCCGACGATGCGAGGAGTGTCCATTGGCTGTACCAAACCTGTTTCTCCCGTCTGGATGGGCGGATGTACAGGAGCGGAGGTAATGTTTTCCTATTAATCTGTGTTTGCACAGCGATAGCTCTTATTATTTCATTGTTGTTGTCCTGGATGGTGCCAATGCGGAGTTCCGTATCACTCGAGGCCATGTAAGGGCTGACTCCAAACACATAATCAACCCTCGAACAGGCGTAGAGCTTGATGCTCCTTGGTAATTCTACAGTCTATTAACAGCATCTTCCACGTTCGCCAGAAATTGCTTCTCTGCGTCAAACGCTGTGCCTGTTCAGAGGATGTTGGCCATAGTCTGCGACTGTGCGCCCAGGATAGCTTACACGTACGTCTGGATCGAGTCGTTAATATTGTGATAAAACTAGGGTATGTGCTATTTGTATTTACATCTTCAGGACCAGACACGAGGTCAGTTGGACTGCATTTTCAGTTAGAAAAGAAGTTATTGAAATCTCATATTCTCTCATGGATGAATTAAAATGACCAAATTGATTTTGTAATGAGTTCCTTGCCATTCAGGAGTCACGAATAGATAGTTTAGTGTGTTTGATTAATAAAATAAGAGCCTTACAAAGACTTTGTAGCTTACTGCCAAGTTGTGATTGTTTCGATGCTAGTAAACGGTCTTTTTTCTGTCGCTGTGGCATTTGTGCATTAGCAATGATGTAGATGTGTGAATGCAGTGTCAGCTAGCATGGTATGGTGGCGACGATAGATTTTGCGCCGTTTAGTATGGACGTTGAGGTACTGAGCAAATTGTGGTTTTGGTTGAGATGCGTTGTCCTGTAGGAAGCGCAATCTCTCTACTAGAGTTTTCATCCTGGTAAGCATGGTGAGCCTGGGTTTTTGACTTGTCAGATACCTGTTTGTTGAGAAGCTTTTTCTACAGTGTACTCTGAAAACGGTCGGGTACCAGGATATCATCGGTAATAGTCGACTAGGTTTTAATCATGCATAGATTGAAGAATCAGCTTGTACAGATCAGTGAGTTGTTTTTTTTCGGTGGGGGGGGGGGGGGGGGGCGCTGAACTGCTGCTCATATTATACAAAAATTAATTAACAGCACTGATAGATGGACCATCGGAATGTTATATTTAAAACTGGTTTGTTTGTGCTCTAGAAGCGTTAGTATTGCATATCCTTGATTATTTGCAATCATCTATTTTGGAAACACTTTCAGGAGTGTCATCATGACTGTGGATCGTGTGGATGCTGGTGGAAGAGTTTAACTTCCCGAGGAAATAGCTTAGTTTTCATAGTAGTACGAGTTTATACACGTAGGCAGCAATATAACCTGACATGGTCCGACGAGATGTTTTGAGAGCTGTTTAGTGCGGTAGCGCCAGGTTTCTTTGTCGTCGTGTTCGGGCGACTTGTGGCAAGTAGAGAGGATGTAATGTCGGAGGCTTGTCAACAGTATGAAGTTGAGATTGTGAGACGGTTTTTGTGGAAAACTGTTGGGCAGCCAATAAGAATCGATATCGCTCTAAATGCAGTATCTTTGTCTTGGTAGCAGGAGGTGCCTGCGTGTTTGACCAGTTTTTGGTGCCCTACTGGTTGTACGGGAGATATTTAATGTATAGCCGTTGTAGCAGCAGGGAGAAGCTGCCATTCTGCTTTAGTTTACTTAGGCAAACTGTCGATCAACTAGTAAGAGATCGATATTACTCTTTGCGTGGCTATGGTCTTTTTTTTTATTGAGCTTTGCTTGAGAAGGTCCTGATATGTTTGAATGGACTTGCAACCTGCTATTAATATACGAATGTTTGCACATTGGTAGCCTAATCAAAGCAGTGTCATATTTGATTGAACTTTATGTAGCTTCTATTCGTTGTTTATATGTATTTCCTTTTTAGGCAATGTATGATTATGCTTCATCTTTAGTTTGATGGAGAGTGGCGGAAATAGGAAATCAGATCCATCCATTCTGGGTCAGTCTTGTAATCATGTGTGGGAATCACGAATCGGGTTGCTGGTTGATTCTAGCGGAGTGATCAATTGTCATTCATGGGCACAAGTATGACGTTTGTGATCACTCGGGGACGAGTGATTTTCGGAGGCGTGAATAATGTAATAAAACTAGGGAATATGTTATTTTTATTTGCGTCTCCGTTTATAGCATTGTTAAATTTTAGTGATTATTTGTTGATTATAGGGAGTCGGTGTTGGAAGATATTTCTCAAACCGAGTAATTAGCCAATTTCTTGGAGTAGAAGTCATAATGTACAGTATTCACGAGAATTTATGGTTTAATGGATTAGTTTCGTAAAATGGACCCTCCCTAATTTCTTAACATACGGAATTCTCGGGATATTTAATGTATATGTGTTTAGTAATTTGAGATAATAATAATTCTTTGTATTAGGTATTTAGGTCGTGTTTTGTGTGCATGGTGTGAAGTACTAATATTGGGCTTGGAAAGGCTTACTGATAAGTCATACAAATGTGAAATAAGAATAACCATGCAAGTGTGAAAATGTGTGGTCTCTGGGTGATTAGAGGAAAATTATTTGTAGTATTCACGCGTTTCTGAACCCTTCAGTTGACAATGACTGTTGTCTCGAGGTCCTTGGAAATAGGGAAAACAATGGGACTTCAAGCCACACTCACGCTGGTGCTTGATTCACTTGCTAGTGGGACCCCTTGCGTGTAACAATACGCATGATGTCGACCTGTGGATTTGTCGAGGATAAATGTAAACCAAGCATTGTCGGCCCCGGAACTAGTTTTTCTCGTAAATGTCATCGTGGAGTTGTATGGTCCGCCAAATGGGACATACCTATCCCTTGGGCGGTAGTTATAGGCTTCGCCGATACCCCCATTCTTGCTGTTTTTCTGGCTCCAGTTTTAGTCGGGAGAGACTCTAAACTCTTTGTAGATTTGAACGTATGCCTGCCAGTCGTATGCGTTGTTGAAGGCGTTCCAGAACACGTCCTATGGAGGCTGACACTTAACCTCTGTAAGGATTTTTACTGTCTAGTAGTAAACATGGAAGCTAAAACGAGAGCAGGTTAACAGCTGGCTATGTATTCCACTTGCTCTACTCGTAAATTGGGTCTGCACCGACACTCCACAGCCGGTCGATGCACACCAGCAATCTAGAGATTTTGTGAGGCTTGAAAAATCATTATTGACGCTTATCATTGAGATGAAAGAAAATAACGGTCTACCCCTCACGGATGCAAACTATATAATCATACTGAAAGGACTCTATACTCTTCTCCCGACCGGAGGCTGCTGCACAAACGGAGATTATAAATCCTCTGGCGTAATCTGTCTTGAACCCAATTGCGGGTGGATGTCTATCGGAGGGGAATATAACGATTATTTGTCATGCACAATTATTATCCATGCTGAAGAAGACATAACTTTCCACCTCACGACCCAACAAAGAAAAGGAAAAGAGACCCTTGATATAATGATGTTCTTGCTAATTCAGAAAATCAGATTTTCCATTTAAATGACCACAAATGTGACTAACCCAGCATCGATTTAGATCCTTTTTAAAAATTGAAAAATGAAGTACTTATATTCTATTGTTCATATTTTATTGCTCGAGCTGCGGCAAGTGCGGGAATTCCAAAGACGGGCATGTATCCAGAAATGCCGGTGGTCCTCCCGACTGTGGGCGCAGATGGAAACTAAAAACTAAAAAAATCAGCGAACTCCGACATCGACTTGAGCAAGAACGATATATGAGCGCTACATTCTACAAAAGGTACCACTGGGCTGTCAATGCCATTGACGGCGTTAACATCGATCTTATTACAGCCGGCCTTGGTAAGGTAGCCTGCGGTGTAGGTCTACTCTCTGTAATTATTGCCGCCCCTGTGGTAATGAGCTTTGAGGCAACCGTCGCAGCCTGCGGACTGATTTCGATTGCAAACAACTTTATTAGTTGGCGCCTGCAGGTACAAGCCTAAAAAAATATTTTTAAAAATAATAAAAAAGAGACATAAATACCATCTCGGACCACACCTCTATGGACCTAAAAAGATGGACACATTTCCGATGAAGAGTTCCGTCTAATCTTTCACGAGCTTGAAAAGTACTACCAGATGAAAGCCGAAATTCGTTCTGGGGCCCATAAAGTGCACGCCTCTGTGGCAATCAATGAAAAGGCAAAAAATCCACTAATCCAGCGCGGACATCCGACATAAATGTTTTCTATTAGCGATAAACATCTGGCTAGCCTCTCCCATCTTAAGTGATTTGCACTTGTGCTGTGGTGTGTAAACGAGTTACTCCCTTGTTTCGAATGATGTCGATTTCAGTGAATATAAACCAGCCGCATATTGTATTTACTCAAAATTAGAGTTACAGAAAAGTTGGAGCTTTATAGAATTGTTTTTGGCATTAGGGTTTGTCCGTGTGTATATCAACGAAATCGGTCTGGACAGTGTGTCAAAAATCTTAGGACTACTTTGACTACCAAACACTAACTTGGTGTAGAAATAATATTTATTGTACCACTGCATTGCACAAATGTCTATATGCACTGAGAAAACATGAAGAATGGAAAGTCACCTAGTTTACATAGTTTTACTACAGAGTTCTGTAAGTTTTTTTTATTTTTTTTATTTTTTATTTTTCTTTCTGGATTGATCTAATACCTTTCATTGTTAAAGCCTGCAATTATGCAAATAAAAAGAATAGTCAATGAGTTATACAAAAACAAGGAGTTATCACGTGACTGTATTCTTAAGGAAGCAAAATCAAAATTGTATTTAAAAAGCTATTGCTTACATATATATAGTACACGCATCGTGTTTTTATGATTCACAACGCAATTGAGTGGGCGTGGAGAAACGGGCAGGGGATTAAGTGCCCACTATGAGTAGTTTAAGTCCGATCAGTCTGGTGGATTTTCATACTAACTTGCGTGACGGATTTTATTGCAGTCGTCGTGAGTCATAGTGGGTTTTATGGCACCTATAGCTGATTCTATTGTATTCACTCCGTGAGTCGACACACTAAACAAACATATGGGAGAAAATCCGACACCGTAAACCCGAACATGGCAGGTATCAATTTCATACCTTTACCTGTACCTTTACCTGTGCAGTGGTAACATTTCCTGTGTATTTATCAGTAGCCTGGCTGAGGATACATACAGACGAACACGCGTAACGTAGAAAAAATATGAGGTTTATATATTTCTTGGATATCTTTCCACCCCTGTCCATGACAAAGCGAACATCAGAAATAATTGCTTAGCTACAACATCCCTACTGATTTAATACATGTATATGTACCTGTTAGCATATACAGATGCGGAAATTGACATCGTTCTGCATCAAGCGGTAACTTCGAGGTTCTTTCTCAATAAATGATATTTCATAAAAGTGTGTTGTGTACTGGTTATTAATTTGTCAGTTTCCCTTTAATTTCCATATCATTCCAAGACCCACCTTGAAGAAATCATTGAAAGCAGTAATACATATAGAACTCGAAAAAGAGATTACAAACGAACGCCGTAATATTTACATCGAACATGTACGATCATGAACACTGGCACATTATGACATGTATGTCATAATTCTTGCCAAAGTATTTTAAAATAAAAAAAGATACACGAGCTATACTACGGAAAGGTTCTTCTGTACTGTTACCTTTAGGCTTGGGCAATAACATTGTTTATGAGACAGTACGGTAACATTGTTTATGAGACAGTACGGCAATTTTATAAATGCTCGGAATTGTGTACACTGTATTGAATGTTGCGTTCTATCAGTGTCCATTCATGTCACAAACAAGTGAGTTCAATGAGAAAAAAAGTTATTTCCTCCACACTTTTTTCACGAATCTACATTGCATCACCAAGAACTGGCTGAGGAGTATCATTCTTACTTTGAAGCCAGCCGCTATGGCTGTTGCTGTAGCTTCCTGCCTCGAGTCAAAAACAGTCCGTCATGACAGTTTCTACATGTCATCAGCTAATGTTCAATGTCGCGCTTCGATGTTTCAAAATGTGCAGTACAATAACTGTTGAATGAAAATATCACAAAACCACACACCTTAAAACTAAAAAGCTGTCAGTTTGTGAAAAATAAATTTGGACTGAGAAACGCATTTGATGTTAAGTTCTCATATTATCGTGTAAAACTGGTCTCTAGCGTTACATGAAAAACTAAATATAATTATTTTTATTTTCCCATTTAGAGATCTACCATTTAACTTAAATTTAAGGGGGGGGGGGGGTACTGGCCTTGATGCACGTCTAAACTATCTAAAAATCAGAACAAGTGTAGTTGTTTCAAGCTATATCCCATCCCCTCCGTCTCTCTTTCTCTCCCAGCCTACAACCCCCCTTCCCACTCCGTTGCGTAATAAGCAAGTAGAGTAGAAGTCTTAAATGACTTAAATTAGAACAATTCCTAGCAGCTACTGGTCAGTGTCGCGCTTCTATGTTTCAAAATAAACACTGCTGAATAAAAATGTTTCTTGTTATCGCAAAATCAAACTCTTTAAAACCAAGAAGATGTTAGTTTGTGAAAAGCGAATTTAGACAGTGAGAGTCTCAGAAACACATAGCCGTTAAGTGTTGATATTATCGCGTTTAACTGGTTTCTCGCGGTATATAAATCAAACTATATATAGTATTGTTATTTTCCCGATAAGGGAACAAGCATTTAAATGTAACAAGCTGCAATGGTCCTGAGTCACATATAAAATTATTAATATTTTATTTTCTAAAAATCACAACAAGTGTAATTTTGTTAAAGCTAAATCCTATCACCCCCGCACCCCCAGTAGCACCTAGAGTAGAAGTTAAATTACTTAAATCAGAATACAAGTATGTCATGGGAATATTGTTATGAAAACACCAAGGGTGTCTGTTTATTGAAGCCACTTCAGCTGGCATAACATTCTGTAATGCAAGCGCTAGAAGACGTGAATGAAACAGCGTTAGATAAATAAGTAGCGCGTCAACCATGTCCCTGGGCATAAGCGGCAACTTCAGTGTGTTTTCTCAATAAATGATATTTCATAACAGAACTTCTTGTACTAGTTATTAATTTGTCATAGTTTCCCTTTAATCTCTACACAGTTTACAAAACCTTCTTTAAAGAAATTATTAAAAGCAGGTAACAAATACCTTTATCTGTAGACTTAGAAAAATGACTGATTATTTCAGAGTATGATAATTTTTAAATGAGCCGAATTCGTCTACAGGCATTGAAGGTTGCTCTCTTTCAGCGGCAGTTCATGCCATAAACGAAGTGATTTTTATGAAAAAGGTTACTTTCTTCGTGACTTTCTTCGTGAATCTATCATCAAGCACCAGCCGAGGAGTGAAATTTTTGCTTTGACGTAAGTTGCTACGCTTGTTAACCATGGCCATTTTGAAGGTGTTGAGCTTCTTATTTTTTTTAGCCCCGATGTTTCAAAAGAACCATTAACTTCTGAATGAAAATATTTTTGTTGCGTGTGGAACAACACATTTTGGACTAGTAATATGGAGTGAGAAACGCAATGTGGTCAAGTTGTGATATTTTTGCGTAAAACTGGTTTCTAGCGGTATATAAAATAAACCATATAAAATTTGTATTCTCCCAATTAATCTTGCAACGCAGCGCATATAATACAAGTCTATCGCAGCAACCCAAAGCTATTACATGCTTAAGAAAGCTGTATTACACTACAAGCTTTGTTTTTTTTTTTTAAATGCATCTTTTTTGTAATAAAATGTGTTTATTACATGCAAACATGAGAGAGAGAGAGAGAGAGAGAGAGAGAGAGAGAGAGAGAGAGAGAGAGAGAGAGAGAGAGAGAGAGAGAGAGAGAGAGAGAGAGTGAGAGAGAGATATTATGCACCATAACTTTCGATTGATGTTAGCCGTGGCTTTTATCGCAAACTTGGAAACAGGCATTGATAATTAGAGAGTATGCATTTTTGAAATGTGCCTCGTTCATCTTCATTTTGGAATTCGTCTACTGACAAAATTTAGAAATACAATTTTGATTCCACTCTTTATTTAAATAAGTTAATATGTAAATTGCTGCTTGGCAATTCATTTTGTATTTAACAAGACTTTATATAATTCATTGGGTTATTACCTGCTATTAGTGTCCTCTGTCTTATTTTCTTATTATCTATTGTCGAATCTGGTCATAATTAACCATGTACGAACTTAATGCTTCAGAAATTTAATAGACTGAAAGTCCAATGAGAGAGCATTACTGCAATAATCAAGATGGACCTGACAATATTCGCGACCACCTTAGATTTAATATGAACAGTTCAAAATGAACAGGAAATAATTGGGATTTACAACCTCTGAAGCCAAAACTTTTCCACCTCGAGGTCGGAGTAGTTAACGAAAAATAAGAAGCCACATGTTTACATCAATTAGTGCATAAATACAGATAGAATTTATAGTCTTGGCAAACACGTGGTATAGCAATTTCGGGTGATGTACAATGCATTATTGATAGATATAATGTGTTCAGCTTGCGTGTAATACAGTACAAGTTAAACAAGGCAGATCTGGGTCTATGCAGTTTGTATCAGGTTATACCTGAGTACATACGGTAACCTCTATCACTGCCTATTCTCGCTCATTGTTTTATGGTACTTCCTGGCCCTCTAAAGGAAATCAGGGAAAATCTTCAAACGGTCATTTTTTAAACTTACTTTGATATGGAAAGGGCAACAAAATAAAAGAGCATTCTAGTCAATGACTATCAACATGGCAGACTGAATATGCCACACAGTCCATCATTTTATCCTGCACTTAAGATCATGTGGACCAAAATATTATTTGATTCACTCATTTATTTGCGTTCAGAACCTCACTTTACAGACACATTTGAAAAGTTTTGTGAGGACAAAATCATTTTTTCTTGAATAAAGAAGGCTTCCACAATGTTTCACAGCAAGTTAACATTTTTTTTTTTTTTTCGGAGGGGGGGGGGGGGGGGCATCTCCCAAAAAACATTTTTTTTAAAATGTGTGTTTTGCATGGTCAGAATGGATGATTACCCCACTGCAACCCTGAACAAATTGTATCATTGCCACATTGCCACTCAGGTAAAATACATATATTAAGATAAATGGTAAGAAAATTTTACTTTTTGTAAGAAATGGTGTGAAAAGTCTGGGTTTTTTTTCTTACATGTAAAGATTTCATGCAAACTATTAATATCTATATTACTTTTGTAAAATTCTATGGAGTGCTTGATGCATTGTCAAGAACTTGGAAAAACACTATTAGAAAGTTAGGATCTCTGCTACATGAAAATAAAAATCTTCTGAGAAAGCTGTACAAAATTGCAAAATCATTTTATAAACCATACATCTGAGGAAAACAAAAAAAGACTTCAATGTAAAATTCCAAATAAATTATTCACATGCGAATTGGGAATCAATATCTTTACTTCCCTACAGGACTTCACAATTTTATATACAAAATTCTCCATAGAATGCTCTATACTAATAATAGATTTTTTTTAACATTAAAATCTCTGAGACATCACTACTGTATGTAATGAAGGTCAAGAGACTCTGTCATATTTTGTGAATGTAATCAGTATTAATAACCTTTGTGTCAGCTTTAAGAGAAAAATTCATGCATAATTTTGTTTAAACAAAATGTGTGTGTGTGTGTGTGTATATATATATATCTATATATATATATATATATATATATATATATATATATATATATATATATATATATATAATTTTTGTTGAAATATGAAAGAATTAAATACTATATATACAATATGGACCCATATATACATTTGCATTTGTGAATACCATAGGATAAGACAGCGTTTTTAATAAAATTCTAAGTATAAAGGAGACGTCCCAGTAATTCAGATTATATAACACAGACCCCGACAATCCATATACTTTAAATATATATATATATATGTATGTATATATATATATATATATATATATATATATATATATCGTCGTAAGATTGTGCAATATCTCTAATCACAACTGTCTCAATGGCAAAAACAGATACACATGTAAGTCAGCCATGATAAATGAGAGCAATGGGCTAGAAAAGGTAAGTAGGTTTGGAGTCAATCACAGTAAAATACAAGTCACAATTACACTCATTCTCCTTGGCTTTGTCAGTAAGAAAAGATATTTTGCTCACTATTATTGTGTGGTGGTGTTATTACTTCTTTTTCCTTTTTTTTCCGTTGCAGTCTACGTAGTGGTCGTCGATCTTGCTGCTGCGATCATAAAACTTATTTCTTTTGTGTTATTTCACAAGATTCAAACCTCTCGTATTGATGTCGGTATTCTCCCGCAGGACTGTATTAGTTAGCAAGTTCACAAAAGAGTATAGAATAGCTCAGTTTGTATGTGATGCAGAGAAAAAGGGATATAGAAAGATAAAGAGATGAATAAAAAAGAAGTTAAGTTCACTTTCCTTTCAATCTAAGTTGAAGGTTTTCAAATATCGATATCAGGCACGTATTTAGAAAGATTCTTCAGCTTGAAGTTGGAGACAAATACTGTCTTTTCTATTCATTCAGAAAAATGGTAGGTCTTGTCTATATGTTCCCAGAAAATACAATTTAATATTTTTCTGTCTAAATATGGAAGTAAATACACGTAATACCATTTAATATATTTCAGTCTAAATATGTTAGTAAATATGCGTAACACCATTTATGAACTACTTCCAATACATATACTTTGAAACAAAATGTGCTACAATCTTGTTCGAAACTAAAATGTATAAAAATGTTTAACATGGTGCTGCTATAATAATAATAATAATAGTAAGTAGTACTGAAGAAAAGTGCTAGATATAGACGATCGGCGTCAACAGAATGTTAAAGGTTTTGTGCAATCCTAAAACTCAAAAAAAAGGGGTGAAACATAGTGTTCCACAAAACGCTCTTATTATTATTTTTTATCATTACTGAACTATAAGAATAATTTCAGTGCTTTGCACTACAATCCCCATTTTGCCCATTGTAAGGATGGCATCTGTCACTGCGATCAACATGATGCATTTCGATAACTAACACCTTGGGGCTTACATATATATTAGTGTAAGGTAAGGCTTTTCCACTTTTCCAGATTGGTTTAATTATATGATTTAGTGTCTCTCCTGTGAAAATATTTTTTTTGAGGATACATAAATACCCATCAGAAACGATTGGTTTCAAGAACAAAATGTAAGAGGAGTAATTGTCACGTTACATTATTGCTATGGTGCTTCGAACCTGTTTTATATCTTCGCCAGTACACATGTCATATCACATCATAGTTTCATACAAAACTTAAGGCATAAGTTACTCATATAATTAACATCCAGAAAATGGCATCTTTCATTTACTTGTATATAATAGATCACGGTAAATGAGTAAATAGTGAATAAATTAGGATCACCTCACTTTTTATGCCAAGACTGTCATCATTTGATTATCACATAAATCCATTTACTATTTGCTCCATATACACATTGGCCTGAAAGTTACATAATTGGTACACCTACTCAAAGCAATTATCATACTTGTGTGCAGTATTGTATTCCGATTTCACCAGGACATCTTTGTAAACACCTTGGTTTGCTATTTACTATGCGACCGTTGATCCAAATACTTTTCATACAGAAAATACCACATAAATCCACAAAAATATATTTCACACATCTTGGACTTATCCCTCTGACTTTCCTTAGTCCCTCTTGATATGACCCTCAACATCAAGTAGTCTATATGGTATCTGATACCACCTTCAACTTCAGATAAGTTATGTAGCAACTGATACCACCTTCAACATCAAATAACTTATGTAGTAATTTATACCACCTTCAAAATCAGATAACTTATGTAGCAACTGATACCACCCTCAACATCAGATAACTTATGTAGCAACTGATACCACCTTCAATATCAGATAGCTTATGTAGTAACTTATACCACCTTCAACATCGGATAGCTTACGTAGCAACTGATACCACCTTCAACATCAGATAACTTATGATAACAACTGATACCACATTCAACATCAGAAAACTTATGTAGCAACTGATACCATCTTCAACATCAGATATGTTATGTAGCAACTGATACCACATTCAACATCAGATATGTTATGTACCAACTGATACCACATTCAACATCAGATGTTACGTAGCAACTGATACCACATTCAACATCAGATATGTTATGTAGTGACTGATACTATCTTCAATATGCAAGAGTTTATGTAGAAAATTATCCTACCTTTAATGTAAGATGTATACGTATGTAACAACTGATACCACCTTCAATATCAGATAACTTATGATAACAACTGATACCACTTTCAACATCAGATATGTTATGTACAGTAGCAATAGCAACTGATACCACCTTCAACATCAGATATCTTTTGTAGCAACTGATACTATCTTCAATATGCAAGAGTTTATGTAGCAAATTATTTGACCTTCAACATCAGATATGCCTGTTTTCTTCAACATCAGATAGCTTATGTTAGCAACTGATATCCCTTCAGCCTTCAACATCATATAACTCATGTAGCAGTTGATACCACTTTCAATATTAGATACGTTATGTATCAACTGATACTTTCTTCGACATCAGATAACTTATGTAGCAACTGATATCACTCTCAATATCAGAGAGCTTATGTAAGCAACTGATACTACCTTTAACATCAAATAGCTTATATGGCAATGATACCAGCTTTAACATCAGATAACTTATGTAGCAACTGATACCAGCTTCAATATCTGATAGCTTAAGTAGCAACTGATGCTGGCACACAAGACAAACAAATAATAATGTGGACAAAATGGATGATTACAACATCACCTTCTATGTGACCCAGACCTCATATGCACAATAGTGGTACGGTATTTGATTTTCATCGTGGTTTCTACTCCTATTTCTATATAAATGTATCGACTTTCATTTAATTACATCTAACAGTTCACCTGGTGTTTCTTTCACACAGTCAGTAAAAAAACAGAAGCTCTTCTGCTATACTGGTCGAGATAATTATGGGTACTTGTATACAAAATATAATAGAAACAATGAATTATATACAAGCTACGTCAAGGGAACAAGTGACACGTGGCCGCTGTTCAACGTCAAACCCATACTTATAGTTACTTTACAATTTATAAGATTTCTAAATGAAACTGTATTTTCTTCTTTACAAACTATCGGCAACATATTAACGTTTTACCAACATTTTGATACTTTCCCGCATTTAAAAAGGAATATTACTAAATTCATCCGAATATTGACTCTGTGGAAAATACAAAGGTCAATCGATATTTAGAGCTTTTATTTTCTTAAACTAAAGAGATAGTATACATCCGAGAGGAACTAGCCAACCCTCTTCCTTTGGTAATGACACCCGCCAACATTGCCGCGTTTGAAGCTGCTAAGGTCTGTCATATCTGTCATAAGTGGCTTGGTGATGCCAGGGTCAGAGACCACTGCCACATCATCGGTCAATACCGAGGAGCCGCCCATATCAGCTATAATCTCCAGCTACGACTAAGCCCCGAGAAAGCAAAGGTTCCCGTCATCTTTCATAACTTTAGGAACTTTGACGAATACCAGATAATGGCACCACTGGGATTGGCCTCGACGGCAGTCATCAATGCCATTACCAACAATATGGAAAACTATATGACCTTTTCCCTAGAAAACTCCAGTTTATAGACAGCTACCGGTTCTTACCCTGCAGCCTGGCTAAACTGGCTGATGACGTCCCCCAGGATGGCTTCCGTATCACCTGTCGATATACCGCACACGATCTACCCATTCTGACTGCCAAGGGTGTATATCCGTACGATTATATAGATGGGTGGGGTCGTTTTGACGAGACTCAGCTAACTCATTTCGAAGCGTTGTACATAACCATTAAACTTATACCTCCAAAGGATACATACTAGAGGTGGACTTGGAATATCCGGAAGAGCTGCATAATACTCAAAAGCGACTTTTCTCAGGTTCCCGAGTCTATGATCATACTTAAGGAGTGGATATCCATCTATCAGCAATACCTGATTGATAAGCTGGAAGGGCAATACACCGGATGCACCAAGCAAATACCCAGCCTCATGAAGAAGGTGCGATATGTTATACACTACAGAAACCCCCAACTCTACACCAGCCTTGGTACGTAGCAAAGAAATCAGATGGGGGTGTATAGCCTGACAAAAACAAGTCTCTCTCCACTGAACACGAAAAAAATGGATCGCTCCATATGGGATTACGACCGGAGCCTATGGAAACATCCAAATATAGGTGGAGGATGACAAAGAGTTTGACGAGTTTATGAACTCCCAAGTCGAGACATAAGCGGATAAGGATAATGAGCAGTGACGAAGCCGGCTAGCAGGCACTACAAAATCATTGTAGGAAGGTTCTTCTCCTTGCTACTCCTTCGGGTGGGAGGCCACCAGATCTGCAACACTCAGGGCAGGGTCGTTCCGTACGTTCAAGCCACATACTCAGCCAGAACTCCCGAATCCCTCAAGAACGAAATGTACACTATATGCTCAGTTATCTCCATAGTTATAGATGACCATGAAGACTCGTAGGAGGCTCTTGTACAATCCATAGTATTTTGACCCGCCTGACGCTAATACCAAATCGTTCTGCAACCGCATCTAATGAGACAGTGCCACAAAGATCTTGTATATCTTTTATTTGTTCTGCAAAAGCTCGGTCTGTGGCTTACGCGGTTTTATTTAACAATAACCTGCAGATGTTGCCTCTTGTAACAACCACATTATATTCACCCGACTGGATCCAATATTAAAGCGCGTTGCAATCGCCCATGCCGCGACCTTGTCACTGAGGGACAGTATCTCTTTTATTTGCTCTAGCAAAAGGTTGGAATATCGCACGAATCCACGTCGAGGCGGCCGACCACCCATTCCATCGGGTGGCTTACCATGGTGGTATAGGACGGGCTGGCTAGGGATTTCCCATCAGGGTGTATAACGTAAGTATCCAGCGACCATACTAGATCGGTGCCGCGCCGGGTTCCACCCACCAGCTCACCAGGCCCGTTCAAGTACCACACCAGGGCCATTGAGGTGCTGCCCGGGCAACTTTTTCTGCTGCGTCGCAGGTGTCGCGGGCAGGGTGCGGATGGCGTCGACTGGCCTTACGCCAGTAAGCCGGGTCACCTCTCCGTTCAGGGCAGACATAACGGCTGGCAGTCGCCGAACCCACTCCACGCTACGCGTAGACACCTCTTTCTCAGAAAGCAACAGCTCTTGGGCGTAATCGTGCTCAAATAGCCGCCCAATTAGGGTTAGGTTAATTTGCTCTACAATATCCTGGGCCCATAAACTCCCGCCCAGGGTCGACCTGCAGCAGCTTTGACTACTTGAGTGAGCTCCGCTTGTAAATCCGCGTCAGAGCGGTGGCAGCCTCGATAGCTTCCTTGCTGCTCAAGGGCTCGGCCGCCATGCAGCAGCTGGCGATATCCACCACGGTCAGCGCGTACTTGTACACGCGCAGACCAGATTTGTCGTACGGCAGGAACAAAGCATCGGCCTGGTGAACCTCGTTGGGGGTCGAGACGTTAAAACTTGGACTGACGATTTTGAGCGGTACATTTGACACATGGCCTGTTTTCTCAGCCACTATCTGGTAGTGTGTATCGAGACCCTGGCGGCGGATGCCAGCTTTTTAGTCTCCGCCGCCGCCTTCGAGTAACCCCTGAGGCTGTAGTAGACGGATGCAAGATGGGACTCTATTGATCAATCTATTGGGACTGTCGTCAAATGGTTGCTCGCCTCCGACCGTGAGTTTGGCCTTCATCCCGCCCGCAACGAGCATGCGGCCAAGCCGTTCGACGATGGCGGGTCCCCCGGATGACCTTTAGGTCGTGGTTCAGATTCACGTCGGCCTTGTGCTGGTTGTGCATATCGTTTGTGCGTCAGTACGACAGGTCGTGCAGGTAGCACGCGACGTCCACGCGGTTGACTGGCCTCTCGCCCGGCTTGGGGTGCTGGCAGCAAGTAACCAGATGCCTAGTCGGGTCCCGGGTTCACAGTAGCTATAGCGCGGCAGGTGCTTTTCCCATGGACACTTACTCTAGGGCATTCATGGAGGTTTTTTGAGTCCGGCCCCGATGTCGCCGCCGCGTTTTTCTCTCTTGGCGGCCCTTCACGAATGTAACCTTACTCGCTCGCACCTAGGTGCTGGCCACAAGACGGCGCGTGAACTATTGCCCAGGACCACCACGCGGCGATCGCCGACTGTTTCGGTCTTTCACCGGCAACGCAGACAGTATCCGAGCCTTTTTGGAGGATCCAGCAGGCGTTCAATAAATATGGACGTCATTGATTTTTCCGCCACACGAGGCATTAAAAAGTTATGGCATTATTGATCCCTACCGCGTTTGCGCACTGCTGATCGGCCCGTCGGGCAGCGGCAAGACCCATCTGTTACTGAACTCCTTGACGCGGTGGATCAAATTGGATCGGCTGGACGAGGTTGTCCCCAGGCCGGACGACTAAGCGTGGTCGTCCCCGGCAAGGAAGACCAAGGGTGCTACTACGACGTGCTGAGCAACTGTCGGAGAGAAGATCGCACTGCTGTGCGCAGCCAGTAGCGGGCAGCTTACAAAAGAGGAGGTCGACGCCGCAGAAGACCCGTTCTTTTTCAGCATTGATGACGCCCCAGGGTCGGACAACCTTGATCGCGACAAGAACAACATTATCGTCTTAGGACGACGTGATGCTGGAAGGATAAAGGAATTCCACTAGCCATTTTAGCCGCTGAAGGCAAAAAAAAAAAAAAAAAAAAAAAATCCGACGTGTTGTACCTAGCCCAGCTGTACGCCCACATCCCCAAATATATCCGCGATAATTCCTCTTTTGCGGTACCGACGCCCACGGCCTGCGCAACGTCCACGCCACGTGGTGTGCCCTCTATATCGACTGATGCGTGTTCCGCCGCTTTTTAACCGAGTCACACAGCTTTGCCACCGTGGACTTCACCAGCGCCGGCTTGGCAAAGTTTCAAGCCGGCATGGACTTCACGTGGATATGTAATTAGAGCGTGCTTGTGTTTAACCATCTCCAGCGCAGCAGTCCGCCAGTACTTTCTAGATTTGCCGCATAAATCCCATTCACGAAGTTGAACAGATCCGCAAAGAAAATACGCCGCTAGAGAAACACATTGCAGCGCGTTGCGCGATTAGCAGCCCTGGTAGACGCGGAAGCCCCACCTAGGTACGCGTCTCTAATTACCACCAGGCTGCAAAAGTTTACCGAAGAGGGTAGACAGTATATTATAAATAAAAGACCGCTGATGGCCGTGGCCGATGTTACACCCAACTAGAAACAACTTCTGTTGTGCGAAGGCGATAAAAACACACCAATATCAAGGTTTGTTGACTCTTGGCCAAAGAGGGTGTATCGCAAATTGACGGGCGCAAAAAAGGCTGCAGATCTTGATTATACACAGTTTTTGAAACAGGTCATCAGCATGAGGGGAAAGCTTTTGCCGGTCGTACTCCTGTAACACGACCGTTCCGCAGGCAGTATCGCAGCAGCCAGTGTCTTCTGGACTATGCGACCAATAACGCAACCCGCTCTTACCGTCAGATCCTTAACTTCATAGGCCGCGACAAAAAAGTGGATTGGGGTCTTCAGATTAACCAGTAGGACTTCATCGGATAAAACCCGATCTACTACTTCAGCTTGGAGCACCTCGATCTAGTCAAGCAGTCGGTGGTAGACATGTTCTTCTAGGCCCCCGACTGGACGGTACCCCAGCACCAACTACCGAGCCTTCGCCCGTTATAATATCGGATAAAACAATTCTGCTCGAGCGGGTTGGGGAACGAATGCGAATAGGAAATGCCCCGCCAGATCAGGCAAATTAAAGCTCAAGGTCGATGGATGGATGGATAGATAGATGGATAGATAGATAGATAGATAGATAGATAGATAGATAGATAGATAGATAGATAGATAGATAGATAGATAGATAGATAGATATATAGATAGATAGATAGATAGATAGATATATAGAGAGATAGATAGATATACTCTCTCTATCTATCTATCTATCTATCTATCTATCTATCTATCTATCTATCTATCTATCTATCTATCTAGATGGATAGATAGATAGATAGATAGATAGATAGATAGATAGATAAACGCCACACTGTGTCCCTCACCCATGACCATCTGGATAAGCTCGCCACGTCCTGAAGGGTCTATCGTAGCTTAGCACTGGTTGGGCGCCAGAGGGTTCAACGGGTGTCATCCTATTATGCTGACAGCCGTCCAAGCCAGGCTTTTCTGAGTGGCATGCAAGGCAAGCGCGGCGTCGACTTTAATCTCTCCTTCCAAGCGCGGCGTCGAGTTTAATCTCTCTTTTGCGGCCCCAAAGGCCATGCAAAAGGAAGGCGGTATCAGTCCACTGTTAGCCCTTCTCCCTTCCTTGGCAATTGCTGCAAAATAAAATGACATCAGTGTCGGAACCCGTAGCTCCTCGAGATGCGGCTAGCAAATCATATGTTGACCATTCCTAAAACAACAACCAGGGTGGTGTGGATTTATCGGCGCCCCTACAGGGTCCCCTCAATATAAACACAAATAAAATCGTGGGCTTAGCAAATCCTACTGAGGTTAAAGACGCGGCAAACAAAGACTATGTGATGTCAAAGACCGCCGCGAACTGGTTCTTTCTAGGGTAGCTAAAGCTGGCGATACCATGTGGGGTCCACTAAATATGAACGAGAACAGAATCGTGGTTACAGGGGAGCCTGTTGATCCAAAAGACGCTGCTACCAAAGCATGCTTTGACAGGTTCGATACCTCAGCCTCTCTGGGTACTATATTCACTCCCCTGGATATGAAAGCTAATAAAATAGTTGGCATGTCGATGTATCCCACTCTTCCATTTGTAACCCCTGAGGAGAGCCCTCATAATTACCGCCTGAAAAAGATCGGCAATATCGAAGCTCAGCTTAAGGCGGAGTTCGAGCAGCGACGCTCCCTCTGCAAAAATTATGGGCGGGCTGTTAACATTGTTGACGGTGTGGCGACAGCGTCAAGCACTGTAGCCATGTGAGTCGGGATCGCGGGTTTGGGTGTTCTTGCCACGCTGTTGGCTGCTTCTCTCTCTATACCGCTGGAAGGCATATCACTCATATGTGAACTCTTCCCGCTGGCTGGACAGTTTACTGTCCGTTGCCTCTGAGTCAAGGCTCAAAGCATGATCAAAGCAAATTCGGATTCTGGCTGAGAGTAAGCTCAACTCCATCGCAGACTTGGTCTCGCGAACCCTCCGCGATGCCTCCCCGTCCGAGGTTGAGTTTACTCTTAATTTGGACGAGATGAATAATAAATTATACGACCCTCAAAAATGACATACGGACAGCTGCTAGAGTGTACCATGCCGCGGTGACCATCAGCGATGCTGAAAAAGGCACTCCGATCTTATCAAAAGGTTAGGCCTAAGGGTACAGCCTAAGCTGTGTCATCTATTCTTCCTCTAGCATACCATATCTACCGGAACCAAGCACTCCTCCAGTCTATTCAATGATTTATGGGTTGTAGTACTGCCACCATTTCACTGGGTATGGGTCCTCTGGCGTAGGTACCGGCTCTCATGAGCTGACCCGTTTTGTACAGACCCTCAAGGCCATGTACATGCTCCATCAGCTCTTCTTCTTAAACGATACAGAAAATTTCCATCAACGTGTCTATCTAGGAGACGGGAGTTGAGTATCCCCACAGCGTAAGAGCCAAGAGCCCATTAGTATTTGGTTAAGTCTGTTATTTTTAAGCGAGTCAGGTATATGTTAACGGCAGCTGGAAATAAATAACTGAAGGATTAATCATCAAGGCCAAACCCATCAGAGTCTTTACCTTCATCACTAGATAAACGTTCTATGCTGCCTATAGAATCATATCGTTTACACTTGCACGGAAATGCCATGATAACAGCTGGTATTCCACAAGTACGTTTCATCTCTAATAGGTATGTTTGTTAAGTTCTTAAAAGGTTTACGTCTCTTTAAAAATCCAATATTTCTGATGCACCGGTACAGTTGCCCTGAGCGGAGTACAAATAGTTAGGCTCTATACCAAAACTGTTAACACCTCCTGCACGCTCATCCTATATTGCCATGCTACCTTGTTCTAGAGATATTCAAGTCGTCTTTAAAGTTAATATCTCCTGAGTTTTACTAGCTCCCCATTTGGATGGTGGCCAGCCAATCGGTAAAATGGGTATGGCTAATGGTGTGAGTAAATCTCTTTTATCCGGTCTTAGTAGAGATGGTTTACCCCATAATCAGCTTACCTCATCTACGCTTGTCTTGTATATCTTGGCCACCCATTTAGCAGAAATGTCAGACCCATGCAGACCTCGTATATCTGCTTCCTTTGCCGCCTGTACATATGACAAAGGATAAAGCAAGGCTCTCGTTATCCCTTATGTGACCCCCTCTTTAATTGGTAGTTTGCTCGCTCGCCGCTTCCCCCACTGCGATCCCTTCCACAGAGTAGTCTACCGTGACCACCAGAGGCCTACCTAGACCCACCCCCAAGAGGTTTTTGCGACTAATATTTATACCCACCCACCCACCCACCTATAGCTCCTGGAGTCTAGTATCTATATCCACAAATAAAATAAAAGGTAATTATTTTTTTAAAAACTGAGATGGAGTCAAACCCCTACAGTTTTGTGTTTTTAACCCCTTATATTATATTTGTAAAAACTAATATAATGTTATGTTTGAAAAACCAGAATAAAAATTTAATATAAAAAATATGAATAAAATATTGTTTAAAAAAAAAAAAAAAACGATGTAGAGCCAAACTCCGACTTTACTACTACTAAAGTTATTACAAGCATGACCTGCATGAATAATTTTCATATAAAATCATGAATGAAACGGAACTTGTTGGCTGCCATCTTGAATTTGCTTTAGTCCAATACAGGTTTTAATATCAATTTTGTTTTAGTCCAATACAGGTTTCACAACACGTGCTCTGCATAATACCAGTTTCTCTTGCACGGTCAAGTAGTGTCAATTTGAGAATGGCATTGGATTAAAAGTTTAGATGTATAATAAATCTAAATATTCCACCTTGCTTGTTATATCTTCTTAAACATTAATTTCTAAAACTTTTCACAATCTCTCTCTCTTTCTCTTACATGCACACACACACACACACACACACACACACACACACACACACACACACACACACACACACACACACACACACACACACACACACACACAATTCAACTGGCATAGACTAATTTTAGTAATTTCTTAACTCGATGATGATTACAAGAAAAAAATGAACAGATCATATATTGAAATTGTGCTTATGCAGATCTTAATCGACAATTTCTAGTTTTCGATATATATATTTTTAAGGAGTATCAAGCAATAAAGAAAATTAATACCATCTTTATTTGGAAAAAGCACCGAGACAAATAAATATCAGAAGAGAGATCTGTCATTGCAGACCGAGGAGACAAATAATGTTGTCCCCGGATTCCGTTTGTTTTTGCCGACCTCTTCACTGAACATTCACCCCCTCCCTTTTTTTCAAAGCTATTTTACTGCCGAGGAGACATATATGTTGTCTACAGGGTGAATTTGGAGACGATACAAATGTCATCCCTTCTTTTATTGCTGACACGATTTATGATATCTGCAGATTAGCAAATACAAATTATATCATATAAGTAGTAATATGTGTCACCCTGGGTGTCTACGGGAATTAACAATACTCTGCAGGTTTAGATTAGGCGTCACGCTGGGTGTCTACGAAAAATTAACATAGTGGGTCAGTCTGGGTGTCTACGGGAATCGAACATTGTGGAAACTCTGGGTGTCTACGGGCAATTAGCATTACGTTATAGACCGTTTCCATGTTGAACAATTTCTGGGCGTCTACAGGAAATTAACATTAGGCGGCACTATGTGTGTCTAGGGGAAATTAACATTGTGTCCACTCTGGATGTCTACGGGGATTTAACATTGGGGGACGCTCTGGGTGTCTACTGAAAATTAACGTAACGTTATATTATGTTTCCATGTTAAATAATTTCTAGGTCTCTACGGGAAATGTAAAGTTAAAAGTTTTAGATACTATCCAACACATACTTGGTGATATACTCTCCAGTACCTACTTTTTGATTACTATCCAACACACCATTTTTCTATACTATCTAGCGCCTACGTTTCGATTACTATCCAACACACTACTTTTTGATATACTATCCAACACATACTTTTTATGATATACTATCCAACACACCATGTTTTCATATACTATACAGCACCTACATTTTGATTACCATCGAATATACCACTTTTTGATATACTATCCAACACATACTTTTTATATACTATCCAACACACCATTTTTGTATATACTATCGAGCACACACGTTTTGATTACTATTCAACACACCACTTTTTGTTATTCTATCCGTCACCTACTTTTTGATTATTATCCAACACTCACCTATCTATCCAACGAAAATGGAAGGAGTGTTTATACGTACGCTATACTTACAAGCACACTATCACACACAAACAAGGGTAGGAGTACTTATAGACACACTATACCCATACAAACATACCATAATATCACACACAAGAGGAGCACGGGGTTTTAAGTTTAGTTTGGTTGTGAACATAGACATGGACATACACAAACATGTAAGCAAAAACAAATTCTCAATGATTTTGAGTAGTATCTCTCTTTTCTAGTGATCTGGATGGCCATGAAAAATGTCTGTTGAGGTTTGTTAACCAAATAAGAGGGTTAATACATACCACACCGCTTCACTGTTTTACTCCGCAAACTTCTCATAGCCGGACCGTAGACTAAGACACGCTTCAGGCACCCTTGCCTCTCCACATACATTCGTCGCTTACATATAGCTGTATCTGTAATTCTAGTAATGACCCACGATGCCTTGGCATATAACAGGAAGTCTGGATTAAACAGCGTGCTTGAAATGATGGTCAATGGTTCTAGTTTACACCCACATCTTGAAAGGTTGCCTTGAGAACATATGACACAAATGACTAATGCGCCTCTATATACAGTCTAGAACTGGATCGAAACGGATTGAAATGTCCCACCAATCAGAATGCGTGAAGCATTATTCAGTTAGGGTGTGTTGTCTCCCTTTTAATAATAAGACACGCGTGACGCAACTTTCAATATATATGCGACCAGCGTTCCTACGATTTACCCCTGCGGAAGAGTTTGAGTAAAATACCTATGGCTGATAAAGTGAAGACAATGTATTGAGGTTCGCCTGCCACGGATATATCGTATACCCGCAGTGATAGTACGAATACTACAACTACTGCTGTTTTAGCAAGTATTCTTCCAGAAGAGGCTGACTTCAGTTTGACTTTGTGCGATTTTCTATCGTCTCGGCAAGAATATTTGCCGGCGATAGGACCACCTTCACCTCCTTCTCCAAAATTAACAGTGTATGATGATTTCATAAAGAAACAGAAGGAAGAGTTGAAGAGTTTTTGCAACGTCAGAAAGAAGAACAATTATTTCTTCAGCGACAATAACAACAACAACCAGAGGAAACAAGAAAGCGAGAAGAAGAAGAGAAGACGAAAGCTTTGAACGGCGAAAAGAAGGAAAAGAGTGAAAACAAAACGGTTGGTATGTAATAAGACATTTTGGTGGAGTTAAAACATCTGAGAGTAATGTAGCAGACTTATTTAGCCTAACCAAAGAGAAAAAGAACTTCAGAATCCAAGATTTCTAAACCTTCTATGACAACATTGACGTTCACCACCACCACTGAGACGCCAGCAGCAGCAGTAGGAGTTACTACTACAGCTACTACTGCAACAGGAGTAGGACTTGGTGGTAAAAAAATGATTAAGACAGTTACGGCTGATGTTGGCAAGACCATTTTTTTTACACGCCAACGGTCTTTTTCAGGGCCATTTATATCTCTTAAAAAAAGATACTATTCAGTGATTGCCAAATCAAAAACAACTTAAATCCCACTTTTATAAAATGTGCGTGTGTGAGTGTGTGAAGATGTTATCCATACTAAAAGAAAAAATTAAGACAAATAGTCACTTACGTTTGTTCTCTGGTATATTCTCTTTGTGTAAGAATCACAATGAAATTTCATAACACACCACAAAAGTTAATTTTCTTCTTACATTCAGTCTTTCTCTTATGAATGTCTTTACTGGCATGGGTATGTTCTTCTTTTTTGTCTCTTTTTTTTTAATCTGCTGCTTCTGAATAACGCTCTTTCTCCTTATTCTCTTTTTCTTGGGACACTCTGAAGACCAATGCCCTTTTTTGCCATTGACAACAGGTATCTTGACTTTTTTCTCTTTTTCCCTGTCTTAGTGGTTCCTTTTCGTTGTGGACATTCTGGAACCCAATGTCCTTTCTCTTGACGGACATAGCAGGTATCTTGACTTTTATCTCGAGTGGAGTAGTCCGAAGTTTTATTGGAAGTATACTTTCGAATGACTCTCTGTAAATATCTGACGAGAAGTGCGATCTGTTGTGACTCTTCCATCTTCAGAGATTGAAAACTGAATGAGTATATTCTCTAAGGGTGAGGGGTCTCTCTTTTACAGAGAAAGAGTGTGTACCCTAGTCAAATCAAATTGAGAATTTAGATGAAACGATCACACCTTGCTGAGGAGAAACCAGACGAAGCAAAGAGACCACGACGACTTTCGGTGTCACCTTATATGCTAAGTGAAGTATTAGCAGTATGTTCATGCGAGTGATTTTTAAGATGATATGAGCTAGCCTGAGTCAACGCCTCCACTACAAGACCAAGAAAATCAAGATCAGCCAAGAAAGAGAGTCGTTCGGTAGCTCCTGAAGATTATTTTCACATTCGTGAGACCCAAAAAGTAACTTGCAGAAACTTTCGAACGACGGCTTACACATACACAGTGAAATTTAAAGATTTTAAGTCTCAATTTCCACCAGAGAAAGCAGCGGGTTTCATTACAAATTTATGGGAATCATTGTTAGAGACATTCAAACGACATTGCCTAGCTAAAGATGACGATGGTTTGCGACTATCCATCAATCACGACAGTTTGAAGTGTCCTGTTTGGGTCCAGTTTATTACGCCGACAGAATTAACACCTTCCAAAATTATTGACAAAATTCAACATTTTCAAAAGTCAAACGATGACTTTGACATAACCGATAGAAAAGCCACTCTTCACATGACCCACGTTTCACCACCAATAGATAGTGGACGGTGCAAAGTTTTATTGGTGGATGAACTTTGCAGTACCAAAATAAGTATCGTCCAAATTAACAATGACCAGGATCAAATGTGCTTAGCCCATGCCATCGTAGTCGGTCGAACGTATGCCGAGAAGAATAATACAGTGGAATGAAAACGATTATGATGGAGGATTAAGACGATCGGAGAGACCCCAACAACGGAGAGAAGCAGAACTCCTTTTACTGCAACCAGGTATTCCTAAAGAAACTTCAAGATGTATTGGCACCTCGTTATACGTTGAAAGTATATCCTCAAGTCGTTCGTGGAGCTCTTGTGTTTCGAAGACCAGATTTCACAGATGGAAAATACATTCATGTGTATCATCACCAAGAGCATTTCGACGCTATTATACGTATCACAGGAATTCTCAGATGCGAATACTTTTGCAAGAAATGTGACCAAGGATTTAGCCATCGAGAATAACATATTCATTGTGGAGAGAGATGTCGTTAGTGTTTAGCTTTCAAACCTTGCATTTCTTAAGGAAAAGGAAGAATTTATCGTTCTACTTGCAAGCACACCTTTGTCAGTGTAACTTGTTACGAAAAAAATCACATGAAACAATTCAAACAACTGAAAAGTGCTTGCGAATAATTGAGAGTGTGCTCCATTTGCGCACATCTTGTTCAAACTAATAACAAAACACCACACGTTTGTCCAGGAAACAAAGATGTCGTTTTGTGACCAAGCTGTGGATTTTAATCATCAGTGTCACATTCAAAGATATGTGAATGAACTCCAGGAAGTATTAAATGACGACCAGAACAAGAATAATAAGAAAGGTTTGGATTTTATCTGTTTTGACTTTGAATGTTCACAAGAGACTGGAATTCACATCAATAATTTTTGTGTAGCTCATCGTGCTTGTGACAAGTGTCTACAAGAACCTTTATTTTGTCACTGTCCAAATTGTAATGTGATTCCAGGAGAACGAGAAAAAATCTTTTGGGGCTCTCATACTCTTGCTGACTTTGCCGAATGGATTTTAAACCCCACCGACGACACTTGGAGGGAAGAGGAATCCAGCATTACGGGAACTGTCATCGATATGCTACAGTCATGGATCACAACATCTCCGGATACGACTGACAATTTCTTTTGAAATATTATTCAGAACAACGCACCGAATTTCTAACAGTGACCTGAAAAATCCTTTGTTAGAGTTCACCATGGAAGAGTTGTACGACCAAACATAACAGCGACGCCAACATTTTGAAAGTCAAGGATACCAAGTGACAGAAATGAGGGAACACCATTACGATTGGCATTTAAAAAACAGATTTAGAAAATTTAGACGCATCTTCGAAGAGGACGTCGCTGACATCGAACCTTGGAATACACGCGACAGTTGTTTTGGAGGACGAACCAATGCGACACGCTTGTTTTACGACGTGGACGAATATCAAGGAGAGCAAATCAAATACATCTATGTATGTCTTTGTATCATTGGGTGTGCAATATGCTCGATTCAATATCGGTCATCATGAAATGTTGACAGAACACATCGACGTAGAACACATTCAACAATACGAAGGTTTGATCAAATACCGAGGAACGTTAAAAACAGAGGAACGTTACCATCCTGTTTTACCTCATTATTGCCACGGAAAACGGATGTTTCTTTTATGCCATACGTGTGCTGAAACATGTAATCAAGACCAACCTGTCGCCAGGGTGATCAAGAACGATACTTGACAGGAACGTGGGTGAGTGTCGAATGGTTTCGTGTTCTTGATCGTGGATACCAACTGTTAAAAGCGGACGAAATTTGGCGTTTTTCTACCACAGAAAATACCAACAAGATGATGACGACGACTCCAGTGAAGGATTTTTTTCAGGCTACGTCAACGAATTTCTAAAACTGAAGCAAGAAGCTAACTGCTATCCTTCTTGCTGTCTGACTCCAGAAAGCAAAGAGGCATTCAAAGAACAGTACTTATTATTAGAAGGCATCGCTTTGGAACACTTGGAGAAGAACGAAGGAAGACGATTGTTTGCACAAGTTATGCTGAATTGTTTGTGGGGAAAATTGGCTCAAGTTCCGATATTGCCAAAGGCAGAATACTTTACAGATCCAAGTCGATACTTTCAACTCGTCGACGACAAAGGAAAACTCATTAAACACGTGGACATTATACAGGATGATTTAATATTGGTCAATTACGAAGAAGTCGCAGGCCCCCTTCCCCCCCCCCCCCCTTTGACGAGTTTGGAAATGCCATCATTGAAGCGTACGTGACAGCCAATGCCTGTTTAAAATTTTATTCTGTCTTGGAACCTTTAGGAGATCGAATCCTTTACTTTGAGACCGACAGTTGTATATACATCAATTGCTTTGGAAGCTATCACCCACGCATCGAAGACAAACGTTTAGGAGTTTGGACCAAGAAACATCCTGAAGACACTATTTTTGAGTTTTTCTAGTGGTGGACCAAACAATTACGGTTTCCAGTACCGAGACCAACATGGACAACTTCATACCAAATGTAAAGTGAAAGGACTGACATTGAACTATCGTTCTTGTCACGTGGTCAACTTTGATGTCTTAAAAGAGGCCTTTTAATTCAGGATAATATAAAGACTTTCACGTGAAAACGTTGGATTCTCACAAAATTATTCGTTTGTAAAATCACCCAAATCGTCAGTCGACCCTTGGAAAAATGATATCAGATTGTCTCTCAGAAACATCAACCTAGAAAGATGAATTCGATTCAGCAAACGAATGATGGACTCACTGCGGACTCCAAGTTCAATGAACACGATTGCGATGCTCTTCCTTGCGACCAGAGTGATGCCGTAATTTGTGATATCAGCTATGCCGCTCTACTCTCGAAAGCAGTGAAGCCCCGACCTTTCTGCTTTACAAGCAAAAGCGATGCCGTTCGTGAGCCTATCTATGCATATCATCCATGCACTCGCAAACCACTCTGGATACCACTAGCTCATCGAGATTTACAAATCAAAGAAGAATTCACGTTTCCTGTGGTTTTGCCTCGATGGATTACTCACCACCTAAACTTTAGCCATAACTAGATTTATCTACTTGGGACGAGGAGACCAAGTACAGCGTTTCAGTTGTGGTGTGAAGATTCAGCTTTCATGAAACATGTTAGATGGTTTCTGTGATGTCATTACCTTCCCTCGTGGGTCATGATTATTATCCTCATGGATACTTTAGAAAAGAGAATTCGTATTTTACCTTTCGAGCTGCGAGAATGCATTTACATAGACTTTGTACAGATTCAAGAGAAATGCAAAGAACAATTGCATCCTTTACAGCATAGACGTTTTAACCATTGGAATCTGAATGCTTTAAGAGGCTTGATTACTTTGAAAGTGTTCAAATGGTCAGACATTGATCAAACTACCCACAACTAAGAAGCGTTTCGATGCAAGACTTCTGCCTACAAGGTTGGAATACTACAAAGAATTATAGAAAACGGAGACTTACATGATTACAACATCTTTTAAAAGAAGTATCACCTCAAAACAAAACTTCTTACAGATGCGTGGTGTGTTGTGAGTTAGTGACTGAAATACTTCTTTTCCAGTCTTTACCAGTAGATACCATTTATAAAAACAATGAATATTTCCTCAAAAAAGACACTCTTGTGAATGAATAATATAAAGTACTCGATGCCACGACTTAGATGAATCAGTGTTACACCAAATTGCATGGACGGAAGTCAATGATTGTGTTCAAGACATAGTGGTTTACCAAATACTGTTAAAGGAACTGTTTCCACAAAACGACATTATTTCATTGAATTTTGGACTACGTGTGGTGTGCGTGTGTTTTTGACTACTTTTCTTGGATTTCCTTTACCAGCAGATTCGTTGTGGATAATGTATGAACTGTACATGCAACAAAGACATGACCACCAAAACTGTATCTGTGCACGAAAAACTCATTGTGTTAAAAGTCTTGTGAATAGTAATGAGCACGAGTTGTATACCTCCGTGTGTAGAAAAGATTCGTCGTACTTGATCAACTCTTCATACTTACCAAGAAGTGTGTATAGCTGGTTGGTTGAAACAACAGATTTACGACTGAAAGACCGTACTTTGTAGGAACAGTGGAAGAAGAACCAGAAACAGAGGAAGAAACACTACGAGCCCACGAGAATAGTAGTATTGTAAAGATAGAAAAGAATGAGATGACATCCCCGGAGGGGTTCAGTCTGATTAACTCCACAGAGACTAGAACGCCAGAGCGTTTTCATAGATTGAATATTACGCAGATAGATCGAGAATGTTGTAATCTTACCTGTTTATATATAGCTTTGGTGATTTTAATTTGTTCTTGATATATGTACGGAGTAATTTATGCCTTATATGTTTTCGCGTTTTAGTTTTGTAGACGGACAATGCCAAAGATATTGTGTCAATGATAAAAAAATAATTACTTTTTTTTTTTTTTAAAAGAACACGAACTTTGAGTGTTTTTGAAATGTAAATATGTTTTTGTTGTTACACTACCATAAAAAAAAAAACTGCACGTGTATAAACTGTATAAAATGTCTCGTATCGTTGATGGAGTCTCAGAATTCTAAACACAATTGTTGTTCTGGCTGCATCCTCCGTCCTTAAAGTGATTGACTAAAAGTCAGATCGTCAAAGTTGTGAGGCACAGTGCCTTCGCCATCACTTTAACATGTTTACTGCTGACCAATTGGTTCAGGCCAAACCGATTTTGTCAAATGTTTGATCGAACACAAATCACAAGTGTTCGATCATCCTCCACAAAGTATCGTGTGGTGTTACAAAGAGTGGTAATCGGTTTACATGTCACTCCAAGAAAGTCAGGGAGAATCCATTTAGTTTGTAGAAGGAATTCCTCGAGAAGACGATGGGATCGTGTCTGACTTTAGTCGAACACATCTTGTCATATTCAACATTTTAGGAGAAAACAAAGAAAAATTAAACTTTGGTTTACACGAAAAAGGCATCATCGTAATGCCAGTATTATTTACATTACTCAAAATTTATTTCAACAAAGTAAAGCGCATCGCACCATCAGTCTCAATCCATATTATGTAGTGTTGTTTAAAAGTCCAAGAGACAAATCTCAAGTTCAAGTGTTAGCCAAACAGTTAGGAACACCTTTCCTAAATTTTGCGTATGACGTTATTTGAGATTTCGTACAAATTTGTTTCAAGATTGGTGCCAAGAAGGAGGTCCCGTCGTTACACTTCACTTCCGTACTCTTTCTAAAAAAAAAACTAACTATAAAAACATCATTCACTTCTTTTCTGTCTAACAGCATTCAACATTATTTCCTTTTAATCTCATCCTCCTACCAAATTCATTTTGCACTGTATGCCATCAGTCGCGAAAAAAATATACAAGTACGTTCACATTTGTTAGAAGCTAGTCTCAAAGAAGTGTTAATATAGTTTACTTTAACAGCACGTCAATTACTTCAAGGCATCATTCACATACCACATCAAACAAAACGTTGTTTTTTTTTGTTTTTTTTTTTTTTTTTTAGGTTTTTGTTTTGTTTTTTCTTTTAATTATAAAATAGCATAACTAGCTTTGTCACAACTGGCTGATCCAAGAATCGATTCTGAAACCAAAAACCAAATCAGTTTGAAACCAGGTGGAAGTGAATCTTTAGGAGGTGTCATTATTCGCTCACTTTTAAAATGGGATCCTACTGCCAAAACAAAAAAAGCCAAATCACCTAAAAAACAAAAGACCAAAAAGAAGAGATGTGGTGCAGCAAGTTCACACTCTGACAAAAGAAGTAGACGAAAAGTCCCAAGAAAAGTCCCAAGAAAATAAAAAAATGTCCTGCAAGAAAGAAAGGTAATGCCGCTAGAACGCGTACGTACTCACGAAAACTTAACTCGGTGACGGTTTTTTCTACCACTTCTTCTTCTCCGTTCATGACGATGCCGGCCAAAAACCTGATTTAAGACCAGTGTTTCCCAATTTGATGAAAAAATGGAAACCCATTTCTAAAGGAACTTCTACTTCTCCGTCAATAACGGCTTCTTCTACTGCTCTAGCTGCTGCTGCTGCAGCGAAAAAAGTGGCGTATCCTAAGACAAAAGTACAAAACAGATCATTTGTGTTACAAAGTGTGCTGGATTTATCCAAACACGAACTGGCACTATTTAGTGACGACAAACAGTGGAGACGAATTCAAGTGTAAAAAAGGAAGAAGTGTTGGATGAGATTCTCTTCAGTTTTTTCGTCTTGAAACAAAGATGTCACGAAGTTCACACCATCATCATCGACCACGGCCAAAGAAACTTTCATCCAGAAAAGGAAAAAAGGACTCCCTCCTCATTTAGCCAAACATTGGGATGTTTTGTCGGTTCTGACCAAATCCAGCGCTCCGATACCAAAACAAATTATTCGAAAAGTACCAAAAGAAAGCACCCTGTGTTGAATGCTTGTTTAAACGTTTTGAAAGGAACGGTGCATTCGATCAAGATACAGAAACAACGATCGTCACCTTCTTCGCCAAATGGTGAAAAATAAAATACCCATTAGTCAAAAGAAAAAATGCTCGTACAACGAGGATAATTTCTTTCTACCCATGCTGATAGGACTGTTGTTAAAAGTGGCTGCTTCTTTGTTAGGAGAAGTGATGAGATGAGGAAGAAGAAGATAAAGTGACACACTTTTCTGGAATGACATCACACTTGTACCCTTGCATCTTATAGATGGACGAAAATTAACATTAGTTTCTTACAAACGACGGATGGAACTCCATCATTGGTACAAACAACGGACACCCCATTTACCTCCTAATCCTAATCTCACCGAGATGTCAAACTTACAACAAGAATTACAATCGTTGATGGATTCAACAGATGTGTTGGAAACAGAAAAATCGCAACGGTACGGACAATTATTGCAGCATCTTTAACTGTTTCTCCAGAAAGCTTTAGACGAAATAGCTAAACCTTCTCTGAGAAATTTCAAGAATGTAATGAAAAGCGAAGAAAAACAAAAGTCAATCAAAGCAATGACAGACACAACCACAGGGATTGAGTAAGAAGAGAAAGAAACAAGAGAAGTGTTTCAAACTCCGTCTGCTCAAACACTTAGTAAGACAGCCTCCTTTATCGCGCCTTCACCTACAATCAGACGAGAAGAAATCGAAGATTGGGTTTTAAAAAAAAGATGTCGACACCGTCTTCAAGAGATGGAAAAAAGAATGAAATGAAGGCAGAAGTGAAAAAAGACATCAAGACAAAAGTAACCAAACAACCGAAAACTACTCCTACTGCTATTGCTCGTCGGACAGGTTTAGCATTGTCGCAATCCAAAAACAAAATACCACACAAACAACTTAAGAGCAGTATCGAACAGTGGGTGACTTACTGAGGAGCAGCAAGAAAACAGCAAACGACAGCATGGATACACTTTTAGCCAGAATTTACAAAAGGCTTGTTCATATTGTTGGCTACAGAAGAATTAAAAAACTGTATCGTACCGCTAAAACCCAGCTCAAAGTTTACCTCTGCAAGATGTACGACAAGAACAATCGACGTACATATTACACAAACCCGTTCCACGAAAGATTTTCCAGAAGTCAAACGAAAGTTGCAGGCATCAATTATCAACGGCAAGCAGATTTAGCAGATGTCTCTCACTTAGCGTCGTCAGTCGATGTTACAAATATTTGTTTTGGGTCATCGACGTGTTTTCAAAATGAGATTGAGTAGTTCATATCACTTCTAAAACAAGTTTAGAGTTAGTGCGAGCTTTAAAACTGCTCTTACAACAATATGGACAACAGCCTCTTCGATGGAAAACAGACAAATACACCAAATTTCTGAACCAAACTGTTTTTTAAAAAGATGAAAAAAGACACATTCATTTTGTCACCACTGAAAATGCTAATAAAAGCTAGCGTCGTGGACAGTATTAAAGGAATTTTGAAACAACGTATGTGTAAATATTGTACACATCAACATACTCTCAAATACATCGACGTTTTACCACGTTTAATCAAAGCTTACAATCAACCGTAGCATCGGATGTGCACTAGAAGAAGTGACACCTCAAAATGAAGTGATGGTGTTTGACCGATTGTTTGGAACGTTGAAAACCAGAAAAAGATAGAAGTGTTAAACACCGGAGATTGAGTTCGCATTGGAAAACTAAAACGAACTTTTGAGAAAGGTTATTAACCCAACAGGACGACAAATTTGTTTCGTGTCACTGGACAAGTGCGTGGACGTGATCCTCCTTTATATAAATTGGAAGATATAAACGGAGAATTGTTCAAAGGTATATTTTACTTGCCCGAGTTACAACGAGTGACCAAGCAAAAAGAAGACGTGTACGATATCTAAAGCATTCTCGTTATGAAAACAAATAAGGTAGAGAAACGTCGACTTCAAGAATAAGTGAATGTTCGTTGGAAAGGATATCCACCCAGTTTCGATTCTTGGATTGCAGATTCACAAGTCACCGACTATAAAAAGTAGTAGAAGCTACCACCATGCCGTTAACCACAGCAGCTACATATCCTTCTCAAAGTTGCTCCCTCCATGTAAGCTCTATAAGGGTAAGTGTCTATGCTGCTGCTGACTAGTTCGTTATTCAAGTACAAATCCACTTCGCTGAACAACGAAGACATGAAATTGTGGACGGAAGCTACTCTAGCATCTTCCCCTGGATTGGTGTTGTCTGTTTTGAGAACGTTGACTTTCAGGTACAACAGATAGATGTAATCTTCGGTTTGTCCTTTGATTTCAAATTCGATATGCGCTGAAGTGGTCAACGACGACACGTGATGAAATTGTACCGACTGGGATGCTTGCATCGTCATCATTGTCGATGGCATGGTAAACATATTGAGTTAGGACTTATAACATTCGCAAGATCCTCGGTGCATCATTTTCCTTAATCAATTAGTAACCAGAAAAAAAACTGTTCTCCATTTCTTATTCTTTTTCTTTACGTGTCAATGAGGTCTGAAGGGTTTTCGACGTCTCTTTCTGCGTTGTACTTGCTGTGGCATAGAGGAAGAAGTAATGCCTTGGCCAGAAGTGTGAAGCCAATTTATACGTTTGTCTGGGCGCTCTAGGTCTTTTCCTGTTTGAAGCAACATATTTTTCTTGTTGTCATGAAAGCTTGTTTAGGACTTTGTTTTTCGATTAGTACGTTTTGGAGAAATTATTTTCCTTATGTCAAAGCTGCATCTTTTAAAGCATGTAATTCTCGAGTCACCATCGGTTTAAGATGGGTGCTACCATACGAAAAGCGGATTTTAACAGCTCCTATCTCCTAAACCATGTCCTCCTTGTTGAGCGACTCCTTGGTACACATGATACATCCGTTACAATTCACTGGATATTCATTTTCGAAAATGTAGTTTCACGGTGACTTTTCTTTTGGAGAATAGAATAGTTTGTCCAAGATCTCCTTTTATATTAATATTGACACTTTCAAAATACGATTTACTGACAGGAAGATAATGAGGATGTACAAATTCTATGTCCAAGTTGTTAAACTATTATGCCCAACAATGTGAAGTAAATGTAAACTGTAATAATTTAGATATATGAGCGTTTTCCCTTGGCTCGTACCGCACGCAAAATGTTTTTCAAAATGGAAGAGTAGCTTTTTGCAAAGAGGTGTATTAAATCATGGCCATATACGTGCTTCCTCACATAGCCTGCATGTGACTATAATTTGAGCGTTGGTTAAAATGAATTGTAAAACCACCAACATAATAGTTGCGGTAATAATAATGGATCAATTATTGAGCCGTCGGAGAGATGATTCATTGACCACTGACACAAATACTACTTTCACACGAGTTATAACTTTATTTTAGCAAAATATTTAGGGCTTATATGCATTCAGTTTTTGATAAGTAAGAAAGGAGAGGAGGCAGAACAACGAGCAGATCCAGCCAGGATATCACAACGATAGGGTACAATTACCACACACCCAAATCAGGATATCACAACGATGGGGTACGATTATCACACATCCAAACCAGGGTATCACAACGATGGGGTACAATTACCACACACCCAAATTAAGATATCATAACGATGGGGTACAATTACCACGCACCCAAACCAGGATATCACAACGATGGGGTACAATAACTACACACCCAAACCAGGATATCATATTGATGGGGTGCAATTACCACTCATGTGAGCATAACTTTTAAGTAATAATAATTCCATTTTAAAAAATGTGGTATTTATTTACAACCCTCACAAACCACGCAGTCTGCGTAGTCAACTATAAGCAGAAAGCAGAATTTACCTCTAAAAATATAAGCATTATTTTTCAATTTGAAACTCCCCTTCAAAAATGTGCCACTCGAAAAAAAGTTTTAAAAATGAAAGGACGCCTTTTCATGTCTGACAGTATTATATATATATATATATATATATATATATATATATATATATATATATATATATATATATATATATATATATATATATATATTAGCAGATATGCTACCATTCGGCGTCACACAAGCAACCTTTGGGCGACAGCGGTCACCAAGAGGATATATCTGGGGTCACCAAAAGAATAAAACAATAATCCTTACTATTTATGTTAAAAGAAAAGCGTATTAGCTATTCAGAATTATGAATGAGATAGTAATAAGGCTAAACCTTACTTTAAAACCAAGAACGGATTCATAGATTTTTACATTTTACGATTTTGATATATATACGCGGTGCAACCTTCCGGTGACATCACGTATACTATGGATATCTCTGTTGATAGGATGTATATTTACATTACTAAAATAGGTTTTAAAATGCATTTTTATCATCATTAAAGTTAAAACCCAACCTTTTAGCTAAGTTTGGTCCCACTTCTAAGCTTAACCGCTTTTGTCATACATTCTAATGTGATGCGCATGAATATAGTCAGCTTCCAGACAAGCATCCTGGATATTATTCGCAATAATAGCTGGCTTTACCATTAAGGGGGGGGGGGGGGGCGCTCTACAGATAATACGTGCTTCTGAGAGAGTGACAATTGTAAGATGAAGTTGTTTGCGTTTGCAACATGCACAATGGAGAGATTGTTGGCATACCTCTATGCTACTTTCATGTACTGTCGCTGAAATTTCTGTACATATTGTACTTGTGGAAATTGGACATGATCTAAGCACACAACAGACAAAAATGGCAGCTCCAAAGTACTCTAAAAATCAGCCTGAATTAGTCAAAAAATACACTATTTTCAGCAGTTATTAAAATAGGGAAACAAATGTTGCCAGAGTAGGCAACACCAGCCTCTGAAAGTACAATGAATGAATTATAAAATATATAAAAAAAAGTAAAAAAAGTTATCGGCTCTTTTTTTTTTAAATTTATTTATTTACCTTTGAAGTCCAGGAAGTGAAAATAACCAAGCGGAGCTAGCAGTTTTTTGAGAGGTGCACATCTTAAGACCAAGATGTATACTCTATAACCCAAATTGCACCCATCAATCATACACCAAAATAAAGGGAATTCAAAGTTCTTTTAACAATACCTAAGATATACAAGGTCTTTTTTAAATAGCCAGGACAACCAGTGAGGAAAACCTGGGTAATTTATTTTCTTTAAAAATCAAACCCTATGCAAAGGACGAAAATGGAGAGTGTCTCCTTAAGACAAATATGAAAGTTTGTGCAATTGCTTTTCTCTTTCTCATATAATCATGTATGCTTTTCTCAACAAAATGGTATATTAACATTGATGTTATGCATGAAAATAAGATAATTATGCCTGTTTTGCTCTTGCTAACAATATGCCTTGTGGCAGTATTTTGTGTGCAATGAACTCAATTATGGGGAAATTAGGAGTCTTAGAACAGAGGAGTAAAGTCAACTTAAATTTAAAACTGTTGTATTAAGTGAAAGGAAAATATAGCAAAAATGTTTCTTTTCATTCGCTTGTAATAAAATTGCGGAAAAAAATGATAATTAAGCAGATTCGCTTTCTGGCATATACTAATGTTAGAAGAATTAGCAAACTTTGTACACTTTGACCTATGATCTCTGTGAACCTGAACTCTTCCATCCCTGTTTAAACTGTACATTTTATTAGTGACATCTCAGGAATAATTGTGGCAAGTTTCGTGTTCCTGTCTTTTACCAAAACATTGGTTGCTATTGTTGAGAAAATTCAAGGTGTATTTTTTAAATAGCTCACTTTTCATCAAGGGGGTGGGAGTGGCGGCTGGGCTTGTGTGGGACTCTGCTACTAATGAATACTGTTCTGTGGAAAAAATACACGAGAATTATTCAAAAGGACTGTTTAGATGCTTGCGACTTAAATGTTTCAGCTATACAGCCAAAATTAAATCATATAATAATAATACAGATAAGTGGTCTTTATGACAAATATGAAAATTTGTGCAATTGTTTTTCTCTTTCCCATATAATCATGTATGCTTTTCTCAACAAAATGGTATATTAACATTGATGTTATGCATGAAAATAAGATAATTATGCCTGTTTTGCTCTTGCTAACAATATGCCTTGTGGCAGTATTTTGTGTGCAATGAACTCAATTATGGGGAAATTAGAAGTCTTAGAACAGAGGAGTAAAGTCAACTTAAATTAAAAACTGTTGTATTAAGTGAAAGAAAAATATAGCAAAAAATGTTTCTTTTCATTCGCTTGCAATAGAATTAAGGAAAATAATGATGATAAAGCAGATTCGCTTTCTTCCATATACTAATGTTAGAAGAATTAGCAAACTTTGTACACTTTGACCTTTGACCTCTGTAAACCTGAACTGTTCAAACTGTACATTTTATTAGTGACATTTCAGGAATAATTGTGGCAAGTTTCATGTTCCTGAAAAGTTGGAAAAACGTTGAACAAAATACAAATGATGTAAGAACTGCTCCAACATCACATACAGGGTCGTGGATATTACAATTACATTATCTGAAATCATTTATGATGAAAGGTTTAAATGTAATTGAGGCCCGATGATAAAAGTTAATTCATTTGATGAACGTTGCAAAAGAAAAGTACACTAAAGGTATTCGTAAGCAAAGTCGAAATAAATAGAAAAGGAAAGAAACTATTAGAAGAGTAAAAGAAACGAGAGTAAAAGTGTTATCTTCAATAATTGTGATGATGTATGCAAATTGGTGATAATTAAATAAGCAACAGACATCAAAGAGGTTTTCGTGACTTTGGTTTCAGTTCAGATGAGAAAGATATAACACTTGGTCAGTCAATTGACAATGACTTAAACTTGAATAACAACTGCATTACGCATTCTGTACCTAAATCCGATACATCTAACAGAGAGTTTACAATGAAACGTATTGATGTTTAAATACGTAATAGTCTAGAGCAGTGGTGTCCAACCTGTAGGCCCTGGGGGGACGCGTGGTTATTCCAAGGGGTTTGCGAATTCAGATAGCTTCGCAGCGAGTATTGCTCCTCCAGTCAGCTCTTGCTTTCCTGTTATCCCCGCCGTTGCGAGCAAATCATGTTCGAATTTAGCGCGCCAAGCAGATAAATATTTATCCCCGCCACAACCTAAAAGTACAATTATTAGCATGTGGGGGTCCGTGCAATTTTTTGAGGTTAAAAAGGGGTCCTCATACTCAAAAAGGTTGTGAACCACTGGTCTAGAGTCAATGCAATGCATGGTATCAAAACATGCAAAGAAGATGTAGACAATAAATTAACATGTATTGAACAGAATGGTAATGAGAGATAAAAATGTGTTTAGATGCACAGAACTGCTTTAAATATAGGTTCAACGCGATATCTGATGCAAACAACACAAACCGGAAGAGAAAGAACTGATCAAATACCAGACATTCAACAGTTTTTGCCACCTGTTGAACACGTGAGAAGCTCGGAGGTAGATGCGTTACAGAGTATTATTAAAAGATCTCCATGAATGGTTGTAGTACCAGTAATACTAACTTCAACAACAAGATGTCTGCTAAAACTTTGCCAGAACTGCAGAAAAGTGAATGTTTAGCAACAATACCCCAAAATTAAAAGACAATAAAAACAAAATAAATGTGAATAAAATTGTGATAAGCAGAATAAGAACAAATATAAGTTGTATATTAGTGATTTAAAGAACAAAATCAAAATGTTAAATGTTCAGACCTTACCAACTGTTAAAGATAAGGTTACTGCTGGAATATAACTATAAAATGGGCTACAACTGAATATTTTGACAGAGATCTGGTTATTAATATTGGTGTGTTACTGAGTAGTATTAACGAATTTGACAAAATGATAAACTTGCGACAAAAGATTTATTAATTTAGAATTTCAAAATTTAAACTGGTGCATTCAAAGCTAAAATGGCTTTTAAAAAAGATTCTTTCATTAAGTATATTAAAAGAGGAAATTTATAAATACATCCAGGAGCTGTATAATAAAACCAATCTAATTATTCATGACTTGGTGGTGTTTGGCGGCATTTTCAACACATTATTCTTATATTATGTCGAGAAAATGGGAACTAAGCGCCTTTCCCAAGACCACACTTAGACAGCTAAACCGGGATGGCCAGTCGTATATAGAACCACAACTCTAGGATTAAAAACATGATGCTCTATTAAGTGAACTACTGCGGCATCCCCCGAAGTAATGTCCAATGTATAGTGCTTTTTAAAATGAGGTTAATCCAGATGGTATTGATACAATATTGTTTACTGAAAAATGATTAACCGGAAAAAAATAGGGATGCCTGGTTCATCAGTAAATTATCGGATAACGATCCCCGTTGTGAATTAATGTACGAAGATGGCGAGTTAATATATTGAACATAATACTGATATTTAACATTTATCTGTATATTCATACATATATCACATATTATAAGATATATCCCCAAAAAGGGTTCTTGAATATTTTTAAGGCTGAATTCCGTTTTACCCACTGGTTAGTATTTTTGTGCTTAACTATCGATCACTGCTGAATACAAAGGAGATTATTATGGTAAGTGTATTTGATTCGGCAGTGAGCTCTCCAATTTGTACATATCCTAATGAAATGGTATTCATTTAATCACTGATAAATTATTATGTACTAAAACCATATACAGTGATGCCCTTTTGATCCTTGCAGTGAATTGAATGCTTGTATTACAGATTTATTGGACTATATTCGTGAAGATAATTTTGATCTGTGTTCGATGCAGATATTTCTTGTTATGGTACAAACTACTGAAGTTAGGGATTAGAGGAAATATTTTTAATATTATGCATTCTACGTATGCATTCTCTGTATGCGTGCAGCTGGGGTAAGGTAAGATGACTGTTTAACGCCACTTTTATTTGTTATGTTTAATAACGACTTTGAAGTGAAATTTTCAGAAAATGAGGTTCCGTGGATAGATTTAATTACGTTGCAGTTGTTTTTGATTTTGTATGCAGATGATATAGTAATTTTGTTTCCGAAATAAAAGGTTTCCAAATTTGTTTTGGATACTCTTGGATACTAATGGTAACTATTGGTATAAATGGCGTTTAAAAGTAAATACAAACAGGTCACAAATTATGTTAATTTAAAGGGCTGGAAATATAGTAGATAATGCTAAGATTCATTTATAGGCTATGAACCAAGAAACTAGTTTTAAAAAAATTCTTTGCATAGATTTTATGTTGTAGATTTATATCGCATTTTTAAAAAAAAATCACACACACACACATATATTATTTATATATATATATATATATATATATATATATATATATATATATATATATATATATATATATATATATATATATATATATAAGGTGCACGTGGACTAAATGAATAAAGTCTTTTCCCAGATGGATAAGGCAGATATGCAGCTGTAATAATGTATATAGATACCACCCAAGTTTGTTTTTTGTGTTTTTTTTTTTCTTCTGTGCCACCTTCCGAATTCATGTATTATATTATGTACTTGCCATGGTTTGGTTATTGACTTTATGCAATAAACTGTATTCGTTCATTGATTCACCTGATAATGATGGCTTTTCTGTACTACGTAACACGAAATATTTTTTTAAACCTATAATAATTTCAGTTCTTTTCTTTGTACAATTGTGCACAACTTTTAACATACGTGTAAAGTTGGTTATATAACGTGTATTACAAAATAATAGCTGCAATATAGCAGATTATGTGGTAGCGTGAACAGAGTGAACCGAGTTGTTTCCCTTTATTACAAAATTTGGACTAGTTGGTTACAGAATCGCCAACAATCATCATCATCATCATCATCAATCTTTATTTCCTCTTTTCAGAGATAAGGATGCAGACAAATGAGAAAGAAAACAATGAAACAATATTTAAATTAATTGAATTAGTTATATACAATTAACAGAGGTATACATGAGAGGAATCTGTGAATTTTCCCTATGAGGATTCTTATATGAGGACACTATACTTATCAAAAGTATGGTGCACTCTTGCGCAATCCTTCAATGCTTAATTATTGTACACATCATCATTATTTTACAGAAAATAATATTGTATATGTAATATATATATATATAAGCATGCATGAAGACATGATTATCAAGATTTCAACGATCACATAATTCCAAATCTTGATAATCTGAAAATCGATCTTATTACCATGAAAAGAATCCATGAATTACAGTTGCAGAGAATACTGAGGCAGACATTATAAAATTTCTCAGTATTTCAGGCTCGTCTAGGCCGATACCGTTGGGAAATTCTCTACCAAGGAGATGTTGAATAAATTCTTCATCTGATATATTATGAAGGCACACGCCAAGACGAATGTCAAAGTTATTTATAATATGTGTCCAAAATATGTCTCGTTGTCGCACAGTGCTCTGATAGGATATAAATGCATGGATTATTACATCTGTGTAAGAGTAACTTCAGTGTTTACAAACTTGCATAGTATTATTTGGAACAGTTATCAGAACATGTGCAAGGGATGTAATTAACTGTAACTCTCTTGTTGTTTCTGGAGTTTGCCATAAAATTGAGGGTTTTATAGAAGTATGAACATTTTTTAATCTTTTGTAGGAAATGTCAGTATGGCACAAGTTTGTAAAGCGCTCGTTTTCATATTTGTGAGTAGCATGTTTTATAATTTTTTTCCACTGTATTTTTCCTGGAAATATTTTGTCTCTGACAAAAATTTCAATAAATTTTATAAATATTATATTTCTGCAAAATGCTACATATATCTGGAATAAAGCCTTTTTGTTCTGTAACATCTTTTCTAGAAAGATATAGATAGTGTCTGAATAAAAATATTCTTTTAGTTGTTACATTTTCTGGAAGATGGCATAATTTACCAAGAAAGTTCAGTTTCCTTTTATCAATTTCTGATATAATACTCTTTATCCCCAGTAAACTTTCGCTCATTCCTGACCGCGTGTTTTGAGGAAAGCCTTGCAGAATTTTGGTACAATGATGCTGAAATACATCGAGCTTTCTCAAGTCTTTGAGTCTGATATTCGACCAAACTTCACAACCATAAAGGGCTGATGGTATCACAATTTTTTGGTACAAGCTGACGTAGGTAAGAGGATTGGATCTAGCTTCATTTGTGTCAACCCCTACAAGAGAATAAAATGATTTTCTGCCTTTAGTACAAGATCTGTCTACTTTAGTCAAGCATTTCATATTGGAACACACAGGAATTCCAACATGCTCGGTTTCACTTAAAACAGGTATAGTATGATTGCCTATTTTCCAGTTAAACTTCTCACATGTTGTTTGCTTATTCTGATTAAAAACTAATACACAGCTTTTACTAACGTTGAAAATGAAGTTCCATGTTAGTGAGTATCTGTTACGTATATCAAGCATTTTTTTGCAAATGGATTGGTGTGTTTGCGAGCAGAGTTATATCATCGGCTAATGCTGGATTTCCAGACGGAGTGGACCCAACAAGTAGCCCTAATTTTGACTGATGTAATTCTTGTAAAAGGTTATTAATATAAACAAGATATAAAAATGTTGATAAAACACCTCCCTGTCGAATACCCCGTTCTATTGGAAAAGGTTCGGATTTTGACTCGTTCATCAGGACACTGCTTTGAATATTTGTGTATGATTCCTTTAATACATGTAAAATCTTTCCTTGAATGCCCAGATTTCTGAGTTTTAGAAAAAGTCCGTCGTGATTCACAGTGTCAAACGCCTTTTTAATATCTAAGAAAGCAGCAAACACTCTTGATCCTAGTTCTAAAGTGGAAAAAACAGCTTCATGTAGATTGAAAGATGCTGTTATACTACTCAGTCCCTTTTGAAAACCCTGTTGTTCAGTATTAGGGAAATTATATATAGTGCTATTACACCATGCAGTTAATCTATTGAATAAGCACTTTTCAAATAGTTTATATAATACAGGCAGCAGGGAAATAGCTCTGTAATTGTCAGGGTCCGTTTTAGATTTCCCTCCTCCTTTAAGTATGAGCACAATTAACCCTACTTTCCAGTCACACGGTATCTAACACTTTTCTATTACCCCGTTGAAAAGCATTGTAATGAATTCTGTCAGTCTTCTTCCCCCGTAGCGTAAATGCTCATTTTGAATACCATCAATGCCCGGGGCTTTCCTAAGTTTGAGCTGTTTTATGACAGAGGTTATTTCTTGAAAGCTAAATTTTACTTTAAAGATAGGATCATCATTACAGAACTCGTCCGTTAGTTCATGATTTACAAATATGTCTCTAGATTTAGTGTACAATTTAGTAAAATATTTAGCAAACAGTCGAGATATTTCATCCGGAGCAGTCGCTAATTCACCGTCATATTTTAATTCAAAACAACATTTGGAATATTTGCTCTTGTTACGTTGTCTGTTGTACAACTTCCAAAAAAGCCTCACGTCTAATTCGGCTGCTTCATCTAAGTCTTTAAAAATATCTTCTTATATATATGAAAATGATTACAACCTATGAATTTTGTAAAATTCGCAGTTAATTAGGTCTGATCAGCAATCATTGATGACATGTGATTGGTCAGTTCTTAGGTGTGGCAGACAGATGGGGGGGGGGGAGAGTGGCGGTAGGTTTCAATTGTCAAAAAGTATGATTTTATCGTCAAAGATTTAAGAGAAAGTACAAGGTTCCTTCTTGCCTTCTATTCGAAGGACAAGAAAGTATTAGAAACCTTGTTTGAAGAAAATCCTGTTTTACCTGATTGTATGAAGGGACAGATAGTATATACCGTCTGTACTGGCGTATAAGATGGGTCCAATTGCAAACAATAATGACCCTGATCTGTCATCGCATAATGTAACGGGAGACCAGGGTCTGCATTGTGTGTTCTACTGATTATTCCTAACAAACTGCATAGACCCAGATCTGCTGGCGCATTATCTGACAGCAGATCTAGGTCGATGTAGTTTGCAGTTGGGTTCGACTTATAGGCGAGCATACCCTTAAACACAAGGAAAGAACAAACTTATAACGAAACAATTTTTTTTATTTGACTACAAGGTGATTGAATACATCCATAGAGCAATGTGTTTATTTTATCCATTAAATATATATTATTTTCACAACAAGACATTATTATATTATTCGTCTTGATTCTGCAACTCTGATGATCATATGATCTCAGCTAGTTGGTCGCTTGATATTTCTGGGTATAATTAAAGAGACAGTTTTGGTGCATCTCGTATTGTAAATTCTTGTTGACTACATACTTTTTGATACATTTGCACGCGTCCTTTTCTCTGTTTGTTTGTGACTTTGTCGTAGTTAAGAACTCGTACATGAACCATTTGGATAACTTGAGCACAGGAGAACTTCAATGAACATTTTATTTTGTTGTAATGCATTCGAGGTGTTTATTTCATTCGTCAGATCTATTTGGAATCTACACGTCAAAATAAAAGCCGTTATTGATTGAAGTTAGCTCTAAAAAAAAAAAAAAAAAAAAAAAAAAAAAGAGAAACAGATGGTACACAAATGGTTCCTAGTCCAAAGGGGGAAACTGATTCAAACAGAAGAATAAACAATTGCACCCTAAGGTGACAAGAATTTTGCTCATACATCTCGTGCTTCACGCGCACATGAGTAAATGTACATTTTTGTTTCTCGTAACAATGGGACACCCTCTTTGTTGTTGGCCCTGGTTAGTCGATCACGTGGTTTTAGGGGTATAATACTCTGGTCAGTTTATGATTTCGTTGGATTTCAAGTTCTGAGCTGGTGAGTAAGCATGTTTATTTTGGTATGCAATGTAGAACCGAAATGGCTAGAACGTATATATAGAATTTAGCGTTTAATATTTACTGGGGTAGGGGTATTTCTGCCAATGGTATTGAATAATAATAATAATAATAATAATAATGACTATTTAGAGAAGGTAATTTTGTTAGTACAGCAACTAATCTAGAAACAAGGCCTTCAGTTATTTACGATATAAAAAGTATATACAGCACAATGTGACAAAATTTAGCTTAACACTAAAGAACAGAGTTATTCTGAAAATTAAACAAAGTTTAAAGCACGTGCACAAGTATCGGTGAGCACAAAAATATAAAATATTGTATTAAAAAAATTCATATGTGAGAAAGATCTATAAGCAAAGAAAAACATGAGGTATTTATATTAGAACTATTTGACCGTCTTAAGATCTCATCCATTTAAGACATTTATTATGAAAAGAAGAAATGCCAGGAGCCTGCCTTATGTCACTGGGGATGGTGTTCCATACCAGTGGATCAGTATATTGAAAGTTCTTTTTAAACAATTTCTTCTTTGGCTTTGGTATAATGTAATTTTTATTTCCAACAGACCTTAAATTTGGATTACCATCAGCATCTCTTTGTTGAAAGATATTGCTTAGATAGACCAGAATGACTTTTCTGCACACTGTATACATGAACTTAGCCTTCCTAAAGAATATTCTTTCATATATTTGTAAAAATGTTATACAATTCATTGTCCTCAAAATTGTCTATACATTGCTCTAAAATTAAATGGCATTTTGGAGTCTTGAAAGTTTTGTTATGTTTTAATTGGAGGAATTATATGTACCCCAAGTTTCATTACAATAGTCCAAATATGACTGAATTTAACTTCTATAAAATGTGACCCTATACTGAAAAAGGAATGAATGTTCTGATGATCTTAAGTAGCCAAAGATAAGAATTAACCTTTTTTGAAACATGTTTAATGTGAATAGACCAGGTTGGATTGTTGTCTACAAATACACCAAGAATTTTGTCATGAGAAGTCATATTATGGCTAACATTGTCAAACAGAAATTTGGAGTTTGTCACTATCTAGCCTTACTCTTGTTGTTTTGTTGTAGCTAGTATGACCTGGGTTTTTTTCTGTATTTATAATCATACTGTTTTCCTTGTACCAATTTTCAAGCCTGTTAAGATCATCTTGTAAGTTATTTTTATGTCCAGTTTTAATTTTACCTGACTTGGATAGTGTGGTATCATTTGCATAAAGGTCAGTGGAAGAAATTGAATTTCATATTTTAAAAGGTAAATTGTTAATAAATAGAATGAATAAGAAAGGTCTAAGGATAGATCCTTGTGGTAATCCACAGTATTTTTTATTTCAGAAAGGGGACCATTTAAAGATACTTTTTGCACTCTATTAGTTAAGTAAGAAGTAAATCAGTTTAGGGAGTTTTCATTACATTGGTAGAATGTCAGTTTTTAAAGTGCATTTTTATGGTCTACAAGATCAAAAGCTTTAGAAAAATCGACCACAATAGTGCCATCCATTTCTCCTTTATCAACTGCTTGTAGCCATTTATCAATCATAGAGCCAAACTGATCATCATGAATCAGATTACAAGTGTTGAAATAGTTGATAAAAGAATAATGCACCATTATTCATACATGCCAGCCTTCCAGACAGTGTTGATGGATGTCTATATCAACATGTGGTTTTCACTCTTAAAGACTTCTTATGATGCCTTCTTGGTCCTAAATGAAAATGGTGCTGAAATGACATCCAATATGGCAGCCATCACAGCCATCTTCAAATCTTGTTATAGCTACTCCTCCTGAACAGAAATTCATATTGAGATGGAGTTTTACCAGAAGACTTCTTATGATGTCTATTTGGTCCTAAATAAAAATGGTGCCAATTTGATTTTCAATATGGCAACCACGGCGTTTGTATTGAAAATCTTGTTACCACTACTCCTCTTGAGTGGAAGGTCATATCAACATGGGGTTTTCACTGCTAGACTATTTATGATGTTTAGTTGATCCCAAATGAAAATTTTGCCACAGTGGCCAACTTTAAAATCTTGTTATTACTACACCTCAGTGGATTGTCATATTGACATGGGTTTCACCAAAAGACTTCTTGTGATGTCTAGTTGAACATAAATCAAAATAGTGCCAGTCAGGCACCCAATATTGCCAGCATAGCTGCTATGTTCAAAATCTTGTTAAAGCTTTTTCTGCTCAACAGAAAGTCACATTGACATGGGCTTTCCACCAGACTCCACATCTAGTTTCTCACTGTCCCTATCTCCATACATCTGTACCATGTCAGTCTGTGCATCCCTGTGCAACTGTTAACAGACAAATAAGATTTTTTGAAACAAATATTTGAGCTTTTTGGACTTTATATTTTTGGGACTGGGTGGGGGTGTGAAGGCCTTGCTAGCATGATTGTGCAAAAATCACTTGACATAGACAAACGAGATTAGGAAGCATACCTGCCAGAGTCCCAGAAAGTGTTTTCATGCCCCAAGGGGAGTCAGTGCATGTGATCCCAAAAATGCAGTGTCGTGAGAATAAGCCATCTTTTTATCTGAGCCTATATAAAATGAAATTCAAATTTGAATAAAAGAAAATAACATTGGTTTTCTTAAAAGCAGTTGATACACTTGCAAACAAAAAATAGTAGACTTTGCATTGTCAAATGTCATCACCACACACACACACATGTATGCGAACACAATCACATAATCACAACCACACAGACGTTAAATAAGAAAATACACCAAGTTTCTGTCTTTAACATCCATTGCATTGTGGAATAAAGGCAGTCTTTGCTGCTCTTGGTAGTTCAGTTGTGGGTTTAAAGGCAATGCAAGTGGTATTTGTGTTCATCTCAATAAAGACTATGGGACTGTTATTAAAACTTCCCCAAAGATCTTGTTGAATTTTTCTCAGCATAGAAAATGATATTTCTGCATCTACACTGTTCTGGTGCAGTGTCAAACATGCAGTGGCCACCCAAGTTAGATTATCATATCTTGGTTTTCCTGAAGGTAGATGACAAACTTTATTCATGGCATGGTCATACACATGGGTCAAAAATAGCGATTGTCTTGTCACCTCCATTGTCTTTAGATTCATCAATCAGGACCGAGTACATGTATTTGTTATTTGGGCATAACTCAGTTATTTGATTGTCCAACATTGGTGCAATTGCATTATTTATGATGTTCATTGCTTTTGTCCTTTTACAACTGCATTTGCTAGCAATATTGCTATTCAGGAACATTTCCATACACAGGTCTGAAAAATGATTTGTAACATCTTCTGCTGATTGTTTAAACCTGTAACTTGCTTTGGGATTGAGCTGTACATTCATGCCTTGTCCCAATGTTAGTTGTAGTTGCTATGTGGACAGATATCGTCCATTTCAAAATGACCAATGTCTATATGGTGTTTGCAGTATGTTCAAAGCAGAATGGCTAATGCCGATATGGTGTTTGCAGTATGTGCAAAGCAGAATGGCTAATGCCGATATGGTGTTTGCAGTATGTGCAAAGCAGAATGGCTAATGCCGATATGGTGTTTGCAGTATGTGTAAAGAACAAGATGCTTTCTTCCTGCTGCACTTCACAAAGTCAAACTTTGTCAACCAGGAGTTCTGAAATTTAGTTTTGCTGGGCTATTCTTGCTTCACAAATGGCTTTTCCTTCCCAGAATCACAGTTGCATTTCAACCTTTTGCCTTAAAAGATGAATCACTAGTCTTGCTATCAGCCTTAGGCCAAATATCAAGGACTTGGGGTGGTTCTTTTCATAAAATTCAAATAGGTCAAATTTCCAGTATCTTATCATTCTGGGACCATCATTTTCTTTCACAGCATCATGCCGACCTATATCGTTCAAACCCCTCCAAATTAATCTTTTCACATATTCATTTTTGGAATCTCTAAGTCTATCAGCAGTCTTCTTCTTCATTTGGCTCAAACTTAACTCAAAGTCCATCCTACATTCCTCTGAGCAGAACCATTCACCTTCTGGTACATCATCTTCCTCCATGCCTAAACACTCCAGATGGAACCATGAACCCCTCGGACAATTTCTGTTGTTACAATAAACCATAGCTCCACCGGCATCTAACTGGCATATGCAATAATCACCACCATCAACCCTTGGTTCTGCTGCAACATGAATTACTTCCTTGGTGTTGGGCTTCTCGTATATTAACTCAACAATTCTTCTGGATAGGTCATCTCGATACTTTTGTCTTTCTTCTGGTGAGTGTGGATAGCTTTTAGGTGTATCATCCATTTCGGCCATATCTGATAGTTCCATTGCATACAGTATGATGTATCTTTCTGTCACAAACTCCAACAGTTCCTACACCTTGTCAAAACAATCCATGACGTTTTTTGTAACACCTTTGTGATCATATACTTGCTTCAGGTTGTATAATGTTCCCTTCTCTCTGTGACTTTCAAATTTGAAGAGTTCATCATATGTGTCCTGATGAAGATAAAAAGTAGCAAATTGTGACATAAATTTAGACATTTTTCATCTATTATAAATTCCTTGGACATCTTGCAATTTACGCATTTTTCATCTAATACTAAGTCCTCTGACTTATTGCAATATTGAACGTGATTCTGAATATAATGTACTGAAAAAGCTGTAAGTGAAGAGAGAAATTCAAAAGTCAATATTTGTCAGAATTAGAACATATACATCCATATTTCTTTTAGAGTTTTTTAACATTCTTGATATAATTGCGACAGTTTATGACATTACTCAGTGTTTTTGTAGTAACAAAAATGTTAATCCTTTTCAAGTGTTTACACAGTTCAAGGTTGTTGAATGTCTTTTTGACTTGTTTTCTGTATTACATCTTGATATCTTATGTTGAGGACAATCCAATGTAGTGTAAATGTAATACCATGAAACCTGCACATAAAGGACACTGAAAGGACAAAATAAAATCATTATTAATTGATTTGTGTCCTTTATATAAAGGGGTTATCTTATTATAACGATAACAGGATGTACTCCTAAATGTTTTCCTTTATGAACAGTGAGGTGTCTTTTATATAATACCTCTCCACAAAAGTAGGTTTAACTGCAATTGCAAAGTTCAGTCTTAGTATCAATCAATATAAAAGATAAGTTGTGAAACTGATAATTTCTTCCTGTTCATACTTGTACAAACATGAGTCATCTGTGCCACTCCTGGATGGCAGGCTCAAACAGATCAAGTCGTGCCCACCTGTCAGCTCCGTTTATTCGGGCCCGTTGTGCCCCTTCAACCCTCTCACAACTCAAGCCATCACAGTAAAGTAAAAGTGCAAGTGGATCACCATTCTCATTCTCAGGGACATACTCCTTGTAGTTCTCCAGTATCTCCATCATGCCTGCTCTACTTGATTCATCCTTGTTTAGGATTCCCAAGGGCACCTATAAGAAATATACACTATTATGAAGAAGCAACTTTTAATTACATATTTTGTATATGAATAAGGGCTTACATAATACAGTACCTGGTCATAAATTCAATGACAAAACTTGATTCTGCATGAACTTTAACTTAAGTGGATAAGCCAACAATCTGATTAGCTGAAATTAGAGTCTGACTGAAATTTACCAAATCTATGTCTAGATGTAAGATTTGATAAGGTAGTGTAATTCGTGCCAGGTGTATATAGGAAATCTTCAGTTATTCATGGATAGAAAATATGTTATGGTTAGTTGTTTTGATCCTTCTAGTGTAAAATGACTCAGTTGATCCGGTTTATGTAAATAACATCACAAACACACTACATGAAATATGAAAGAAAGCAATGTAAAATCCAACTGAAGATTTCAACTCCCTCTCTCTCTCTCTCTTATATATATATATATATATATATATATATATATATATATATATATATATATATATATATATATATATATATATATATATATATATCTTTCTCCTTTATTTTTGACAAGCCCAAAACTCATCACAACCAAAGAAGGACCAGGCTGATGTTAAAACAACATAACATGAATATCACAGTTCATGCATCCACCCATTTAGTACTCTCACACCATGACATGTGTCCCTTGTAAACAGGTGTTCATAATACAGAGGTTAACAATAATCATACATATAATATGCAGGACCCATTCATATTGCCATGTAAAAACAGGTTTCCTATATATACTGCAATTTTTGGTCATACACTTCTTATTAATCATTGTTTATAAAATATAACAGTAAATGATAGGCTAAAATAAAAACAATTATCATTTTCTACCTAAAATTTGCGGAATAGTATGTAGAAAATGTCAGGTATATCAAGTGTGACAAAATATACCAATAAGTTGGAAAGGTTCATGGTGCATGAAAAATGACAGTATGAGTGCACATGTGTGTGTGTTTGTGTGTGTGTGTGTATATATGTATATAAACAGAGAGAGACAGAGACTCTGTGTGTGTGTGTAATACTAACAGTTTCACTCTTGAATGTAGATTGTGTTGAATATTGATGAGGATTTGACCACACAGTGTCAATGTCAGAATAGGTAGGAACATGTCCGAATCCTTGAGACTATAATTGCGAGCTCATCCTTTAGGGCTGTCTCGCCATCATCGGATGGTAAGATATCTGAAATCTGTATATTCCTTATTGCCTCTGCTGAGGGGAATATATTGGACATCCCATAACTACCAATCCTTTCAAGTGTGACTAATCCCTGAACCATGTTCAGCATGGCATTCCTCTTTCCCCGTACATGATGCCAGACACCAACCTTCTGGTTGATATTATCAAAAGTTATATCAAAGTATAATTTTTGGTTAGTGTTGGGAGTGGGCCTGATAAGTGACTAAGATGTTACTTCAGTTGAACCTGAAATTTTAAATTAAATTACCTTCTTTTATATCCCAAACACCTGCAGTATTTTAAACGCATGTGCACATATATTAGTGGTAAATTTTCAACAGTCATAGTATTAATGTGCAAAATTTTGACAGAAACTGTTTGTTTATATATTTCATTTGTGAGAACAAAATATTATTATTATTCAATTCTTGATGATGGTAATTATGAGAATTATTATTATTATTATTATTATTATTATTATTATTATCAAAGAATACAGGAACAGTAAATTTCAGATGTGCATGTGTATGACCCAAATGACTTGATTGTTTATTTCATCATAATATACCTTCCACACTGGTCAACTCGCCACTTTCTTGGACTGAACTAGATTCCTCTTCTTCTTCCTCTGCCTCATCCTCATCTTCTTCATCCTCATCTTCATCCTCATCTTCATCCTCATCCGGCTCATCCTCCTCCACCAAACCCTCATCCTCTTCATCCTCCCAAACATCCTCTAACTGAGGCAACTCATCCAAAGTTTCATCAGCATTTTCTAAATGAAGGAAAGTACAAGTATAATTTACTGTCATATTGCTTATTCTATTTAATAATACCAATAGTTATGTGTACCTGTAATAAAATTGACTGCTATGCTTTGCTTTTCCAAATGACTTATATGTCTCACTTTTCCACTACTATGTAGCCAGGATTTTGCTCATGTGCTGATAAACCCTATACATACTTCAGTGACCAGAACAATAAGCATCAGGAAGTAAACATTTAAAGAAAGAGACAAATATAGGTGTCAGAATTGACACATACTTGTTATGAATGAGGGACTTTAATGACACAACTATTCTAATTCTTTGCACAAGCAACTCATTTTTGAAGTTTCAAAATTGAAAACAAAAACAAAGGCAACAATTAGTAGGATTCTCATTTCTAAGTTTGTAGAGTCCAGATTCTAATACAGTATAATATATCATGGACATTACCAATGTAAACTTGTATCATGTTTATCATAGTTTATACCTGTTTCCTGACCCTGATAGTTTATCTCTCCACTGCTTAACTTTACTGTCAAAATCTTGCCGCACACTATCTATTCTTTGCCTTGTGGCAACAATACTTTGGCACCATCCAAGTCTGTTGAAACTACCAAACACCTGTTTAAAACAAAAGTACTGTTAGATCACCTACAAAGGTATATATGGTAATACAGCAGAAAGGCTTGCCCACGAATGAGAACACTTTAAATAAAAAAAATGAACATTGAACAGAACCTGCTATTGCTGGATACTGTAAACTAATTCTCCCATGATAAGCCCATGCCTGATTATAAGCACATTCCCAAATGTTAGAAATGTATGTTAAATTTTTACCTAAGAAGGTTTCTTTTTTCTTCCATGACAAGTCCAAATCTACATATACAATATGTTCAAAGGATGCTCCACCCTTAGCTTTTTCTGGAATACATAGTGATCATCAATCTAATATATTGTATGTTATTGTTTTTAGAATATTAAAAAGATACATATGTACTTACTTGTAAAGGTTATCCATATTCACTAAGGAATTTATTAATCATCTGTATATTATTTATGTTTGGTAAGTAATGACATTGATTTACTTTGGTATTTTGCATAAAGAATACAGATATCTGTTCTACCTTGCCTGTGAACCACTTACTTTTCACGTTCATGCAATGATAGGTAAGCCATGACAAAATCAGGACAGACATTATATTAATATATTATGTTTAATGTTTAAAGTGACTCAGCTCTTTGTTTTATCATATGCTGTCACTTGCCCAAGTACTCAATAAATTTTAATAAAACTGCCTGAATTTATATTCTTAAATATTCATAATATTTACCCCCAAAAATACCAACACATATATTTGTGGTTAATCTTACTTGCATGGTAATTAATTTTAACAGGATGTATGCTGCATCTTGTATTTATTTCAAAAGACTGGATAACAAATCTTTAGTCCCCATCTATCTATCTGTGTAGTTTTTGTAAATAACCCTTAAAGCACAAAACTGAGGTAACAATTTTTTAATTATAAGTGACTGATGGTGTTACCTTTCTTTTACAACCACCTAACCACATCATGATGGAAACCAACTGTTGCAGGATAGTACTATGCCTGGTTCTGACAAAGCTGATTATACAAAGGAGGGAGCCAATGACAGGTACTAAGGATACAACCTTTCTTCCGATCCTTTTTGTGGCTGAGTTGTGGTAATGCTTCTTTGTCAAGCTGGCTTTGACAAACTCCAGCAAGCTGGGGCAACATTCACTGGCATCATGCATCATTTTCTCCCATTTAAAATCCAGAATTGATGACAGTCCATCATTGAAACCAGTTTTGCAAACCATTTTAGTAAACCTGCTGATCTCTTGTCTCACTATGTCACGAAAGACATACAGGGCAGCTTTCTTGGCAGATTGGCTACCTTTAACGAGTTGTCACAGGCCATTTCTGTATCTTGAGTGGGCCAAAAGTTGTATTGCCCTCCCAATGGTAGTGTTGTTCACAAGTGTTACCTAGTTTAAGAAAAAGTCTTAGCTAAAATGTACTCAATCACAGTCATACATATGAAATGAACATTCATGGATGGATGACCTGCTTATAATACAGATAGGTTTGTGGCTTTCATCATTCTCCTCATAGAAATGGAATTAATAAATTCAAGATTTAATTTTAAATAGATTATCATGTACAATAGCATTTTTCAAGAGTTATGCTGAATTATATTCAGAAATGGTTATCCAGGATGTTGATAGATGACTTTGCTTTATTTATTTATGTATTTCATTATTTATTTACCTTTTCTTGTAGCAATGATTTTCTTGATATCATCTTTGGGTGGCATACTTTTCTTGGCGATGAGATAACCTTTGCTTTCTTAGCACTTCGCCGGTGTGTTGGCGTGGTTTGAATCTTATGTCCAATATATGTCCCTGGTTTTCTTATTTTTCGGAACTTCTCTTCTACTTCAGAAAGGTGACTCTTCTTTATATCCAGGGATTTTATTGTCAAGCTGCATTCAGTACAAATGAATACCTCTGCGTGAATGTTACAGAATGTGCTTTTTCCAGTGTCTCTGCTGCACTAGGTCCACCTTTAAATTTAGAATGAATGGCTGTTCTTTGAAATCCCTTTATTTTTTTCTGAAACTGTGTGCCACAGCATGCACACTCCATGATGGTACACTTCTTTTCCAATGTTGTAGAAACAAAAGCTGGAAAATATTGACTGAAAGTCACGTAATGTTTATACTAAAAAGAAAGAACACATAATTTTCAACCTATTTATTCCGCAAATACCAGCCAGATGCCTGTGGCTGTCGCAGCAACTTGGAAAATACCGATCACGCGGAAAGCACATGTCAACGCGGTTTGTTGACTATTTGACCGGTGACGCGGTTTGTTATTATCACGTGACTATTTGACCTGTGACGTAGTGTGTATGTATGCCGCGAGATTTGGGCAGTCATGTGGTACTCGTACATGGCCGTAGGGCCGCACACGAGGATAATTCAATATAGATAGCAGTCATGTGACTAGCATGCAAAATGGACAGTACCAGGTCAAATTTCATCAGCTCTGCAGTTTCGTTTTGTCTGTCAGCGGATTAAAGACAAAACCAATGTCATACTCCCAATTTCTGAGAAGATAAATCATCTTCCTATCGATTTCATGCAGGTGTTGCTCGATGTAAGGTCGTTTAAGTTCGCTAGGCCCGATAGTAAGCAGCTATCCTATGCCGCTACCGCGCGGTAGCGGCGAATTCAAACTTTTCGATAGGCAATGGGCTCTGACCACACACCCCAACATAAATGTCAAAATATCAAAAATTTGTGTGAAGGGTCAGAGGAAACTCGGACTAGTGTCTGATCAGAATCGAAGTCCAAATTTCTCACGTGAGAATTTAGAACTCCGCCTTATTTTCAAACATAGTCTGATGTAAGGGTAACGAATATTTTCTAAGTTCTCATGAGAAAATTCAAATTCTCACCTGAGCAAAATCTGCACATGAGAAAATTGGTTAGTTTTTCAATGGCTCACAAGATCTAACAAACTGCATACATGAGCTTGCAAAATCTACCCAATTTGCATACGTTTCTAACAAGGTTCTCATGTGCAGCTTATGAGAAGCTCATGTTAATTGGTGAGATTTTTCTGTACGGGGGGTTGTTCCACTTGTGTACTTTAGCTATGCAAATTAGGAAATTATCATAATGAGTTCTCCCACAGCAGTGTTCAAAGGACTTAATACAATATCACCTTGGCTATTATCAACCAATTAAGTAATCTTGTGAAATGGTGGCTGTTCATCTCTGACCACTTGCCTTTTAATTGCCTCTATGACAATAGCTGAAGATAGTTTTACTGAGCTCTAAGCAGGACTGTTGACTATTTATTCATTCTACAGGTTACAGGCATGTATCATGGTGGTTAAGATACGTCTCGATATCTCTCTTATTGGGGCCCTTGGTGGCCTTTACCTGTCGCTCTCACATCTCACCTCTGTCCACATCTGGTGGAGGAAAAACCTGGGGAAAACCCAGGGAAGAACCAGCGACCAATGGGAAGCTACTGACAAGCTTTCTCACATACCCACTTTGGCCCAGCCGAAGATTCAAACCCACGTGGACAGAGGGGAGATGTCAGTGATCTGAAAAGTCAAGGGCCTTAGACCACTTGGACACCCGGGGCCTCAGTTATTCTTGTCACATGATCATGATATTATTGGCTTAAATGTGATGTCACAATATTATGTTCTTAGTGTTGTGCAGTTGAAATGGCATATCTAGAATTCTAAAGCAGATTTTTTCATTTTTTTCTCTATCGTGTAATAAAACATTATTGCAGAACTTTGTTTTGATGAAGATGAAGTTTTAGGAACAAGTAAACCTATCATATTAATCTCGGTGCTTCACATCAGTCAGTATGATGTTTACTTTTTCATAAACCTTGATATTCACCTAAATAAAAGTTTATAATTATATAATATTGTGCTTTGAGAGTATTTATATAGGAATAGGTGTAGTGGTAGCAATGGTTATTTCCCTTGAGGAACTACTGTTGCTGCTGCGGAGGCATCAGGTTGTAACCAGGTGTATGGCAAAGAGTCTGTAATTGTATAATATAAATTTTCTTTCTCTCATTCTTCCTCCTTCTCAAATAGTTCTAAATGCAATATTGCTGTACTAGTTTGTATTTTTTTCTTTTTCAGTAATATTTTGAGCAGTGCCTGAAATCCCCCATAGCCTTTAAGAATATTTAGATAGAAATTGGTGTTGTTGCAGCAATGGTTATTCCCTTGAGGAATTACTATCGCTGCCACAGCGGTGTGTGCAGTACGGTAGTGACAAGATCCATGGGAAGGATGAGAGTTGCTGAGGTATGTATTTCACCTGAAATGGTGTTGAAAATATATCCATTGTAATGTAAAGAAAGTCTTGACAGTACCCATGCTTTTCTTAACGGTGTCCTGAGAAAATATTTAGCCTTAAAAATCATGTCCATGGCATTTATCCTCTCGGTGCAAGTTGTAGAGAGAAAATGAAATACTTTTATGTCCTTGTTTTAAAGGTCAGAACTTTTAATGCACAAAGGTCTTAAGATCTAAAAACATGACCTATGGTTCTGTTGTCCAGTATAGAAACCATTATGGAAAATTACTTGCCAAAAACTTGTTCATTGTATTGATGTTTCCTCATAAAATTAATATTAATGTTGCCTTTATTTCCAGTGTTGGTAGTTTATTGTAAAAACGGCCCTATCGACATTTGTACATATTTTCAGGCAAGTCCTGTACCAATTTATATATTTTAAATCAGTACAACAGGCTGGTTTTGATGACTTTAAAAACGAGTTACTGGGAATGAGTGCAGATATGCTTTTTTGGTAGGTTTGATCATTGTTACACATTGTTCGTACAACTTTGAAAAATCTGTGATTTTGATGGGTTGCCTTGAACTTGAATTTTAAAAATGGTTTTATCTTTGAGAAGTCCTTCAATTTCTTCACAGACTCCTTGTTTTGTTCCCAAATTCCTTGAATTTATCTTTGGGAATACAAAACATTAGAACTGAATAAAATATATCACTTTTTAAATTCAGATTTTTTAAAATTTACATATATTTCAAATATAATGAATAGATAAATGGTACAGAATTTATTTGTCATAAAATTTGTGTTACATCTCAGACTCACTTTTTAATTTTTTTTAGAGTTATTATAAATTGTCCAGGTTACATAATTATAAAACACCTGATATTTATTTCTATATGAAAGGAGATAGTTCCTTATGCGTATTGTGTAAAACAAAATATTTTTTTTGGGTTGAACAAAAGATGAAACACAAGACACCAAATGAGATAATTTTCAAACAATTTCAACATTATCATTGAAAAATATCTAAATGATATTGTGATTGTGTAATTAAAGAGGATGCAAAGAACAAATCTCGGTTCTTATATTTAACATATAGGTCAGGATATGGAAACTGTAGCCATTAATATGCTGCAGATGTAACAGCATACCATTTTTGCTTTTTAACAATGATTGTGAAATACATCAGATGCATACCTGTCAACCCCCCGAGACAAAAACCTGTACACCAGACCAAAAAAAAACTTACAAAGACCAGAAAAACCTTATGCCAAAGACAGGGCTGAGCAAATTTTTTTTTTCATCCACTTGTCCAGGAGAAGTGGTTTCAGAAAATTCACTTGTCCCACCTTACTTTTCACTTGTCCCACCTTATTTTTCACTTGTCCCAAAATGGTAATCACTTGCTGAGATTTGATGAGATGTATGTACTTAATCCATAGAAAGAACAAATGAAATAATATACAACATAATTACTTCTTAAAAGAATTTCATTTTTCTAAAACAGTTGTTTATGTATGTTTGGCTACTTCAGGTTCATGTAAATATGTTTTAGCTGCTGGATTTTGAAAAAAAATGTCAATGTACATGTCTGCCACCGGCAGCAGCACTAAGCTAGCAGTTGATAGCTGTGTCTGAGTTAAAGTTCTCAAGCTCTGGTCCATTTGGTGAAATGCTCATTAGAATTTTTACACTCTCTTGGTTTAAGGAATTCTCACTCAGTAGCAGTCTTACGTTTTATCCCTCCACTTTCACAAGATTTTTACTTCTTCAAATCGTCCTTATTACCTTCCTTGTGAAAATAATTAGCAAAACTCATTTTATACACATAGTAAATATCAGCTTGCTTGACAATTACTTCTAAAGTGATCATAAACATTTTCTCTTTTAAATACGAACAGAGCTCATTAATTAGCATAATTGTTTCACTTCAAACGCAATATCGCACGTGAAAGTTGATCGTCTGTATAATCAGTTAAAAATGAAAGAATCATTACTTTCATTTAATCAGTTCATAAGGAAACCAACACAGATGTTGGTAAAGTATACTTTTCATTAATTTAATTACCTGACTCGCTGGATTAAAATCAAAGTGAGCCACTTGTGAGGATCTGGTTTGAATAAACACAGTGCAACAAAGTCGCTTACAACACTGTTAATTAATCATACCGGCTTTGTTTTGTTTGAGGTGTTTTGATTTGCCGATAATTTGGTCGCTTAGCCCAATATGCAGTCAAGCAGTAACAGAATGTACACTTACGCGATAGTTATCACTGAGCACCTGTAGGTGTTATACAGGCTATAAATGTATACATGGAGAGTGGTAGAATAAAATATTCAGTACGCCCAGAGGGCATGAATGGCCAAGAAAAGGTAGATGTAGTAATTAAAGCACGAAAATAAGGACTTGCTGAGATTATTTTTTTAAAATATAAAAACTGTACAAAATGATTGTACTGCAATACACTGCAAAACCACCTAAAAAAACATACAAATTACGGGATTCCTGTACAGGTTGACAGGTATGCAGATGGTTATCCAAACGAATGATCATCAATTTGAAACTTAAAAGATGATGAACTGTCACTGGATCCAGATTTCCTCTAGAGTCAACCTGAATTTTCCTCGGAATGGAAAATGTCCTTTCAGTGTCTGCATTAGAATGTGGCAATGTCAATACAACTCTTTTTGTGGGTAGTTTCAGATTGCTGACTGTCTGCCAAAACTGCTCCAGATTGGTACTGTACTGTCTGGGTCGATTTGGGAAGTTCTTCTTTGGGAGTCGGAATGTAGTCCCGAATTTCTTATTCCAGACTAGTTCAGTTTTCTCATTCTGGGTTAATATCACGAACTTCTCAGACAGCTTCACCACTGCAATACAAAATGCAAAACAGAAGAACTTTCCATAAGATTTAAATCCAGAAATTACTTCTACCAATATAATTCTCTCGGAATTTCATTGAAACAGTTTAAAAAACAACCACTGGCATACATGCCATAACACGAAGTGGCACGCGAAAAACACGATTTTGGACTCCCAAACCCCCTGACACGGTCGTGTTTCGATTTTCAGCAATCTTGCAGGGGGGGAAAAAAAAAATTCTCATAATTTTTTTTTTTTTTTTTACATTCTTGACCACATTGATATATGCCCGTAATCTGTTGTATGTATAAACAGTAAACAGTCGTGCTTAGAGCTCATGTAAAACTATCCTCGGGGCAGCTTATACAGCTGTTTTAAAGACAATTGAAAGGTAAGGTGGTCAGAGATAAACAGACACCTTTCAGATATTTACTGAATTGGCTTACAAGAGCAAGGGTGATGTGTCGTGTCAAATCCTTTGAGCACTGCCAAGGGAGAGCCCATTAGGCTAATTTGCATAGGTAAAGTACACTAAGTGGAACAACCCAATTAAACAGATACGTGTTGAAAAACAAATGTTATTACACATCACTGACTGTATTGAATGAGAAATGTTGAAGCCATCTTTATTAAAGTTTGTGATTAGTGGCAACGTTTCTTTGAAGTCGGATTTTTACTCCATATATAAAATTCAAAACTTGATTATTTCGGTAGGTTGAATAACAGCACCATTCAATCTCTACTGCAGTGTTGCAACTTGAATCCAAAGGTCAGGGGAAACTGTGTCCCCTCACCCTCCAGATTGGGGGGATACACAACATTGTAAAGGGACAAAGGAAAATTCTAGTACATAATGCACTTTAAGTGCTTAAAAAAAAAAAAAAAAATGATAATCTTTTGCCACCTTAACTTTTTCATATTTTCCTTGGACATTTACATGATTGCAATAAACATTTTATCATGTGATCAAGTAACTCATGAAAACATAACATGTTTGAATATCTGGTTAACCTGAAATGAACTGTACCATGGAATTTTGATAATTTAAAAGTGTTAAATTATTAATAAAATGACAAATTGTGTATTTGCATAAAGTAGTACCTCTTTTCATTCATTCAGCCGGAGAATAAATTAAATCTTCACTGCCGTAGTTGTGACTTTAACCTCAAAAATACGTTACAATAGCAGCGGTCAAAGACTTGAGCAACTCGGCCGACTACCACCTTGACTGTTTTCATTGACAATTAATTGTTTTGAAATGGATATTCATTGCCATCTTACAGGTTTTATCACTTTTAGCGACTTAGGCCATTGCTTGCGCCAACTCGATGTGCATGGATGCTCATTCGTGATGGAAAAGTGCAGGCATATTTGTGAACACAAATGACACTTACTTTACCGTCAAACTAACTACATAAATATTGAAACCAGCATAGACTGCATGTAATTAAAAATACATTCCACTGTCCAATGGATTTTAAAGACAGTAACTTAGTGTATTTTTGTATTTTATGTCTGTGAAGTTGTGACCATGTTTGTGGTGACGTTATTTGACAATGCTAAATCTACCTTTTTTTTTTTTTTTTTAAGTATATGAAATGCTTCAGAGAAAACACATGGTAGTTTCTATTATTCAGATTTGAATTTCCAGTCATTTGCTATAGGCTGATTTCAAAAGATACCTTATTCTCATTTGGATGACGTCGCTTTTGGGGGGTCACGCGCACTGACCCCCCTTGGGACCTAAAAACACACTTTTTGAATCTCAAAAACCCCCCAACACTGTCTGGGAATATGGCAAATATGCACTGGGGTGAAATTTTCCTTCAATGGTACCCATCACTGCTTTTAATTTCCAATTAGTAGTGCAGACTAATAATATTGTTTCATTGTTCACCCATCAATAGCTAATAATTATCAATATTGATCATGGGAGAAAAGACGACCTACCTAATCAGATTAGCGAGTATTGATTGCACTCCCAAGCATCTAATGTTGTTTTAATGTATAAGATTTTTGTCCACATGAAGCACTGATGCATGCATTATACCATCACACCCTTTGTGACTTTAAGCCTTATTTTCAGATGCCTTTGTTGTCATCATTATCATCACAATCACCATCCTTTAACAACAACAATGAAATCCAGAAAATGATTACCACTTAACTAGCATTACAAACGAAGACAAAATCCTCATTCAAGCCAAGGCATTATGGATTCCTGTACTGTATCCATAATATTCATATTATTCATATTGCATGTATTATTATTATTATAATTATAATACAGTTGTGATCATGATTTCTTATGAACAATTAAAAAGTTTTAAACTTGCATAATGAGTTCTCCTGATCCAATGTTACATGTTGGTATTCCAAGGAATCTTGTGGATATCCTGTTTACATGAACTCAGACTGTCAACATTTTATTATCCCCTTGATCATTTAACTCATGAGTGAGAATGGTGAATTTTTCATTGTGGCACATGTCTGTAACTTTCTCATCCCAATGAAGACCTAAAGCTTGGGTCATAATACAAGTAGTTTTTGTCTGTTTGCATGAGAACTTTTGTGCAATTTCCAAGTCCGGGAACATTATTTTGACTAGATCTGATAATGATCTGCTACCAGAAACGGGAGGTTATGTTTGGCTATAAAGTTGGCAAATAGTGTCTCAGCACATGCAACTTTGTCCACATTTGATGCAGAATCTGCAAACATGGATTAAAGTGATGGCATATTTGTTGTTGCAGTTAATATGCTTTTATGTGATGGGGTTTCTGCATCACACATGTCTTTCTTGCCACCATAACAGATTTTAAAATCAGCTTTACAGGAAGAGCAGAATACATATTCATGTCCCTTTGAACTTTATTCCATCCACTGAAATTCCCATTTCTATCCATCACTGAATTTCCTGTGATAATTCAGTTGCTTCAGTTTTGGTATTTAGGCATTGGGAGATAATGCACGCTTAGACATCTTGACGAACTTTAAACGCTGAAGTCAAACTGACCCAGTTTTATGCTACTTCAGCTCTTGAGTAATCCAATCATAATCAATTATCATCTTTAATCCTGTCCAAATTACTTTTAATCATACATAGTATAGACTCTAATCCATCTCGACAACTTTAAACACCTAAGCAGAACATACCTTGTGGAGAGAATCAAAGTAATGCATGTGTGCATCCCAATATTTAGAACCCTGATTACACAACTTATTTGTCCATCTTCACAAAGACCAACATCTTTGCACATGACTGTAAGTGTACTTGTTCTAACCACCTATCATTTCCATAATTTGTCATTTAGTCGATCTATGGGGTACATAATAATGAACAAGAAATTATACAGTGAGATGCAAGAAAGATGAGAGTTTTTGTTGTCCTTGTTACATATTTGTTGAGGAGTTACATCATATTTCATCTCAAGTTTTTTGCAAAAAACATTGTATTACATATTATAATAAGTGAATTCTGATTTTTTTTCATATCTGAGTACTAATACCTTTTAATAAAAGGTTTGCTCATTTCAAACCACTAGACATAACAAATGACACAAAAAATGTGTTACTGTAGAATTTGGTACAGGTTACACTGCAGCTATCAAATATTATATTAACGGGATGTTACACATATCAAGTAAACATGAAAGTTATCTTCCACCCCCACCCACCCCAATATAATTAGTTGTATGAAATCATCCCAGAACCAATGATAAAGAATGTTATTTAAATTTTAAAAAATCAGATGAAGATGAAACATGGATGCAAAATTGGGAGATTTTAAATAGGGTGTGTGCGACATCTCCGATATCCAATTTGAAATCGGTGTGAAGTTTTACTCATATTGATTAAATGTGACAACTATCTTTAATTTTTCCTTGAAGAATTACTGTTACAAAATCATCCCCAAACCAATGATCAAGAATGTTATTTAAAAGTTTTAAAAATCCGACGTAGATGAAACATGGATACAACATTAGATTTTAAGTGAGAGTACATGTGACCTCTCCACTATCTAATTTTAAATCAGCATGAAGTTTTACTTATATTGATTAAACAGGAGAACTATTTTTTCCTTTTTTTAAAGAATTACTGGTACAAAATCATCCCCAAACCAATATAAAAGAATGCTATGGGCATTTAAAAATTGAATGAATACATAAGAATGGACATGAACATCCACCCCCGCCCCCCTGTTTCATGTAGTTCTACATTATTTACATTGTACCAAGATACCTATTGTACATATAACTAGCTGAAGCTGTTCGGCATTCAAGTTTTTTCCAGTGACTAGCAAACATGGGTTTCACCAGCTTTTGCATGTAAAGATTTTAGCATTCAAAATATATAATTAAAAAATCAAAGAATCACATTTACTAGTCTTAAATATTTGATGATCAAGAAATTGCTTTAATGCTTCCGATAACTTAGGATTGTCCAATTAAATAAACCCCTCAACAACAACTGAAATTTAGATGTTTCATGCAATATATAGTTTTAATGAAGTTCATGCAAATATTTTTCTATGAAGGAAGTTTCAATTATCACGGTGTTAAGATTGTACCCGAGTCTAATGTGTGTTGTCATTACAGTCTCGGGTTTTGTGGACAGTTGAGTTTTTCTGATTAATTTTACTTAGACTTCCAATAATGATCTAATTCAGTTGGCAATTTTGCTGGTTATCCTTTAAAAAAGATAACTAGAATGAGAAATTAGAACTCTGACTTATTTTCAAACATAGTCCGATGTAATGGTGAAAAAATGTTTTCTAAGTTATACTTTCTGATGTGAACATTCAAATTCTCACCTGAGCAAAATCTGCACATGAGAAAATTTGGTTAGTTTTTCAATCTCTCACAAGATCTAACAAACTGCACAAATGAGCTTGCAAAATCTACCCAATTTACACGCATTGCTAACAAGTTTCTCATGTGCAGCTTATGGGCAGCTCGTGTGAATAGGCGAGATTTTTCTGTACTGGAAGGACTGTACAAACAAATACACATAGGAGCAGAATCAGAGAGTAAATATGTGAACAAATGAATGAATTAACAAAATAATAAATGAATGTACAAGAAAAGAGGCAAATAGGGGAATTACAAAATATATCAATGCGCAAAGAAATGAGAATAGACAAGATGGGTAAATCACGGTATTTGGCCCAGATGTGTTGTACATGGGGGTAAAATTTCAACTTCACAGAATTCTGTTGAAACAACCTGATTTTGGAAGTTCAACACTTTGAACCTCTGAAAATTTAATGGTTTATTGAAGAGAAAATGGCAAGTTGATTTTTTTCTTGTTTGCTGGAGGTAGAGTAGGTTCTGGTTACGGACACTACAGGGTGAATATAACAAGCAAAGTCAGTCATGGTTTTCACTTGAACATTTAATTTTTTGTAGTATAACAAACTTGAACTCATAAACAAACAGAAATAATAACTTTTATGTGACTAGATAGGTCATAGGCGAATAAAACCTTACTCTCTCTTCAACACCTGCTGAAACACTATTTTAACGGAGCATAACTTTATCAGAATATACTAACAAGGTCAAGGGAAATGGAAAATATTGCTTATATATTGTTGTTTGAACCTATAGGCAATAATCAACCACATGTTCTAGTTCCAGAACTGCATATGAAAAAAATTAAATTAATGTACCAGATAAAGGTCCAAACAGTTACGGACACTACATAATTCACGAAATGAATAAACTTATTTTGACATGTTCTGCTTAAATAATCTCTTTCATTCCTTTATCATTAAACAGAAATTGAAAAAGATAATGAAATCTTGGAAGATTGGTACATTTGTTATTAACTAGAGCCCATTAACAGTCTTGCAATACTGAAATTATGAACCTTTCATATCAAATTATAACGACAAGCTATCAGTATAATGCTAAACTTAGGAAATTAAGTGTTTAATGAATATATGCAAACAAATTGAGGTGTTTCTTTAGCACTGTGTTTGTCCCAAAGGGGCCCCTCTTAATTACAGCTCCACGAATGATGTTATATGCATTCCTTTTGTCGCTCTCTTTTGCTTTGGCTCTTTCACTTCAATTAGACTTTCCTGAATTATTTTAAGTATTGTGTCTGCTACTTCAATTTTTCTTCTGCATTCTGGACTTGCAATAACATTCTGTTGTGTGAGAATCTTTGAGGTAGATGGAGAGTTAATCAAATATTTTAATGCTTCAGCTTTTCTCTTTGGAGTTTTTGGAAGAGCTGATTTCACTTTCCTCAGACTTCTGTATTTGGAATATCTGGTAGAAAAGATATTCCCATCTTGCTGTGACAAACTGGGAAGATCTAGTTCCGAGTTTTTTGATGAACCCTGCTCACTTCCTTTCAGTTGGACTCTCAATCTCCATATTTGGGTTCTTTGAACAGCTGTTTTCTTTTCCAGAAGTGATGTCTGTCTCTTAGTTTTCAGCTGTTCTTCTGGGTATTGTTTGTTCTGTCTGCAGACTTATTGTTGCCCTGCAATAATGTTTTCTTGTTTTTGACCTTTTCTCTGTACTGTTGCATTTCATTGCGTTTTTGCTGTTTAAGTAATTGTAGCTTCTCTGGACAGGACTTGGTTGTTTCTTTTTCTTCTTGCCTTGCTCTTTTCTTTCTTTCTCTGTCCCTTTCCTTCAATTCTTCATCTCTGGATTTGTCTAACTTTTGTTTTGCCCTCCAGGCTTTCACTTTCATGGCATTTTTTCTTCTTTTCATTACATCATCTGTTTCTGGTTTTTTCCCTCTCGATGTGCCCACCAGCTTCATGGTTTCCGGATAGTTTGGATGATCTTAAATCCATATTGGATACTGTTGAGGAAAAAAACCAACCTGAATTAGAAATCTGTATCGTTATCAAACTGAAGTTGTGCCTTAACATAGTGCTTCTGCATTACCAGTTATTAATATCATTAACCTGTGTCATGTGTAACCAAGAGGTTATTACTTGCACTTTCATTTGCAAATATTTGTGTCTACTTATTAATATAATACCAACAATGTCAAGCTTTTTAATAGACTTCTCAGGATTTATAGGAATTAAAACATTTTACTCATCAAAACCCTTTTGCAGAAAAGAAATCTTGTTTAGGTAGGGCTTTTATGTCAGTATGCATTTAATACATATGTGTATTATAGTATGAACATTTAAAACTTACATGTTTACAATGCATAGTGTCTGTAACCTTTTTATATCGTATTAACATCATCGATATGTACACATATTTGAAACCCTTTAGTGTCAGTTAGTTTGTGCATATATTGAAAACAGTCATATAATTATTCTGAAGGAAAGATTGAAAGTGTACTAAATGGGGAAAAATAGGACATAATTACTTTTATTCTAACTTTTCATTAAATTTTGCTATTTTTAATTCAATAATCAAACAAAATTTTTATTTAGCAAAAAGTATTGACTTAAGTATTTAAGATTGGTATGATAAAGGACAGTTTAACATAAAAAGTGCTGTATTCGAGCATAATAATGACATAAAACATTGATATCTCATTTGCCTAATATAGGTTATGGACTCTACAGAAAATATTGGTACAGTATTTCACTTTCATACTTACCATTATTTCAACTTTGACAGATAATTTCTTGTCGGTAATGATGTTGAGGAATCCCTCCATGCTTCCAAGTGACTCGGTTGAAGCCAAGGCTGCTGGAATGTACTACTTGGATGCAAATACAAAGGACTTATTTTTCTTTTTTGCAGACAAACAATTAATGATGCAATATTGCATAAGGAAATTGTTGCATCATCCTGTAACATGGAATATTTTCAGCCAAAGATGATGCAATACTAATGATATGGAAAGTTTTAGTTTGATACGGTTAAAGTTTTGAAAAATGAATCCAGAACTAATACATATATTTTCAGGTTACGGACACTACAGTTTTTTATAGTGCCCGTAACCACGTTTTGTCCATCAGGAAATTTGTAATGAAAAATATATCCATGACTTGTATATTTTTGAAACCATACCCACAGTATGTTAACCAAAATTAATAAAACTGTTGTGAGTGCCTTCAAAATAGGAAAACTGTGAGTGGTTACGGACTCTATAAATTTTTCCGCACCAGGTTTTATTTCAGTGGATACTCAGTAAAAAAAAAAATTAAGACTCCAATCTGAAATTTCTTTGGTTTCTGCAGCATTTATAACTATAGTTTAACTTTTATATATGAAATTCTGTAAAATAATATGAAATCTTTCCTAATAATTACCGACATAACTAGAAGAGGGTAACAAGAATATAAAAAAGCATAACAAAGTATAGGTTCCACATTTTTATTGATATATCCACCAATTTTCTACCTTTACTTTCGACAAATACATTAAAATTTTTGTGATGAAATTTTCTGTAAGAATACTGACAACACTGTTCTGCTAATATAAGGAAATAATAATATTCTTTGTTGAAAAATAAAATATTTTTCAGTGCAACAGCATAACGGTAAAAAATGGCCATTTTGGGGGTGTATTCACAGGTGTTGGAAAGAAATGTAATTTTTGAAAAGAACTGAAACTGGGAAACACCTACAGCATGCACCCCCATATGTTTCTGGACCTTAAGATTGTATTTTAGGCCACAACTGTGGCTTCTATGCTGATATAACATGTAAAAGCTGCAAAAAGGTCAAATACTGTGATTTACCCAAAGAGAATAAAGAAATGAACATTACAAGAGTACAGGATTATTAGATCAAATAGAAACTTGTTTTCATTCACAAAGGGACATTTAATTTTGCATGTGGACAATGTAGCTACAGTACTACCTGCCATAGCAGACACCTCAATATAACAAACACATGTTAAAAATGAACATTTGTTAATCCCCAGTAAAAATTATTTTAATAATGTCTTTTTATATAACAGACACCCGTCTAACTTGTGCCCATCGGAATAAGACCCAATATTGATCTTACAGTTGTGCATAAGGACTTTGTTCACATTGCAAACATGGCATCAGAAACTCTGATCATGTCTCTGCCTTTTGCTCTGATACTATCATTAGTAACCAACAGCTGAGTGGCTCTACATCTCCTTTTGCTAATAAACTTTTACAATGTTTTTCAGATGCAGACTCCAGAACTGGCAAGGGATGCAGAGACTGTGGTCAATGTCCTCCCATTGCTGGATCTCCCTGACCCCCTGTTAGACCCCTCCCCTGTCTCAGAGGTGATTCTGGAGGATCCACTTACTGTGACTCTGGAGCCGGAAGCAGAAAGTGCATCCGGAGCATCAGCTGGTTTTGAACTGTCTGACCTGGCGATTTTAGGTACCAATCTGGACTTCACAGTCCAGACAGTGGGACCATCGTCAGGGATGGTTGCGGATGTAGAGGGAGATTTCAGTGGGGAAGAAGAGTTGTGTCTGGTGCCTCATCAAAGCTCTCTCTTCCAGGCTGTGGACCTTGGGTATGTATGTCTGCCTGTATGGAGATATGTGCCTGTGTGTATGCTTGTGTGTATGCATATGTTCGTGTGTTACATCAGTCTTGTGTGTGTCTTGTCTTGTCCCGTCCTGTGCCGTACCCTGTTGTCTGTGCTTGTGTGTATGCATTTGTTGGTGTTATATGTCTTGTGTGTCTTGTCTTGTCTTGTCCCGTCCTGTGCAGTACCCTGTTGTCTGTGCTTGTGTGTATGCATTTGTTGGTGTGTTACATATCTTGTGTATCTTGTCTTGTCTTGTCCCATCTGGTGCCGTACCCTGTTGTCTGTGCTTGTGTGTATGCATTTGTTGGTGTGTTACATGTCTTCTGTGTCTTGTCTTGTCTCATCCTGTGCTGTACCCTGTTATCTGTGCTTGTGTGTATGCATTTGTTGGTGTGTTACATGTCTTGTGTGTCTTGTCTTGTCTTGTCCCATCCTGTACCGTACCCTGTTGTCTGTGCTTGTGTGTATGCATTTGTTGGTGTTACATGTCTTGTGTGTCTTGTCTTGTCTTGTCCCATCCGGTGCTGTACCCTGTTGTCTGTGGTTATGTGTATGCATTTGTTGGTGTGTTACATGTCTTGTGTGTCTTGTCTTGTCCCGTCCTGTCCTGTTCCGTACCCTGTTGTCTGTGCTTGTGTGTATGCATTTGTTGGTGTGTTACATGTCTTGTGTGTCTTGTCCCGTCCTGTGCCGTACCCTGTTGTCTGTGCTTGTGTGTATGCATTTGTTTGTGTTACATATCTTGTGTGTCTTGTCTTGTCTTGTCCCGTCCTGTTCCGTACCCTGTTGTCTGTGCTTGCGTCTTTGCTTTTGTTGGTGTTACATGACTTGTGTGTCTTGTCCCGTCCCGTGCCGTACCCTGTTGTCTGTGCTTGTGTGTATGCATTTGTTTGTGTTACATATCTTGTGTGTCTTGTCTTGTCTTGCCCTGTCCTGTTCCGTACCCTGTTGTCTGTGCTTGTGTGTATGCATTTGTTGGTGTGTTACATGTCTTGTGTGTCTTGTCTTGTCCCATCCTGTGCCATACCCTGTTGTCTGTGCTTGTGTGTATGCATTTGTTTGTGTTACATGTCTTGTCTTGTCTTGTCCCGTCCTGTTCCGTACCCTGTTGTCTGTGCTTGTGTGTATGCTTTTGTTGGTGTGTTACATGTCTTGTGTGTCTTGTCTTGTCCCGTCCTGTGCCATACGCTGTTGTCTGTGCTTGTGTGTATGCATTTGTTGGTGTGTTACATGTCTTGTGTGTCTTGTCTTGTCTTGTCCCGCCTGGTGCCGTACCCTGTTGTCTGTGCTTGTGTGTATGCATTTGTTGGTGTGTAACATGTCTTGTGTGTCTTCTATTGTCTTGTCCCGTCCTGTGCCGTACCCTGTTGTCTGTGCTTGTGTGTATGCATTTTTTATTGGTGTGTTACATGTCTTGTGTGTCTTGTCTTGTCTTGTCCCGTCCTGTACCATACCCTGTTGTCTGTGCTTGTGTGTATGCATTTGTTTGTGTTACATGTCTTGTGTGTCTTGTCTTGTCTTGTCCCGTCCGGTGCCGTACCCTGTTGTCTGTGCTTGTGTGTATGCATTTGTTGGTGTGTTACATGTCTTGTGTGTCTTGTCTTGTCTTGTCCCGTACCCTGTTGTCTGTGCTTGTGTGTATGCATTTGTTGGTGTGTTACATGTCTATGTGTCTTGTTTTGTCTTGTCCCATCCTGTGCCGTACCCTCTTGTCTGTGCTTGTGTGTATGCATTTGTTGGTGTGTTACATGTCTTTTGTGTCTTGTCTTGTCTTGTCCCGTACCCTCTTGTCTGTGCTTGTGTGTATGCATTTGTTTGTGTGTTACATGTCTTGTGTGTGTTGTCTTGTCTTGTCCCGTCCTGTGCCGTACCCTGTTGTCTGTGCTTGTGTGTATGCATTTGTTGGTGTGTTTCATGTCTTGTGTGTCTTGTCCCATCCTGTGCCATAACCTGTTGTCTGTGCTTGTGTGTATGCATTTGTTGGTGTGTTACATGTCTTGTGTGTCTTGTCTTGTCTTGTCCCGTCGAGTTCCGTACCCTGTTATGTATGCTTGTGTGTATGCATTTGTTAATGTGTAACATGTCTTGTGTGTCTTGTCTTGTATTGTCTTGTCCTGTGCCATACCCTGTTGTCTGTGCTTGTGTGTATGCATTTGTTGGTGTGTTATATGTCTTGTGTGTCTTGTCCCGTCCTGTGCCGTACCCTGTTGTCTGTGCTTGTGTGATTGCATTTGTTAATGTGTTACATGTCTTGTGTGTCTTGTCTCGTCCCATCCTGTGCCGTACCCTGCTGTCTGTGCTTGTGTGTATGCATTTTTTGTTGGTGTGTTACATGTCTTGTGTGTCTTGTCTTGTCTTGTCCCGTACCCTGTTTTCTGTGCTTGTCTGTATGCATTTGTTGGTGTGTTACATGTCTTGTGTGTCTTGTCTTGTCTTGTCCCATCCTGTGCCGTATCCTGTTGTCTGTGCTTGTGTGTATACTTTTGTTGGTGTGTTACATGTCTTGTGTGTCTTGTCCCGTCCGGTGCCGTTCCCTGTTGTCTGTGCTTGTGTGTATGCATTTGTTAATGTGTTACATGTCTTGGGTGTCTTGTCTTGTCCCATCTTGTGCCGTACCCTTTTGTCTGTACTTGTGTGTATGCATTTTTTGTTTGTGTGTTACATGTCTTGTGTCTTGTCTTGTCTTGTCCCGTCCTGTGCCGTACCCTGTTGTCTGTGCTTGTGTGTATGCATTTGTTGGTGTATTTCATGTCTTGTGTGTCTTGTCTTGTCTTGTCCCATCCTGTGCCGTACCCTGTTGTCTGTGCTTGTGTGTATGCATTTGTTGATGTGTTTCATGTCATTTGTGTCTTGCCTTGTCCCGTCCTGTCCCATCCCATGCCAGGCTGTCTTGTCTTATCCTATCCTTTGCCATGCTGTGCCGTCTTGTGTTGTCTTGTCCTGTGCTGTGCCATTGTGTATTGTCCTGTGCTGTCCCATTGTGTGCCAACTTGTCTTGTGTCCCACAACATGGCAAGGGACAGGGTAAGAAAAGACTTAATGGTATGATATGGGACAAGACAAGAGAAGACAGACACACAAGAATGTCTTGTCCTGTCCAGTCCTGTGCCGTACCCTGTTGTCTGTGCTTGTGTGTATGCATTTGTTGGTGTGTTACATGTCTTGTGTGTCTTGTCTTGTCTTGTCCTGTCCTGTGCCGTACCGTTATCTATGCTTGTGTGGCAAGACATAGGTATCATAATCAGCATGGCAAGACATAGGCATCACAATAGCATGGCATGACATAGGTATCACAATAGCATAACAAGAAATAGGTATCACAATCAGCATGGCAAGACATGGGTATCAAAATCAGCATGGCAAGACGTGGGTATCATTGTACTGGCATGGCCAAACATAGGCATCACAATAGTATGGCAAGACATAGGTATCACAATAGCGTGGCAAGACATGGGTATCACAGTCAGCATGGCAAGACATAGGTATCACAATTAGCATGGCAAGACATAGATATCACAGTCAGCATGGCAAGACATAGGCATCACAATAGCATGGCAAGTCATAGGTATCACAATAGCATTAAAAGACATGGGTATCGCAGTCAGCATGGCAAGACATAAGTATCACAATCAGCATGGCAAGACATAGGTATCACAATAAGCATGGCAGGACATGGGTATCACAATCAGCATGGCAAGACATGGGTATCATTGTAATGGTATGGCAAGACATGGGTATCACAATCAGCATGGCAAGACATAGGTATCACAATCAGCATAGCAAGACATAGGTAATACAATCAGCATGGCAGGACATGGGTATCACAATCAGCATGGCAAGACATGGGTATCATTGTAATGGCATGGCAAGACATGGGTATCACAATCAGCATGGCAAGACATAGGTATCACAGTCAGCATGGCAAGACATAGGCATCACAATAGCATGGCAAGACATGGTATCACAATTAGCATGGCAAGACATGTGTATCATTGTAATGGCATGGCAAGACATGGGTATCACAATCAGCATGGCAAGACATAGGTATCACAGTCAGCATGGCAAGACATAGGCATCACAATAGCATGGCAAGACATAGGTATCACAATAGCATGACAAGAAATAGGTATCACAATCAGCATGGCAAGACATGGGTATCAAAATCAGCATGGCAAGACATGGGTATCATTGTAATGGCATGGCCAAACATAGGCATCACAATAGCATGGCAAGACATAGGTATCACAATAGCATGGCAAGACATGGGTATCACAGTCAGCATGGCAAGACTTAGGTATCACAATTAGCATTTGTTGGTGTTACATGTCTTGTGTGTCTTGTCATGTCTTGTCCCGTCCTGTGCCGTACCCTGTTGTCTGTGCTTGTGTGTATGCATTTGTTGGTGTGTTACATGTCTTGTGTGTCTTGTCCCGTCCTGTTCTGTACCCTGTTGTCTGTGCTTGTGTGTATGCATTTGTTGGTGTGTTACATGTCTTGTGTGTCTTGTCTTGTCTTGTCCCGTCCTGTGCCATACCCTGTTGTCTGTGCTTGTGTGTATGCATTTGTTGGTGTGTAACATGTCTTGTGTGTCTTGTCTTGTCTTGTCCCATCCTGTGCAGTACCCTGTTGTCTGTGCTTGTGTGTATGCATTTGTTGGTGTGTTACATGTCTTGTGTGTCTTGTCTTGTCTTGTCCCGTCTGGTGCCGTACCCTGTTGTCTGTGCTTGTGTGTATGCATTTGTTGGTGTGTTACATGTCTTGTGTGTCTTGTCTTGTCTTGTCCCGTCCGGTGCCGTACCCTGTTGTCTGTGCTGGTGTGTATGCATTTGTTGGTGTGTTACATGTCTTGTGTGTCTTGTCTTGTCTTGTCCCGTACCCTGTTGTCTGTGCTTGTGTGTATGCATTTGTTGGTGTGTTACATGTCTATGTGTCTTGTCTTGTCCCGTCCTGTGCCGTACCCTCTTGTCTGTGCTTGTGTGTATGCATTTGTTGGTGTGTTACATGTCTTGTGTGTCTTGTCTTGTCTTGTCCCGTACCCTCTTGTCTGTGCTTGTGTGTATGCATTTTTGTGTGTGTTACATGTCTTGTGTGTCTTGTCTTGTCTTGTCCCGTCCTGTGCCGTACCCTGTTGTCTGTGCTTGTGTGTATGCATTTGTTGGTGTGTTTCATGTCTTGTGTGTCTTGTCCCATCCTGTGCCGTACCCGGTTGTCTGTGCTTGTGTGTATGCATTTGTTGGTGTGTTACATGTCTTGTGTGTCTTGTCTTGTCTTGTCCTGTACCCTGTTGTCTGTGCTTGTGTGTATGCATTTGTTGGTGTGTTACATGTCTTGTGTGTCTTGTCTTGTCTTGTCCCGTCGAGTTCCGTACCCTGTTATGTATGCTTGTGTGTATGCATTTGTTAATGTGTAACATGTCTTGTGTGTCTTGTCTTGTCTTGTCTCGTCCTGTGCCGTACCCTGTTGTCTGTGCTTGTGTGTATGCATTTGTTGGTGTGTTGCATGTCTTGTGTGTCTTGTCCTGTCAGGTGCTGTACCCTGTTGTCTGTGCTTGTGTGTATGCATTTGTTGGTGTGTTACATCAGTCTTGATTATATTTGTTTATTTGTGTATGACATTTTCCCATTTACATTGATGCATATTTATTTGTTAATCTTTCTTTTGTTCTTTTATTTTTGTTTGATGTTAACTTGTTTGATTGATGTGTATCTGTGTTTGTGATTGTATTTGTGTAAGACATTTTCCCATTTACATTTATGCATATTCATTTGTTAATCTTTCTTTTCTTCTTTCAGTTTGCATGATGTTTACTTGTATGATTGATGTGTATGTGTATGATTGATGTGTATATGTTTGTGATTGTATTTTGTTATTTGTGTATGACATTTTCCCATTTACATTTATGCATATTTATTTGTTAATCTTTCTTTTCTTCTTTCAGTTTAGGTGATGTTTACTTGTATGATTGATGTGTATGTGTATCATTGATGTGTATGTGTTTGTAATTATATTTGTTTATTTGTGTACGACATTTTCCCATTTACATTGATGTATATTATTTGTTAATCTTTCTTTTCTTCTTTCAGTTTGCATAATGTTTACTTGTATGATTAATGTGTATGTGTGTTTGTGATTGTATTTTTTTATTTGTGTATGACATTTTTCCATTTACATTTATGCATATTTATTTGTTAATCTTTCTTTTCTTCTTTCAGTTTGCGTGATGTTTACTTGTATGATTTATGTGTATGTGTGTTTGTGATTTTATTTGTGTATGACATTTTCCCATTTACATTTATGCATATTTATTTGTTAATCTTTCGTTTCTTCTTTCAGTTTGTGTGATGTTTACTTATATGATTGATGTGTATGCGTATGATTGATGTGTATGTGTTTGTGATTATATTTGTGTACGACATTTTCCCATTTACATTGATGCATATTTATTTGTTAATCTTTCTTTTGTTCTTTCATTTTTGCGTGATTTTTACTTGTTTGATTGATGTGTATGTGTATGATTGATGTGTATCTGTGTTTGTGATTGTATTTGTTTATTTGTGTATTTGTGTATGACATTTTCCCATTTACATTTATGCATATTCATTTGTTAATCTTTCTTTTCTTCTTTCAGTTTGCGTAATGTTTACTTGTATGATTGATGTGTATGTGTGTTTGTGATTATATTTGCTTGTGTACGACATTTTCCCATTTACATTGATGCATATTTATTTGTTAATCTTTCTTTTGTTCTTTCATTTTTGCGTGATGTTTACTTGTTTGATTGATGTGAATGTGTATGATTGATGTGTATCTGTGTTTGTATTTGTTTATTTGTGTAGGACATTTTCCCATTTACATTGATGTATATTTATTTGCTAATCTTTCTTTTCTTCTTTCAGTTTGCGTGATGTTTACTTGTATGATTGATGTGTATGTGTATGTGTGTTTGTGATTATATTTGTGTATGACATTTTTCACATTTACATTGATGCATATTTATTTGTTTATCTTTCTTTTCTTCTTTCAGATTGCATGATGTTTACTTGTATGATTGATGTGTATGTGTTTGTGATTATATTTGTTTATTTATGTACAACATTTTCCCATTTACATTTATGCATATTTATTTGTTAATCTTTCTTTTCTTCTTTCAGTTTGCGTGATGTTTACTTGTATGATTGATGTGTATGTGTGTTTGTGATTATATTTGCTTGTGTACGACATTTTCCCATTTACATTGATGCATATTTATTTGTTAATCTTTCTTTTGTTCTTTCATTTTTGCGTGATGTTTACTTGTTTGATTGATGTGAATGTGTATGATTGATGTGTATCTGTGTTTGTATTTGTTTATTTGTGTAGGACATTTTCCCATTTACATTGATGTATATTTATTTGCTAATCTTTCTTTTCTTCTTTCAGTTTGCGTGATGTTTACTTGTATGATTGATGTGTATGTGTATGTGTGTTTGTGATTATATTTGTGTATGACATTTTTCACATTTACATTGATGCATATTTATTTGTTTATCTTTCTTTTCATCTTTCAGATTGCATGATGTTTACTTGTATGATTGATGTGTATGTGTTTGTGATTATATTTGTTTATTTATGTACAACATTTTCCCATTTACATTTATGCATATTTATTTGTTAATCTTTCTTTTCTTCTTTCAGTTTGCGTGATGTTTACTTGTATGATTGATGTGTATGTGTATCATTGATGTGTATGTGTTTGTGATTATATTTGTTTATTTGTGTACAACATTTTCCCATTTACATTGATGCATATTTATTTGTTAATCTTTCTTTTGTTCTTTCATTTTTGCGTGATGTTTACTTGTTTGATTGATGTGTATTAGTATGATTGATGTGTATCTGTGTTTGTGATTGTATTTGTTTATTTGTGTATGACATTTTCCCATTTACATTGATGCATATTTATTTGTTAATCTTTCTTTTCTTGTTTCAGTTTGCATGATGTTTACTTGTATGATTGATGTGTATGTGTATGATTGATGTGTATGTGTGTTTGTGATTGTATTTTTTTATTTGTGTATGACATTTTCCCATTTACATTTATGCATATTTATTTTTTTAATCTTTCTTTTCTTCTTTCAGTTTGCGTGATGTTTACTTGTATGATTGATGTGTATGTGTTTGTGATTATATTTGTTTATTTGTGTACGACATTTTCCCATTTACATTGATGCATATTTATTTGTTAATCTTTCTTTTCTTCTTTCAGTTTGCATGATGTTTACTTGTATGATTGATGTGTATGTGTGTTTGTGATTGTATTTTTGTATTTGTGTATGACATTTTCACATTTACATTTATGCATATTTATTTGTTAATCTTTCTTTTCATATTTCAGTTTGCGTGATGTTTACTTGTATGATTGATGTGTATGTGTTTGTGATTATATTTGTTTATTTGTGTACGACATTTTCCCATTTACATTGATGCATATTTATTTGTTAATCTTTCTTTTGTTCTTTCATATTTGCATGATGTTTACCTGTTTGATTGATGTGTATGTGTATGATTGATGTGTACGTGTTTGCGGTTATATTTGTTTATTTGTGTACGACATTTTCCTATTTACATTTATGCATATTTATTTGTTAATCTTTCTTTTCTTCTTTCAGTTTACGTGATGTTTACTTGTATGATTGATGTGTATGTGTATGATTGATGTGTATGTGTGTTTCTGATTGTATTTTTTTATTTGTGTATGACATTTTCCCATTTACATTTATGCATATTTATTTGTTAATCTTTCTTTTCTTCTTTCAGTTTACGTGATGTTTACTTGTATGATTGATGTGTATGTGTATGATTGATGTGTATGTGTTTGTGATTATATTTGTTTATTTGTGTATTACATTTTCCCATTTACATTGATGCATATTTATTTGTTAATCTTTCTTTTGTTCTTTAATTTTTGCGTGATGTTTACTTGTTTGATTGATGTGTATCTGTGTTTGTGATTGTATTTGTTTATTTGTGTATGACATTTTCCCATTTACATTTATCCATATTTATTTGTTAATCTTTCTTTTCTTCTTTCAGTTTGCGTGATGTTTACTTGTATGATTGATGTGTATGTGTATGACATTTTCCCATTTACATTGATGCATATTTATTTGTTAATCTTTCTTTTTTTCTTTCAGTTTGCATGATGTTTACTTGTATGATTGATGTGTATGTGTGTTTGTGATTGTATTTTTTTATTTGTGTATGACATTTTCCAATTTACATTTATGCATATTTATTTGTTAATCTTTCTTTTCTTCTTTCAGTTTGCGTGATGTTTACTTGTATGATTGATGTGTATGTGTTTGTGATTATATTTGTTTATTTGTGTACGACATTTTCCCATTTACATTGATGCATATTTATTTGTTAATCTTTCTTTTGTTCTTTCATTTTTGCATGATGTTTACTTGTTTGATTGATGTGTATGTGTATGATTGATGTGTATGTGTGTTTGTGATTATATTTGTGTATGACATTTTCCCATTTACATTGATGCATATTTATTTGTTAATCTTTCTTTTCTTTCAGTTTGCATGATGTTTACTTGTATGATTGATGTGTATGTATGTTTGTGATTGTATTTTTTTATTTGTGTATGACATTTTCCCATTTACATTTATGCATATTTATTTGTTAATCTTTCTTTTCTTCTTTCAGTTTGCATAATGTTTACTTGTATGATTGATGTATATGTGTATGATTGATGTGTTTTGTGATTATATTTGTTTATTTGTGTACGACATTTTCCCATTTACATTGATGCATATTTATTTGTAATCTTTCTTTTGTTCTTTCATTTTGCGTGATTTTTACTTGTTTGATTGATGTGTATGTGTATGATTGATGTGTATCTGTGTTTGTGATTGTATTTGTTTATTTGTGTATTTGTGTATGACATTTTCCCCATTTACATTTATGCATATTATTTGTTAATCTTTCTTTTCTTCTTTCAGTTTGCATATTTACTTGTATGATTGATGTGTATGTGTATGATTGATTTGTATGTGTGCTTGTGATTGTTTTTGTTTATTTGTGTATGACATTTTCCCATTTACATTTATACATATTTTTTTGTTAATCTTTCTTTTCTTCTTTCAGTTTGCGTGATGTTTACTTCTATGATTGATTTGTATGTGTGTTTGTGATTCTATTTGTTTTTTTGTGTATGACATTTTCCCCATTTACATTGATGCATATTTATTTGTTAATCTTTCTTTTGTTCTTTCAGTTCTTTCAACAAATGGGAAATATGGCTTTCATACAAAGATCTCAATACACAACAATGGAACAAGAAACACGTACACAGAATTGCTTGTATTGTTTTTATTAAGAATATAGCTATACCCCAATCTCGGGAATGCAGCCATCTTTGCCATAATAGCTTATGTATCAATATGTTTCATTTATGTTTAGAAAGCCATCAGGCAAATTGTTCTAAAAAATCTTGTCTTAGTGAAAACCAAATGTTTTGCTCATGGTACAAATGCAGATTGCATACTTGAATTTAAAATGTACAGCAATGAAGAATTCAGAAACTTATTTATCTTATTTGTATGGTAAGCTTTTTTATTTGTACTTTTATGCATGTATATTTAAAACACCCAAAATATTTTGGTCCCTCCATGGATCTCATCAGGCGGTGGTAGCAAATGTCTCAATATGTGACACGTACTACAGATTTCCCCACTATTCTTTGGTTGTTTTGTTGTTTTTCTTTCAACCAAGTATATCAGTCAGTTTTAGGCATAATGGTTATCTCATTTTGCTCTGGCATATCTAATTGTCCTTTCCTATAGTAAGATTTCCTTCTTTGAGCCAATTTTCTGTACTTGTTATGGGCAAATATTATGTCACCCTGTCTTGTTTGTGATAATCATATTCCTTTTTAATTTGATCCAAGTACCTCAGAGTTCTTTTAGAGAGGCTGACACCCAAATTGTCCAACTTTTTTACCATAGATTTGCCCAATTTGTTGTTAATTCTATGAATAGTTGTTGCACATCTCCCTTCAAAGTTCCTGGAGTAGTTGATATTCTTAGGTAGAGAAACACCTAGTGATCTATTCACAGCCTCACAGTTTTGTGTGTTTGTGTAGTCTCATTGTCATGAAAGCATTTTCACTTAACTTCATTTTCAGGATTTCTTGTAGTAATTGTTTGTCATTCTCATCCATTTGCAGATTGGTGACTTTGTTTGAACCAAGAAATTTGGAATTGAGCCACCATTTATTTCTGTGACTGCCACCACATACCATAAGTATCTCTGGCATCAGGAGCAGTCGCTGTCATAGCAACGCAGTGTTGCATCAAGAACTTTGGGTAACAACAACTTGACTTTCTGTCAATTACTTCCATTATCATCCATAACATCTTAACTAGGACTTTTTGTGCCTGCTTCTTGTTTTCTTTTTGTTGAAGCACCAGGAAATATAGCATCACTGAATATAGCAGATTTGTATTTATTAAACTGCGCCTTTCCCAAATGAGTCAGATCTGCTAAACGTTCCATTTGCCACATGGGATACAATGTTTTATATGCTTCTTGAAATCCAAGGGCAGATTTTGCATCATCGTCTGTAGACACAAACTTAGCTAGAACTTCGTGAAGCATAAACTGTGTCCCAATTTCATATCCCATTTCAAACTCAGAGTGAGGTGCTGCATATGGAATATTCAGAGTACAATTATATCCTTTTTGTCTGAGCCAAGCTCCAGTCCAACACAATTTGTTTTCACACACAGCAGCAATGATATACTTATGATCAGTCATTTTCTTACAAGCTACTCCGACAGCTTGTGAAGAGGCTCGTCCTGGTTTCTCTGCACTAACTATACAAATAGTGTTGTAGCATGCATCAAATGCAATGTTGATAGTGGAAGGGTCTGTGCTGCCACGATCTTTAGTCCTGTCACGCGCCAGTTTACGTTTTTTTCGCCATGTCCTTATTTAGCTCAGTTGTAACTTTTGCTACTCTATTTGCAGTCCTTTGCATGTCGCTTCAAGGTGGAGGAGGAATATCTATGGCTATAAGCACGAGTCTGGCCATTTGTATTTCCCATTGGTGTCTCTTGAAGTCCCACATGGAATCCCAGGTTGACTGCAGCAGCACTGCAGCCTGGTTTGGTGGATGGAACCCCATTGTACAGCTTGAATTTAGGTGAGACGAAGCCACAATTCACACATTATAAGATCATCTGCCAGCCCAAGCCCCACTTACCTTCTTGGTGTATGTATACGTCCATTAGTGGACAATCTGTAGCTGCCTCATGATGTAGTTTTGTCGTCTGATTGATCATTTCCACCACTTTTGTGTTGTTTAATAGTCACATTCCCTGTAAAATGAGAAAGCAACTGTTTCATGTCAATTTTAAAAATTGCATACAGGAAATAGCATACAAACAATTACATCTAGATGTTAAGCTAAGGACATCCGTGTCAGGATTATCTTGATCAGGATTGGCAGTTATCAGATTGCTGTCTGGTTTTGGATGTCTTCTCCGATTACTTCCAAGAGGTCGGTGGGACGATGCCGTTAACTGTGCCTGATTCATTTTAGGGGCTTGGTCTTTGGAAATCTTCATACCTTTGTTATTTGGGACATGGTCATTCTTGATGCATGTAGGTTTTGAATTATTTTTCACCTTTCATTGTAACAGATCAAAAATGTATGTGCTGGTGAAGAGCTTCAGACCCCATTTTTAGAAGCCTAGAGACAAGCTTACAATGTGCTAGGCACAATTTTGTAATTAATTTTGAAAGTCTTTAATCTCTACATTTAATTATCAATGATACAGATCAATGAGATCAATAATCTGCAATCATGAGGGGTCCTAAGGAGCAGGGGGATGTCCAAGATTCTAGTTTTTAATTTACACTTGATTGGCCACATATGTGCAGATATAGTTCAAAGCCTGTGCACTCTATGGGGGATCTATGCTAGCAGTTGTGTAGGTGACAAGTTAGTTTCTTCTTGCACAGCTTTTGGCAAATTACATTTTTAAAGGATTTCAGAATATACATTTAAATTTCACATTTTCTGTTAAAATTTAATGAAAAATGTAAATGACTACAATTTTTTAATTTTATCAAAAGGCTTGGCAACTAGGCTTGGTTTCATTTTTGAGATTGTGTCAAATATATAACTTGGTTATTTGGGATCAAAGTCTTTCATGGTTTTCTTTCCATAGCAATTTGAAATACTGTTCTCTTGTGTATGTAGCCAACATTGGGTAAGATGAAATGTGGATCTGTGACTGAAGAATTTATGGACTGATTATATTGAAAATGTCCTGTATTATTTCTCATTAGCATTGTATTGATATGGCATGGCATCAGTGTAACTGTATACATTTCATGCCTCTGACAGATGCAAGGCTTATTGACAGTTAAATTGCCATATTATTAACAATACTTCACATACATACATGAAACTTGGCACATTTATTCCTTATAACACTGAAAATACTGAAAAATTGTCAACTTCAAATTTTGATTTTAAATATATTTTTATTAATTTGAAAGAAATATAAAATGTCTAAATTCCTGTGTTTTAAAAATGTGGACCTAGTTTTGGTATGTGTTTTTATTGTATTAAAACACCAGTTTCCTGTTGCAAAAGTTAGCATGGAGGGATGTTTTCAAAATCTTACATTGAAACTTGATGAAAATGTTTTCCTGGCTCCAAATGGGCAGTGCCGCATTTGGACTGGTACCCAAACAACAAATGGGAGATATGGCTTACTTTCATACAAAGATCCCAATACACAACAATGGAAAAAGAAACACGTACACAGAATTGCTTGTATTGTTTTTATTAAGAATATAGCTATACCCCAATCACTGGAATGCAACCATCTTTGCCATAATAGCTTATGTATCAATATGTTTCATTTATTATTCGGAAAGCCACTAGGGACATTTTAAAATCATCTACCAGCCCAAGCCTCACATAACTTCTTGGTGTATATATATACCTCCTTTGGTGAGGAGTCATTCTTTATTTTGAGATGCACGTTATTGTTGTTGAGAAAGCAGTGTGGTGGAAGTGCACATGTAAATTAAGTGTGAAATATGGTCAAAAACTCTGTTTTGATTGACCATAAAATGGAATCATGACCCCAGTAGGCTTTGATGTGCTGTTATTCTTAACTATGCTGGGCAACAACTGACAAGTCTTGGTGTGTGTAATGGACGATAATGGCACTGTCACCCCTAGGAATCCTTGTGTGATTGGAACATTGGTCTGAGTTCAGCTTGAAGAAATGCATGTAGGTAATATGTAATAAAACTAATTGTGTTCTGACCCCAGTTGAAACTGGTGCCAGAGACTGATGCTACGTTTTCAAAGTAGACAGATGCCGATTGTTACACTGATTTTGAAATATGGTATTTGATATGAGAAAATCTGGGCTAGAAGTGGCTGCAGCCTGTGTGGAGATGGATGTTGCAGTTGTAGCATTTGGACAGTGTGCAGTCTATTATAATCAAAATGTTTTTGTGTAGAATTCATTATTACTGTAATTGACATTGTACTGGAAATATTTTGCTAATTTTTTCAACGATTTTGAAAAGGCTGAAAGGTTTCTGCTGCATATTCAGTTGCCGTTTACAATACACAGTGCATTGCATTGTTTATGATGGTATCGGTGAGAATTTGAAGGTTGCAGATATAGCCATGTTGTTCCTGTAAGTAATATAAGGAATCATTTCATAACAGCCCTATAAAATGTTAAAATATTGAATATTGTTAACTTTATTTTTTTTCTTCTCAATCTATATTTGTTTTTTTAAGAACACTTCAAGGCAGGTTCCCACCCATCCCTACTCTGCTTGTTTTCAAAAACTCACTGATGCGAAGCCCTAAAATTAAATAGAACATTTTCGTTTATTTGAAAGCAGTTAGAAGTTTTCCATTATTTTAGATTGGGGATCATCTCAAAATGCTCTCACTCTCTCTCTCTCTCTCTTAGACACACACACACACACATTCACACTCTTCATAACTTCACACAACACAGGATTAAGTCAAGTTAATCACTATATTTACATAATAACAAATTAATGTAAAGAAATAAATTTGATAAGCTATTAGGTTCATGTCTTCAGTTATTAGATTCAGATCCATATAAACCATGAGCCATTTTACCTTCAACTCTATTGTCTCAACTATGCACTGCAAGTTCTGAAAAGTTTACTACATGACTTAAACTTTAGAAACTATATTTGTGTTTGCAAAACACCTATGCCATCCACTGATGAAAGTTTTAAAAATTACTAAATGACAATGAAGTCTGATTGAATCAGGTACATATGTATATAAACAAGTCAACCGAACTTCACTTGCCTACGTCAGTCATTGAGGGCATATTGATTTGGTCCAGTCCATACGTACATCCGCACTTCTTTAAGTCTGTCAGTCTTGAGAAGATTTTTTGCAAAATTGGGCAAGAACCATTCAACGTATACAAATCAATTTTTGCTAGCATTTTTGTATGCATACATAGATGATTTGATTATATTTTCTGGTCCTGGTCATTACAGCAATCTTTTATTATTTTTTTTACACACTTTAAAACTGTTTGGAATGAGTAATTTTTCATAAAAATAAAACATTGTTAGCATGATTAAGCATAAACCACTTAAGGCAGAAATATGAAATTTAAGAGTCTATTCATATTTAGATGACCTGTTTAAATTTTCTGAAAATTCCATAAATTTGTTTGTTTATTTAATTATTTATTTTGTACACATTTTT